>CM060834.1:27060000-27310000 GCA_030762175.1 Metallyticus violacea | reverse complement strand
ACCCGAGATATTGCAGAAACATTGTCACTGAGCAAGGGAACCGTTCATACGTTTGGGATATCACAAGGTTTGCGCGCGGTGGGTCCCTGAGCAGCAGAAATACATGCTAGCGTCTAGCATCTGCTGTATTACAAAACAGAGGGGAGTCGTTTCGTTATAGATTGGTTCCGCAGTCAACCTTCGCTCACGGTATCCATAACCTTGTGACGAGCTGGGATACTTGCTTGGAAAGACAAAGTGACTATGTGTAGCAGATGTCATTCCTATATCATTTTTGCTTCCTGTATGTTCATATATTCCAATCAATAAATAATTAAGGAAAAATCTCCCTTTCATTTGGGGAAGCAAAATACGAACTCTTGGTAAAGTACATCATAAGCGTTGATGACTTTTTCCTCCTGGAACTGAGATTATAGTTGTCCAACTGCTTATTTATGTTAGGACGTTTAGTTGATTCGTTTTATTCATGAACGCTCTTTAACATCCCAGGTTATCAGCGTTCCATTCAATTCAGGGCATGAAACGGCCGATAAATTTTTCTTAGAGGCCTCTTCTTTCAGACTTGAGGTTCTTTATCGTGCCATAAATGTACGACAAGGGACCCACGGCTTTACTTCCCTTCCCGACGTATGTACGTTATGTTGATATGATACACATGAGGAATGAGGTATCAGAATTCACCAAAGGAAATACCATTGTCACAATTCTTTCAGTACATTAGTGACTCAATACTTCAACAATGTTTCCTTGATCTGTCTTGAGTATCTGAAAGGGTTCAAAGGCAGCACATTGAAGAAGAACACCAAGAAAGACGCTTAGAATTCAAAGAGGGTGTGTCAATACTTTTTATGAGTAAACAATTTCGCTTTAATTTGAGTTCAGAGACCAGAAGCAGCTCAAGAGCACCTTACGCTGAAACCGTGTAGCCTAAGCTAAGAGATCACATATATTGAAAATGCATGATTGTTTTAACGCCATTAATGGTTGTAGCTATACCGCTGCTGCAAGCATTGAAATGTTTTGAAACACCTTCCAAGTCGTTTGATTTAGAACCGCTTTCCAACGTATAATCAGAAGATAATCAAGAGTTATGCAAAATGAAACAGACAATAGATTATCGAGAGAAGGAAAGCGCACATAGTTTTTTTGAATCTATTAGCGGAATGCTGTTGAATATTTAACGATATTGAGTCATGTTTTAAAATAGTCGCAGGAGACACCAGACACTATAAATCCAGGAAATCTCCTTTGATTCAGACCAGACGATGGCGGCAGCGGTCGGTCAGGTTTGATCAGACTACGCCCAGAATTTATTCATCTATGCCGCCGAAACACGCGTTTCTTGTTGGCAAATCGCACAGTGATAATGATATTCAGTGAGTCTTGGAGTCGATGCTAAACTTTCCTGGCTTCACTTAAGAATTTCGCTGTGTAAACAGCGTTCTTTCTTCTCATTATCTCATTTGACAAGTTGTAGCCTGTATTGAATATAAATACTATTATAATAATTTATATCAAACAATGTATTTAAATATACTTAAACAATTTCCTTGTTCAAACTGAGAAAAATGATTTATAGCTACAGAGGAACGATTGATTGATCAATGAAAGAGCAAGCAAAGATCTTTCCTCTGATAAGCCTTCATTTCATTTCTAGCATAAATAATTTTTTCGTAAATTTTCCATAAGATCCAATTTAATATCGGTATATGCTGAAACGTCAGTGGAATTTTAAAAGTTTCATTTTTCTCACCCACAATAAACACTCTATACAGAGGGTGTTATAAAATGTATACACACCTCAAGCAAAGAAAAAATTGTGTTAACATAACAAACCTGAATTCACACAAACAGAAAATGATGAGCACTAGTCATCTTAGACTTTCACAGTTACAACATGTGCTCAAAATGCCCACCATCGGCGTCGATACACTTCTGAGTACGTTGACCTACTGATTGAGCAACGTTTGCGAAAGCGTCCTCAGCGATTGCAGCACATGCCATTTCAATTTCTTCCCGAAGTGCTGCCAGTGTACCTGGTTTTCTACTGCATACTGTACCATTGTCTCGAATGCGTGCAATTGTTACTCGCTTTGGCGGTTCTGTTCTCTCTCCATTGCCTTTGAACTTTAACAACATTCTCGGTTTTCCAATTCCACTTCAAAATTGCTTTCCATTACTGAGACACAGAGTAAGTTCATTTTAATAATTATACCCTTTCCCATCATTGACTACTTTCTGAAATTAAATTCTAAAATGATAATTTTTGGCTATAGTTATCGAAATTTATTGTACAATTCATAAGTTTTAGAAAAAAAAGGTTAACTTAACATTATAGAATCCTTTACAAATATAATTATATATTGCCAAAATATAATCGTCCTACATGTTTCATATGCAGATAATTAATATGCGAGGGCTGTTCAATAAAAAAATGAACATAAATGAACATGAACATAATTCTTTTTACCATACATCTATACTCATATTCATAATTTTGATGATTTTTCTCAAAGTAGTCCTCGTTGGATTCAATTTACCTATCTAAGTGTTTCTGCCAATCTTGAAACACGTGCTGGAAATCATTATTGACAAGTCCTTCAGAACACCTTCGGCTTCACCATTATTTTCCATAATGGAAAATGCATCCCATGAAGATGTTTCTTCAAATTGGAGGGACTAAAAAAAAAAAAACACGTGGCTAAATCTGTACCATGGGGAGGGTGAGAGACGCACGTCACGTTGATTTTTGAGAGATATTCGGTTAACATTTGCGATATGCGGCTGTGCATAATCATGACCCAGTACTATCCAACTTGTTGCTTTTGCACTTGCTGAGTTTTCAGAACATCTCTGGAGTAGTGTCCAGATACAGTTGGATATGCTGGTAAACCACTCCTTGGGTAATGAAAAATGAGATGACCATAACTTTCCCAGCAGAAGTAAACACTTTTTATGTTTTTAATGTTCGTGACGATGGAAATTTCCACATAGAGCTCTCAGGACCATCAGCAGCTTTGAAAGAATCTGCGCATTTTCCTGTAACATCGTCTTCAACTGTATGCAAACCTTGCACCTTTAGTTCAAGTAGTTTTGGAACCCACCGAGCACAAACACGTCTCATGTGCAACGTTAGTTACCAACGTGTGGGTGTCACGCAGGGAAATTCTCAGAATTTCTGAAAGTGTTCTTAATGATATTCGATGATTCTCTCTCACAATGACTGAAGAGGTATTAATGTTTTCTTCCGTTAGAGCATAACTTCAGGACTGGGTCCTTCCTTGTATTGCCTCGGCTCTGTAAACCTTTTAAACAATCTTCGAGCTGTGCTATAGGGAAAAAACAAATTCTATACAGGTTTCCTGTAAAATCAAGCTAAAGATTTGTTGGAACGAAAGCAGAATTTCAGGACATCAGATTGTTACTTGCACTTTGCTGTAAGAGGAAATCACCATGGTTCAACTTGCACACCCTTCACAGGCGGGAACCGGAAGTGAGAACAACGAAACCAGTATAACGTGTACGTTACACATTAAGCTACCAAAATCTTGTAAAGCTAGATTTTCGAGCGAGAAATTGTGCCTGTAAAAATTATGATTATTCTTTTTTAAATAGCTCTCGTGTATTAGAAACCAACCTTTAAAACAGTTAGGACTAATATATGTATTTTAGTAAATATGTAAACATGTAAACGATACTAAATTTTTAGTAATTAGGCGTTTTGTCCTAAAATCTATAAAAGTCATGCATCGTACATTTATTTCGCGATATATATAGCAAAAGAGTGGTGTTTTAGAACTTTATGATAAATCGAGTAGGGATAGGTTAGCTTATTGGGATCCGTTCGCACCGGAAGACAACTGGCCAAAGCTTCGTTCTTTTCTATGTAAAGTGCGTGAAATTAGAGTTGGAGTAGCTGGGCTCTTTGAGTGTGTGTGTGTGATATTCTAAAAAGAGTATTTTTACAGTAAGAAGCATTCTTCTACCAATCACTTTGTCTCAGTTACAGGTAATGTCTAACTGCAATCAAACATACAAATTATACCAATATTAGCAAAACGAATTTATTTCCATAATGAATACAGATATTGAAGTTGTTTATGACAAATATGTTAATTTTCTGAAGATAGAATATGAATACTGAAGTAGTTAAAATAGCCCGCTTAGCTACGCCCACAAATTATGCGCAGTATAGGTTGACAAGTGAACCATTCCTTCATAGCACGCAATGATGAAGATAGCCCAGTGCCTGGTTTCATAATTTGTATTTCTGCCCTTAAATTACCAATAGCAGCACCATCTTCCGGGCTCAATGAATTAGCCGGAAAACGTGAGCGTTTATAGAGGGCGTTGCCTGCTTGTACCAAAGGCCTGCTCATGGCGATTCGTGAACCAAAGTCACCGTTTGTTGTGTATAAATATTGAAAATTCCTCCTTTAATTGTAATCATTAATTCTGGTCCTAGAAACATCAGTTTTATATTGGAATGCATGATTAAATATTGCGTAAGTCATCATGAATCAATTCATTTTAAAGTTGGATAACCAGAATAGATATAACAGATCATTACGTCACTGCAACGCTTTTCCAGGTTCGTAGTTCGTAGTTCGTAGTTCGTAATTCCTGCTCAATTTCCTCACAAATATTTCCATCTGAAGAATGTTTTACACACTATTTCCATTTCCGCCATATAATTTCCGCTGAATTCACGAAGCCTCCTGATTCTCCGTAGAAACTCGTTTCACTGAAAACCTGACACAGTACACAGTATACTTTAGTAGTGTATATGTTGGTAGCATTGTAAATATGAGGGAAGTCTTAAAAGTAAGTTACACTTTTTTTTAAATCCGCGCGATAGGTGGGAAAAGTACGGGAATCGCAAGGAACTTTTGTCTGGGCGTAGTGGCAGCACAGTAAAATTCCTATGCACCTACCTTTACAGCTTGGACGTTCAGGCGCTAGTGACAATGGAGACTCCACTTGCTCCTGCCGCCGATTGCGAAGTTCGTGCTGTTAATCCGTTTTTTGACGGCAAAAAATAAAAGTATGACTGAAATTCATCGCGAGTTATGCAGTGTGTACGATAAAGACGCTATGTCAAGACCAAAGTTTTCTTGTTGCTGTCAATTATTCATTGAAGCGAGAGTCACGTTACACGATGAACAACAAAGCTGCCGACCCTCCACTTTCTGCACTCCGAATATTGTCGAAGGGTCATAGACACCGATCGGCGCCTTAGCTTGATGAAATTCTGAGTCAACTTCCCCGAAGTACTGAAATAAGTCGTGCAACACTTCAGAGGATCTTCGTCAGTGTGTGCAAGATTGGGTTCCTCGCGTGCTTTCAAAACAACACAAATAACAGAGGGTTGACGCTGCATTGCAGTTTTGACCGTTTTTTAGGACGAGGGAGACGGTTTGTTCTACCGAATAGTGACCGGGGACGAGACATGGATCCATCACTAAACGCCTGATCCAAAACACATAGGTGTGGAAAGGAAAGAATGAGCCAAATGCAAGAACTCGAAAGTTGTGGAATCGAATGGCAAGGAACTTCTTGGATTCCAAGGGAATATTGTTGATCAATTCCCTGCCCCGTGGGATCACGTTCACAGCTGATCGCTATTGTGAGGTGTTGAGAAATCTCAGAAGGGCGATTCAAAACAAAAGGAGGGGAAAGCTGAGCAAGAAAAAAAATTTGTTACACGATAACGCTCGCCCACACGTTGCTCGCGACTCAAACCCTGTTTAAGAAGTTTCGATGGGAAGTTTTCGGTTATCCATCTCACTCCTGACCATGCACCGAGCGACTACCACCTTTTTCCGCAGCTGAAGCAACATTTCGGGGGAAAACGCTTCATAAATGAGAATGACTTAAAACAAAGAAGAACTTCCCCGAGTTTGGGGGGAAAGTGGTTTGACACTGGATTAAAAAAAACTGTTATCATGGTACTAAAAATCTATAGAGATTCAAGGAGATTATGTAGAAAAATAATCATTGAAAATAGCTTTCAAAATATACCCTTTTTGAAATACTTGAACGTCTTGTTATTTTTAAATAAAATAGTGTAAATTACTTTTGAGACGACCCTTGTATATACACTGCAATATGTCCTGGAAAAAGTCTTTTAAAATTGGTGTTAAGAAACGTATATGGAGGGGACGGTAGCGCATGCGTGGTAAGACATAATGACTCTATGGTTTTGCAAGATTAAGCTGATTTCTTTCTTCTTCAAGGAGTGGAGATGATCAGATGTGTCTTAGCCCCGTCATCTACGGATTGAATGCCGATTAGTAATTCAGATGTGTAAACCAGGTATTACATAATTTATCATTATCATGAAATAACTCGTATATCTGGTTAATAACAATAGTTAGCTTTTCATTATTTTCCTTTGTTATTTAGTAGGTGATTGAGAAAAGGATGTGAAGGAATTAGAGAAGATCTGAGATGTAGCAAGGCTACCAACCGGCAGAAGGGGACATATAGCTGCCACATGGGATCTACATATCGGAAGAAGAGGAAGAGGGAGACCGAGAACGAACAGCTGAAGGAGAGAATGTTAAAATTCTTAGACGTTTAAACGAAGATGAAGTACTGCCATTGGCTGATTCTGAGATATATTTCAGGCAAATGCTTACGGAGCACAGATATTCGAAAATAATTAAACACTGGAAGTTTGAATGACATACTAATGAACTAAGAACGAATCACAATAAAAGTAATGCGTTTCAGATCAATTGGAAATAAAAAATTCGAAACCGTCTATCTCAACAAAATGCTCTGTCTTCCTGTGTAAATAGAATAGAACATGCTAACCTATCCCTATGCAGCTTAGCAAACTTGGCTCCAATTGCAGTCAACCTCCACTATTCGGTACCTGGGCGGTTCATTAGAGTGTCCTATCAGTTTTCTTTGTCTCCTTAAACAGCATGTATTCTCTGATGAACCTCATCTGCTATTTAAGTCGCCCTTCGTGCCCCCAATTTAATCCACCCCAGAACGATCAATTTTGAGAACTCATGGAACATATATTCATCTCTCTATCCCATATGATTTTGTGCTCGTTACCTAAACTAAGTGATAGTTTCTCTTTGAATTCTCCTCTATTCTATTGGTTAACTTACCTAAGTCTTTTTTGTCCAAATATCACAGGTCTGGTAAAAGAAGGGAAAAAAATTGCTTTTTTATATTTTTCACCTGGATATATGTAATGTGAATGTCTTGAATTCAATTATGTTTTCAATTTTTTATCGATTTAGGTTTCTAAACAAACCACTTATATTTTTATGAAATATTAAGCTTTAAAACATATAGCTAACACAAAAATGTTTTGCATGCTTCATTTTAACTTAAATATTAATGAGTATATTGAAAAAAGACATCTATGTATGAATAATTATGTTCACTGTTAGGGAAAAGAAAACTTCATTTTTAAGCACTTAAATGTCCTTCCCTAGCGTACCTTTTCAAACACCAGCAGTAATCAGCCATCATTGACACATCCTAATGCCTGGGTAGCGTGTTTTCATTGTCTCTATGAAACCGCTCACCTTGTTCTTCACTCATTGCACCAAAATTTGTAGGGAAGCAATCAATATGGTTGTTGAGAAAATGCACTTTATCGCTCTTTATATACCCTAGAATTCCAAAGGTTTTAACATTTCCTCCACAATTTCTTTATAGTTATCAGATTTCTTGTTTTCAAGAACGTTTTCTGTAACTTGCTGACTTCTACAATTGGGACATCGACTCAGGAAATGTTTCATTCTGCATCAGCTCACGAATATGTCTATGGAAAATACCTGCTGCTATCTTAGCTTCAGTTTTTGAGAACATTGTAATAAGAAAGTTGAAATAATCACTATCCTTATTCAGAGCAGTTGATTCATCAGGCCTAATTTAATATAGGATGGTGGAAGAAGGACATAAGAAAAAACAAATGGTTCATTCTTCACATTTTTTTTTTCTCCAGGACCAAATTGTCCATTTCTGGTCCAATGATCTGATTTAACCCTATTCTCTCATTCACAAAGTGAACTATTTATTATCTTGTTTAAATATCTCAGAAATTTATATATCTGCTCTATGAACAAATAGTAAAAACTGTTATTTTCTATAATACCGATTTCTGAAAAAGTATAGTCCGATGAAACAAAACTAAGGCTGGTTTGAGAGATTCTATGTGTAAAAGGAATCAGAAAATATGAACAGTTTTCATGCAGCAAAAAATTCAGTAATATAATTCGATTCCTCGCTCCCTTCTCGCACACCCATCCCAACTTAATGTTCTCCAAACTTCTTTTAATTTTTGCTGCCCAGTATCTTTGATCCTAATTACTAACCTTAAGGTTGTAGCATAAAGTTATTAAAGTTGGCTGATACCCTTTTATTATGCGTAACCAGTACTTAATTGTTCTAACCTCACAGTTGACTCCCGGATCGTAAGCTTTAGAAACTAATTTTGAACTTTGTTCAGTTCGTCCAATTTCTCCCAGCCCAATATCTCAGAGCATTATAACATGACAGATCTTACCATAGCGATATTATCCGTAATTTCAGTAAGATGCAAAAGGTCACCGTTTGTCACCGTGTCTCTGTTTAATCTAATCCAAATAGCTCAAACTATGAAACAATTTACTCGAATATTTTAAAGTGAACGTGTTTTTTTTGGGGGGGGGGAGTGGCATCTTCTTTGCTTATGATCAGACTAAGCAATTTCCTTTGTTGCGATCTGATCCAGATCTCTAAAAGACATTAATTCAAGTCAGGGTTCCTTTACTAAACACTACATTTAATTTTCAATAGGAAGTACAGTTTAACACGACGAACATCGGGTTCTTGTAATTGAAAAGTCTTGTGAAAAAGAGAAGAAAGTTGTCACAGTCGTGAGTCTTCTGATGTCGCTATTAATTCCAAATCGGTCTTGTATTTCAACTTATATCTGAGTTTTATGGCTCATTTGGAGCACCCTAAATGGCTAACAAAACCGTACAGTATAATTCTTACCATTTTTAATTGTATCCAACTTAATTTATGGCAGCCAAAGGTTTTTACGCGCACATTTGTGACCAGTTCTGTATCGAACGGATCGTGAGCAGTCAGAATGGAAATGAGCGTTATAAATTCAGGTTTTTATTAACTCTAAATGTGGCAACTCCCAGTACAATTATTATAATGGGAGTCTGTCTATCTATCACGCGCAATTGCACAAAATAGAATGAGAGGACAAGAATGTCTGGCAATGTGTATATTTTTCTGGTAATTCTTGCTAGATAATTTGCAAACAAACAAAAAAAAAAAGCAATTAAGAATATTTATTGACGTCAAACTTACGAACATTTTTATTGAGTACGCCTTTGGTTTTAAAGCAATGAGATGCTGGCCGGAAATCGGGCTGATGTGAACATTTAGTAAATGACCAAAATCGCATTTGTCAGATTTTTACTTTTCGTTATTCTTCACTTATTTCATAACAGATAACGCAAATTATGGGTTCTCAAGTGCATAAGCGTCATAGATTTTATAAGTAATCACTTTTTTACATTTCTGCAAACTACAACGTTTATGCATGGTATTGTAGTGTTTCCATTATTAATGCGTAATGATGGAAAACGTGCTTTAATAATGGGGCTTCCTTTCCTTCCGTAGAGAAGGAACAAGGTTGAGTATCGAAGTATCCTTTCCGTCCCAACAATCCAATAAATTGGCGATTATTACAGAGAAACTTTAATATGAAGTGAAAGCGTGTGGGAAGTTAATACCCAAACACACTCTTAGTGCGGTCCTGGTGGTGTAGTAGCAGCCATAGTTTCCTTCTAAACCCAAGGTCGCGGGTTAAAACCCGGCCAGAATCGATGGATTTTTTCGAGCGTAAAAAAATTTGTCGGCCGTTTCACGCCCGGGATTGAATGGGATGCTGATGACTTGTGATGTTAAAGAGCGCCCTTAAATAAAATGAATCAAGAAAAAAAAACACTCTCAGTCCGTTTCATTTATATAAAAAGTAATTGTCAGCACTTTCTGCTTTTCATTCAACAATATCCGCTTAAGAACGCAGGTGTAGTGTATATAAAAGTCCGTACTGCAGCACCATGGTTTATTACATACACTATTTAATTATTATTATTGCTTCGATAAGTTCTTTTGCAGGGCGGTAATCAATAACATTATGAACATGCTCCTTTGTAACGGGCAATAATTTGCGTCCTGTTATTCTGGTTTATGCGCTTGCGTGTTCGCTGATCCCGGCCGCCGTTTACATACACACACTTAATAACTCATCCCTAGAATTATTAAATCCAATTGAGAGCGAAGCGATGGGGATTGTATGCTATAAAAATTCTTGGTTGTCTTTGAGCAAGTGCCAAGTGAGAAGGGCGGAAACATGGAGTTAAGGCACTCCCGCTGAGTTCTGCTTCTTCTTTAATTAGAGCAAGACAAAGTTCTGCTTCACTTCCAGTTCTGTGCTTATTCAAAAGAAATCGACAAAGGAACTGAGACGGAATCCGATTATTTTGCAAGTTCTCGAATATCAATGCACCGTCTGCGATTTTTGGGTCGCTTCCTACCCCGATTCCATAAGTCAAAATGTCTCCCCCTCTCCTCCAATCTTCCAAACGTATAATTCATTCAGGCGTGTGCCGACCTTTTCTCCCCTTTCTAAGTTTTATTTTCTTTTCGCTTTTTCCAGCGTTTTCTGTGTCCCCCGGTGTAATTTGAGGGCGGATCGGAAATTCATTTACATTGCAGAGGTAGTAAAATAGGCTGCGAAAAATGATTCGGTAAATTTCTATCTTGCTAAATGTCTCATAATAAGTGATAAAATAGCACACTAAAATTAATAATCCCGCTGCAAAGATGTGCCTTTTAGAAATGCCTTGAAAGTATTTGAATTTCAATTTTTGAATACCACCTTATTTTAGCCCTAGCAGTTTTTAGACGTTATGCATTACATGTTTAATACAAACAGCAAATAAAAACAATTGAAAAACTTCAACAAAAATATCCTCCGTTGTATTTATTAGTCTCATTTTAATGTACTGTTGCGATATATGTTCGCCACTCGGCTAAGTTGTTATGCGCTCTTGCTCCGGTAGGAACATTGCCTTCCTCTCCTAGATTTACTTTCCTATTCTAAACGCTTGATAGCGTGTTCTTTTCTTATTCATTTATCACACTATCTGCCATTACATGGTAGTCAGGTCTCGTTTTTGGTATAGTCCAATCTCATCTGGACTCCAGGCCTGTCCTCGCTCAAGGCTATCGTCTGGCGGAGTGGTAACTGGTATTGTGTTGTTCTGCGACGATATACTTCAACAACGCTTATCTACAAAATTCTTTTATGAAATTCGATAACTTAAATTCTGACTCATTTTTATAGTGAAGTTAGTGACCTGGGTGATTAGTTAATCTTTTTTATCATTCACTATCCTGCAGCACAATTTTTGATTGTAATTGCATATATGTTTTTAGTCTAATTTACTCTTATTATGCTTTTTGTTGGAACTCTTTTTTCAAAAAAATTCTCCACCATGTTTTGTTATACAAAGAAGATTCTTAAAGGAATTTTATATTTTAAATATTCGTTGTTAATACAGTGACTCCTTTGAGTTGCTTATATCAGCTGTAATGTACATAAAATTAAATTAATTATTCATTTATTTACAATGAAAATTTAGAAAAAATATTCAAATACATATTTTGAAATAATGAATATTTGGATTCATACGCAAATTACTTGTTTGATTTTGAAGTCAGTAACATTCCGTTAACTAGTTATATATTCTATTATCATATTTATTTTATTTACGTATTTGTTTAATTTACGAACGCTCTTCAACATCTCAGGTCATCGGCGTTGCATTTAATTCAGGGCGTGAAGAGGCCGACACATTTTACTCAGAGGCCTCTTTTTTCTGGCTTGAGGTTCTTTTACGTTTCGTGTATTTACTCATAACGTTCGTGAATTTAACATAATTCCCTAAACTTGGCTTGCAAAATTGTAATAATTCTATATTTGTATTATGAATATTAACCTTTTCAAACCAACTTACAACAGACAAGTGTCGATTGTCAGTAATGTCAACAGAGAGGAGCCAAATACGGGTTTAGAACTATTTCATGAATAGAAAAGGAATAAAAGTAACATATATTTGAAATTCGTGCACAGAATATTAACTATTATATAAAATGTTATACTTTACTTATGAATACTTACCTATTCAGAAACAATGAGACTGAAATAGACGAAAGTCGGCTATTACAATCGCTACTGCTCGATTCACTAATATCAACTGAGAAAAACAGAACAGAGATAATATTTTACCACTCTGAACAACATGTTTATTCAAATTTATGGTTGCTTAGGTAGGTATTGGTGCATAATTTACAAAACGGTTTCAGACTGTTTGGCTAAATACGCAAAAACAATTGTTTGAGTGAATACACATTAAGTTAGTTAAATGTAAAATTATTGGAAACACAGAAAAGTGGTCAGTGAGGCGTGTTCAGGAATTACAGTGGGGGTATAGAGTTGGCTACACTTAGCCCGATGAAGGGATTTGATAAAACTTAATGATAAATCCCCTGCAATATCGGGCTGTAATTGATCAAAATTCAAAGTTTTGTTTCATTGATTGGTCGATTTCATGATGTCACATAAGTGAAATAGTCAAGAAAATTTTATATTTTGTTTTCAGCTATAAATCCAGTTTAAATTTCTTTGCTTTTACCAGTGTCTCTATTGATAATTGAATTTAAATATTTGAAAACATCCACTATTTCTATATAACTATTTACAATTGCAAGATTTTTACTACTTCTCCTATTTTGTCATTATACATCGCTTTTTATCTTTGTCAGTACATAGTTCTTTGGAGTTTTCTCTCAACTCGCTATAATTAAATACCTGGGTCTTTAAAATGTATTTATATCATCAATACCAATTCCATTAATTGTACTAACCCATAATATATCGTAGAGGTCCCATCATTATAATTTTTTTCTTTAAGATGTACTCCAAAACTCAATTGCATTAAGCGAGCCCCAGACCATGTCTTTAATTGAAACCATTGTCTAGTTTAAAGGTACTGATTAAACTATCTTTAATTTTAAGACGGTCACTGCATTATTCATAATGATTCTTTAATTTTTGTATAAATTTGTATAGATTGTATAATGGAAATATATGACAATTTAATGCATTTGACTAACAATATACCCAATACCTAGGTATTTCAATGCCCAAAGGAACAGTGCTAAATTAAACGACTTTTGATACTGTGCTGCTACTAATGTGCCTACTTTTCTGCCGAGAGACTTTGTAGACAAACTGTATAATTTCACACACTTACTAATAGCAATGCCACAACCTCTTTTACTTCAAGCCTCAACCTCTTATAATTTAATAAATTCATAAAAGTATAATATTTAAATTGTTTGTTGTTGAAAAGTAATTATAAATCAATACGTGTTTTAAAAGCATTTTAAAAGTCACAATTATTTACCTAAATTAAATATCTGCTAAGATACAGAGCTGCAGTGCCAATTTCTAACTGGGGAAGTAAAAAAAGGCGAAAAAGGTATCAAGTACTTTAGCAGATTTGTATTCCATAAGCCCCCAACTCAATACGCATCTTGTATACCACAAGTGAAGTCTCCATTTACCTGCACAACTCCACTGACCGGTGAAACAGCCACCTGTGAGACCACGACATTCACCAAGGCGCACCAACACACCTCATAAATTCTCCACTTGCATGATCCTATTGGCGATGTCTTAAATCCTTCAGGACTTCTTTCCTTCTTATTTCCAGTTTACCTTCCTCCAGACTTTCATTTTTCTTTTCTTTTTCCCCAGGTTCTCGATCGCGGGTACAGAAAACCTGCACATAACCTTGTGTTGCGATGCCTATCCGAGACGACAAGTTTGTCCTTAGCTTTCTTTGTAAATGCAAGACTCCTGCTCTATGTGCCTTGTTTATTTATCTTTTTATTTCGAATTAAGTATATTGCGATCACTGGCGGCTCGTCCAACCTCCATATTCATTGTCAAGAGTGCATTGTGAGTTGTAAAGACCATCACACAATCTAATGCTGGTCATCACGATCTGAACATGAAGTGAGAATATTTCTCGTGGATTATTCTGCGTTGAAGTTGTTGTAAAAAATAGTTGAAGGAACCGAAAGTTTAGAAGTCCAGCACTTATTCATATAATTGAATACAGTGTTGAGGAGAGAGAAGTGTCCTTGCTGATACTGGCAAGCCTATATGTATATTTAGATTAGGAATGAAGCGCCCATTAAGGTTGTAAGGCCACCCTACCCAAAACAAGTGTGTTAACTTCTGACGAATTGAAGTGTTCTTTATTTCAAGTAATTCGCTGCAAAGAATCGAAGTAACATGTCCTGGAGTACTGCAAAAGGACGGAAGAATGGAGAAAGAGATATCTACCGGCCCCGATTGTTAACGGGGGGAGAGGGCAGTGGTAGTGCTGGTATTTCCTGGAAGATTAAAGGAGGAGGAGGGAGTAGGTAAATTTTTAAAGAGTGAGACTGCTCAGCTTGGAAGAGGCAAACACCCGGTAAGGGGAGTAGAGGAACATAATCACTATACATACTTTTTAAATTGTTTATACATATATGTGAAGGAATGTAAGTTATTTACTTTTGTATTGCTTTTTTTCTGTGTATTTTATTTATTTATTCACATTTTCTAATATATTTTTCTATTTATATTTATTTATTTCATTATGTTGTTTGTCTTTTAAGAGTTAAATATGTGTTTTGTGCAATTTTATGCATTTCGTAGTGTATTGCAAAGCACGCACGCTCCTAGGACCTTTGTGACATGGATGAGTTAGATTTATAAAAAGATATTTTGTAAATAAATACGCTGCTGCTGCTGCTGCTGCTGCTGCTGCTGCTGCTGCTGCTGCTGCTGCTGCTGCTGCTGCTGCTGCTGCTGCTGCTGCTGCTGCTGCTGCTGCTGCTGCTGCTGCTGCTGCTGCTGCTGCTGCTGCTGCTGCTGCTGCTGCTGCTGCTGCTGCTGCTGCTGCTGCTGCTGCTGCTGCTGCTGCTGCTGCTGCTGCTGCTGCTGCTGCTGCTGCTGCTGCTGCTGCTGCTGCTGCTGCTGCTGCTGCTGCTGCTGCTGCTGCTGCTGCTGCTGCTGCTGCTGCTGCTGCTGCTGCTGCTGCTGCTGCTGCTGCTGCTGCTGCTGCTGCTGCTGCTGCTGCTGCTGCTGCTGCTGCTGCTGCTGCTGCTGCTGCTGCTGCTGCTGCTGCTGCTGCTGCTGCTGCTGCTGCTGCTGCTGCTGCTGCTGCTGCTGCTGCTGCTGCTGCTGCTGCTACTACTACTACTACTACTACTACTACTACTACTACTACTACTACTACTACTACTACTACTACTACTACTACTACTACTACTACTACTACTACTACTACTACTACTACTACTACTACTACTACTACTACTACTACTACTACTACTACTACTACTACTACTACTACTACTACTACTACTACTACTACTACTACTACTACTACTACTACTACTACTACTACTACTACTACTACTACTACTACTACTACTACTACTACTACTACTACTACTACTACTACTACTACTACTACTACTACTACTACTACTACTACTACTACTACTACTACTACTACTACTACTACTACTACTACTACTACTACTACTACTACTACTACTACTACTACTACTACTACTACTACTACTACTACTACTACTACTACTACTACTACTACTACTACTACTACTACTACTACTACTACTACTACTACTACTACTACTACTACTACTACTACTACTACTACTACTACTACTACTACGACGACGACGACGACGATATTAATTTACAAAACAGTATTTTGCTATTTTAGATGCATTCTAGTAATATGAAATTATGTAATTATTTTATTGCAACAGCAAATACAATTTACAATGACAGCTATTTTTTAGCTTCCTTGATTGCGTTTTATGATAGAATAGTAAATCTTCAACTATACTTCTAAGTAATTGTCCAATATAGTAGGCAATGCGGTCTCTTGCAAGGATTACAGAGAAAGAGTAGGTAAAAGTTCAATAAAACATGAAACATTTTAAGAATGATTGATGCATATATACATATAGATTCAAGGATGAGTGATTAACTTTTTAATATTGCATATTATTTAATTTAATTATCTATTACATTAATTATAGTCATGTACTATAATTCTGAATATGAAAAAATCTTGTGATAAGATGACAGAGTCATTTTCGTGATATATTTGCATTATCTTCCACAGTCCATATCTCAGTCTATTCTATACAATAACCACGCTTTGCCCATAATTTAAATGACACTTGACGAACTGTTTCACATGTTCAGCGTTCTCAGCGCATTTCATTTTACACATTTTTCCAGTTTTTTCTACCAAATTTCTTCCTCAAATTTTCGAATTTAAAGGACGTTTCTGATCAACCACTCAATGCAATTACATAATTAGGTCGGGTAGTATAAGAGGGCTGATATTTTTGCTTCCCCCCCCCCCTGTTTAACTTTAGTGGAACTAAAATGTTTATTTCCAAACATAAGAAAACCTGAAAGGCACAAGTTCCTACACGATGCATTACTACACAGCAACTTTTTAATGGGAGCGTTTCCAGTCAAAAGCTATCATTATATACATGCAAATGTAGGGAATACCTTCTGAAATTCATCAAAATAATATAATATGGAATGTTCTGCGCTTAAATGTGCTAGTTGATCCTGGTGGTCTAGTGGTGACCACACTTGCCTCATAGACCCAAGATCGCGCATTCATTCCCGGTCAGAATGAATGAATATGTTTAACGCCTGTTTTTACTACAGAGGTACCACAGACTATGGACACTGATGATACATGAGATAAAATGATAAATTGAGAAAGTATTTATTTTTAAGGAAGGAAAAGTTCCAGGCCTAAGTTTAGAGTACCTCCCCGGCATTTGCCATTTGTGAGGACTGAGGAAAACCTGGAGAAAAAACTCAGTCAGGAAGGACGGTCCTGGCGGGATTTGAACCCCAGACCTCCCGCTCAAGAGTCCGAGCTTTAACGATCTCGGTCACCCGTAGCGGAAATCCCGGTAAGGTTCGATGGATTTTTTCAAGAGTAAAAGTCCTAAGTATGGCTTTCTTCGAAAGGGAAGTAAAGCCGTGGGTTCCATGTCGTAGATTTATGGATCGAAAAAGAACCCCAAGAGGCCTCTGAGCAAAATTTATCGGCCATTTCACGCCCTGAATTGTACAGGACCTTCTTGTGAAATTGAACGTAGTGGTAGTCCTCGGAAAATTGTCACAACAAAAGCAAATATAAATAAGGTACATTATGAGTAATTTTTGTGCATTTTGAGATGTTGTGAGCCTGTTACTATCACTTGGGAAAGCAGTTGGCCTTTTATTTCACATGTGTGGCATGCCAGTAGCTGCCAGTTGGCATTGAGAAAACGCTTTCCTTGAGGAATAAAAGTCTATACTCGATATCCCGGAAAGTGAGCGCAGTTTGACTTATTAAACTTGCAACTAATTTCCAATCACATCTGGTGACCGATGAATGTTCTTATTCATGTGATGACTACTGTGACGTTCCTAGTACGACCCACTATCATAAAATCGTATAAAATAAAACATTTCTGCATTCCACAATCCTGCCATAGATCTATTCGCTGTGTCAATCCCAGATCAACTTCAGAGAGAATACCTTCAAAATCGGGGTGACCGAAAAATTAATGATTCAATAGTTCCACCATAATGCTCTGCAATAAGAACACTGTTCCAAAGAATAACAGTTAAAAATAAGGTATACTATCATTTATGATTATGACATGTACAGTGTGCACAGAATTGTTTGACGAGAAGCGCAATATATATATATATATATATATATATATATATATATATATATATATATAAATGTAGATAAAGACAAAACACAGAGAAAGAGTCACACTTGAAATTGCTATATTTCGAACTATTGCGAGTTCTTCAATGGCAAGAAGAACTCGCAGTAGTTCGAAATAAAGCAATTTCAAGTGTGACTCTTTCTCTGTGTTTTATCTTTATCTACTTTTATTATTAGTGTTAATTTATATATATACATATATATATATAGTCATATATTATAAAACCTTGCAGAGTTTTCAGGATGTCTCTGTGGTATTTATCACTTACAGATGTAAGTGTACGTACGACATTCCTTCAATAAAAATGATAAACCATTCCTTTAATATCGCAAACGAGACAACTATAACTTTCCCATCAGAAGCAACTACTTAAGATTTTTTTTTCTTTTTCTTTCTTTCTTTTCTTTTCTTTTCTTTTCTTTTCTTTTTTTTTTTTTACCCTATATTATGATAGATATTTCCACACAGAGCTTTGCCGTTTGCTCTCAATACTGAAATGATGCAGACAAGATTCATCCGCTGCGGTATGAAATTTCGCTTCTTCCTGCAACATCATCTTCAACTGCATGCAAAACTGCACGCGAAAGTCCCTTTATTCGGAATCAGCCGTTTTGGAACCCACCAAGTAAAACACATCTCATATGCAACTTTTCAGTTGTCATTGTGTGGGTGGTACCCGGTGACATTTTCGGAAATTGTGAAAGTGAGACGAAAAGAGAATTTCACAGCAGTGACATCTCAATTTAGCTGCAGGTGGCATTAAACATGTCTCAATTTGCACATCTCTCACAAGCGGAAGTCGGAAGTGACTACAATGAAATAAATACCACGTATATATTACGCATTAAGCTAACAGGATATTGTAAAGTTAGCTTTCAGCTCAAAAAGTTATTATTATTCTTTAGTGAACAACTCTCGTAGCGTGTATAACGAATTCGGTAACGGAGATTTTCGGAAGACGGAAGGCATGTTGGTGAGCAAATACCATAAGTAAATAAATAATAGTAATAATATCAGTAATGCGATTAATAAAACGAAGATAAATAATACTAATGTTAAACTTAATCCGAACGCAAATATTACTACGTTTATAATGTTCAGTAAAACAGCTTTGACATTCCTGACAACATTGTCCCTGCTTGCTCAACGGTATCGCCAATTTCACGGCGGAACTAACAAGTGACATCTTGTAAAATCACATGTTCAACCAAGGGGGAAAAAAAGAAAAAAAAAAACACGTAAAGAACATTTTTCACAATGAACGCAACTTTTTATGATCTATTCAATATATTTAAATTATTTAATTTTATTAGTTTTTCATGAAGAAGTTTACAATATGTTTTTATCATTGCCGACACTGAATGTTGCCTGTAACTCCTCACAACTGATCAATTACGAAATATTCATGCGAGTGGTCAATACTTGTATAGCTCTTTTAAAATATTAAGAGATACAATGGATTGTTTCTTAAGTAGTCATAGGTTAATTTCGTCTATTTTTTTTTAAAAAACGGTTATTGTGGATAAAATATCAAAATAAAATTAACATACCAGTTCAAATTATTTTTCTATTCTGGAACTCGACAAGACAGGAGTTTTATACATGGCCGTCTTTGCACAGAACCTTCTGTAAATAATAAGTGAATTACATCAGTATACAGTTTGATATTTACTGCTCCTAAGCGTAGCGCTAAGTTGTGACTCCCACGAGTGTACTAACTTTCTAGTTTATATCTACTTGCTGATGAGTTAAAGGGTTTGAGGGATTTCACAGGTATTGTATTTGTCTCTAAGCTAAATAATCACCATCTGCATTTTGTTGATGGAGTATAAAAGAGAAATGGTATCGAGTAGAGATCTGCATCTGCTGCGAAGTTTACCAGTAATTCAACAACTTTTCCACCCAAAGGAAATCTCCGACAACCACAGTCTCGTCAGTGGCGGCTGGTAACTGAAGTTAGCAAGAACACAGTTGGTAGGGAAGCATTGTTACTGTGGTTTAAAGAAATACTATTTCATATGCTGTTTTTATCATCAAATCCTTTAATTAATAAGAAGGTAGGTTTCTAAAGGTGCTTAGAACCAGGCAAAAAATATAACCTGTATTGAAATGTCAACAAGCCAGCCTCTTAGCTTATGCTGTTCCCTAAACATATGAAGGACGAAAATACTGCTTCGAGTGGCTTAACTAAATTAAGATGTTCTCTTTAAAACAAAAACTTACAATAGAGTTATTTCCTTGTGTCCCTAATTTCATTCCATAAGATAACGTCGAGGTACGAAAGTGATGAGAAATCCCACACCCTTTAAATTTTATTCATGATTTATTTTCGGTACACTAAAAAGCACCCTCTTAAATTTTAAAAATAGAAACTTTAATTCAGATAGGCACTAAGAGTGATATATTTATATTTTCAGAACTACATACTATATGATGAAGAAAATGGGTATAAGCATATAAAATTATTATATAAAATGACCGAGAATAGGAAAAAGTGGTATTTAAAATTTAAGAACTTTTCTGAAACAACCACGGTATTGTATGCAATATGTTTTCTCAAACTCAAATAAAATGTTACAACTTTTAGTTAATATTCAGTTCTATATCTTGCGGTATATTTAGGCTTAAAATAATAAATAAAAAAGCTATCAATAACTATTACAAAAACAACGTGGAAATTTTACTATACGTAGTGCAGACTAAGATAAAGGTTTGAGTTGACGTCTATGGACATCCGGAACACTAGACGGCGCTTTATGAGACCAGAATTAATTATATCATACAAGAAAATCGACCAAGACGTCTTCGGACGTTTCTGAGAAAACGTGAGAAGGAAAACTTACCCATACAGACTGACAGTTTCTGGTGCACCAGTGACGCCTACTTTCAGAACGGCAGCGGAGAACAGCGGAGAAAACCGACACCATTCCTGTTAACAAATGTAGGCAGATAATTACCATTATGCCCATATCTGCTTATTGGCTCTATTGATTAGAGCGTTGTGTACCAATGGGAAGGCGGTGGATTCGATCCTGCCAATGGCTTACCTTTTCATTCCTTAATCTTCATAATTTGTCTACACTTTTCTGAATACAATAAATGCTACCTTTCCTTTCTTAATATAATAAATATACCTTTTTAATTTTACTTTTTAGGGAGGAGGTAACTTTTACTTTTATTTCATTAACCTGATTCTAAATGCTCAAATAAAAACTTATTATGTTAAAAACAATGCATATGTTGAAAATTTAGATTAGGTTAGCTTAGCTTAGGTTGATTTTTTTTTTTTTTTTTTTTTTTTATTTCCTCAGTTTCCCATATGATTTCGCTGTATACTGACTGATCAACTATTAGCATGCATCTAAAAAGTTAATTTTTGGCGTACGATTGCTTGTTTCCGTGAGTTACGACTGTTCATTTAGCCTGTACTCGCCTTTTTCCGCTGCCTTTCGTGAAAGGAGGGGTGAGTGATGCACCAGGAACTGTCTGTAAGGGTAAGTGAAGGAAGAGGCCTGGGCTGTGAAGAAACAATTCATGGATTACGCAATACGATAGTGCACTAGAGCATTCATTATCTCTGGCTTGTGACTGTTCTTCTCTGTCCTCTTTACTCTCCTGACTTAACACCTGTGGCCTTTTTATTATTATTATTATTATTATTATTATTATTATTATTATTATTATTAATTTCCAAAGATCAAATCCACGATGAAAGAGAAAGAACTTTCCGCAATCTCGTAAAATGCACGTCAGGATTTCTTTCAGAACCTCAACGCATTTGGTAGAAGTATATCCAAAGAGGTGGAGATTACTTTAAGAGAGACAAAACTCAGTAAAATACAGGTAAGCCCAACTTTTAAAAAAGTAAATGTTTGGTTCATATCTTTTTTAAAGAAATGGTGGAATATATACTTTCAAATGGTCGAGCGGAAGAACTGAACTATGGTTTTCAGTGACAGGTCTGAGAGCCCCAGGTTCCATTTTCAGCCTTGTTAACCTGTGCCGTTGCATTGCAGCTGGGAGCGACCAGACCTTTAAAAAATGAACACAGATGTCGGTATGTCCATATTCTTCTCAATAATAGACCTCGACTCCTTTTGTAAAGAGGAAATGCCTCATTCCCCAAGTACACACATACGCACGCGCCTTTGGTGGTCATTGTTAGTTCGTCTTCTTACAGCAAGTTTCTAACCTTGGGTTGAAAGGGGGGAAAAAAAGGAAAAAGAAGTAAAACCAACTTTCTGTAGCAGTCAGCTGTTCAATGCGATTGGAAATCTTCTTATTCCGGTTCCCCTCCTCGATGACTTTGAAAAAGAGAGACTGCCGATTCTTTTTGGCTTTCGTGTTACGTGAGGCGAATCCATCAAGTCGGGCCGGCTGGCTGCGTTAGCGGCCTTGGGTAGCCGCTTCGAAACCGCCGCTACAAACGGGGCACGGCAAAAAGAGAACGCAAACCCGAACGAATTTACGAAGCTTTTAAAATAGGCACCGTTTGCGCGGTACTGGGTTGTTTAGTAGTTTTAATCGTTTTTCTTCAGGGTGGCGCTGCTCAGTGGCGGATCGACCAACTCTATTTACGTGAGAAAAAGAAATGCTCTCCCAGACATTACGTTTCGAATTACACTTTTTATAATAAAGTAAAAAAATACCCTTTGACTAAATTGTTTGATACCAATATCCATTGCAATAATCTTAATGTTAATAATTACAACTACATAAATTATTTCATAAATAAACAGTTATTCTAAACTAATGGGATAAATCTAGGTATTTATTATTGTGCAAAAACATATGAGGTATGTACCAATGAATAGAGAAATTCTCCAAGTTACATCAGTACTTGTGGTGGGGCATACTAGAGCTACAATAGCGCAATGCTGTTGTCATCGAAACCATTAGTGTTAAGAAAAACTTGAACCGCCTTGATACGGGGCATATGGTGCTCACAAACGTCATATAAATGGCGATGATGACATTTCATTCAATTCCCAAATTGGAACATAGGACCGAAACAAATTTACGCCTTCTGATTCCATTTCTTGACAGGTCTTTAACCTTTTCCCAAGTTTTGTTCATTTCTTTCTATTCCAGTTAAAATATTCTTCTCTAAGTTATACTAGGTCTTCCAATGCTCCTTCCGCATTGTGTATTCCAATCTATCTGGATTATATTTCCAGTTCTTTTCTCAATGTGTGTCCAAGCCATGTCCACTTCCGTTTCCTTATTTTAAGGTCGATTGGGGTCTGATTTGTGATCTTCCAATGTTTGGCATTGCTGATAATTTTTGGCCACCATATATTTAGTATATATCTAAGTGATTAACAAATATTGAGACACATCTCCCGCCCCATACCCCACAAGGGGAAAAAATCAATTATAGCTAATTAATATTACATAATGTCTCGTAGAATACCATCAAATTCTTTATCATGCATTGATAATCTCAGAAATGAATTCTGCTATTGTTGCACTTTTTGAACATCTTTAATTCACATGTAATAACATCATTGATAGTCTTCAGTAGGGTAAAATTATAATCAGAAAGTAAAGTTCCATTCCCTTAAACCAAATAGAGAAAATAATTCTTGAGAAAGACCCAATTTACAGCGAAAAATACACATCAAAGCAACTGCTTCTGCTCACAAAAGTGTTTAAGATATGGGAAAATTTAAAAATGTAAAATATGAATTGTTGGAGCATTTACCTTACTCCCCAGATTTGACTCCCTCTAAATATACGGGATGTAAGAATAAGGCACGGCTAAACATTCAAGACACATTCCTCGCACGTAGAAGAATTGATTGATTGATTCGTTTTATTTTCGGACATCTCAGGTCATCAGCGTCCCATTCAATTCCGGGCGTGAAACGGTCGACAAATTTTGCTCAAAAGCCTCTTCTTTCAAGCTTGAGGTTGTTTTTCGTGCCGTAAATGTACGACACGGGACCTACGGCTTTACTTCCCTTCCGAAGGAAGCCATACTTAGGATTTTTACGAACGAAAAAATCCACCGATCCGGCCGGGTTTGAATCCGCGACCTTGGGTTTAGAAGACAAGTAAGGTTACCACTACATCACCAGGACCGACACATATTAATCATGGGAAACACACAGGAACAGAACGTACCCCATATAATTTTGGCACCCTCGGTATATATATAAATTATTTGAACCTTTATAGTTTCAATGTTTTAAACGTCCTTGCATCATTTTTGGAAGGGAATTCTAAAGTTGGCTATTTTAACTATAGCAACTTTAGGCTAATTTAAGGTTGTAAGAGGATAGCCGATATAGACAATAACTTGAAGGATGATTTAAGAGCATACAAATCAAGTCTTCTAGAACTCCAACGAGGCAATGCCATGAAGCGCAAAGTATTAAGAAAGTGTTAATTTCTTAACATTATTTATTACCTTGAAATAGTTCAGTTTTGCTTCCTTTATTCAGCTTACAGAATATTCGCTGTTAATACCCTACTATACAAACGGATCGAGTAACAGCTGCAGGTCTGAATACAGTTAATGTTTAAGCATCTATTTAAGTGAATGTGCAACGCGAGTAGGTGATGAACGCGCTGTAAACACGATCTTGCATGGGTGTGCTACCCAACACATACACACACACACACACACACACACACACACATTCACACCCATATTGCCTCTCATTCGTTGGCTTTTTCCACCAGCGACTTCCAAGAGAGAAACCTTCACTTCGCTTTTCCTTCTCCATCTTTTGAAAAGGTCAGCATTGCTGATGCTTCGAGCTGACGTTCCTTTATTTCTTTGTTACTTCCTCGGAGCGGGAGCAAGTGTTACAACATGCCCTACTTCTATTCACGGTTTTCTGGCATCATTCAAACCTACTGCAGCAGCACTGTGCACTTAGCGTATAATAATATTATTAATAATAATAATAATAATAATAATAATAATAATAATAATAATAATAATAATCGTTACCATCCTCATGTCATTTGGTAAAGAAGTCTCCAACAAAGTCTTAAATTTAAGTTAATTTACTCGTGAAAAATAGTTTTATACAACTCTACCTTAAGGCAATTAATACCTAGCTAGTTTTAAAACCGAAAGTGGCATTCTAGCGTCACTGCAAATAAAGATAAGGCAAGGAGAGAAGGACTGGCGTGGCTTAGAACAGGAATAATATTTTTAATTAGAAGTGGATATATTAAGGGGAAATGTCCAATGTGTGAAGAACCAGATTGGACATTTTATTTTAGAATGTAAGCAAACCAAGTTTTGGAGGAAACAGTTTTTTTTTACGAAAGTGGGAAAAATTCCAAAATGAAATAAACGGCAGGAGAGTTTTAAATTTAAAATCAGACGAACGTTTAGAAATAACTTTGGGAAAATATATCAGGAAAGTGAGCTAAATTGTAATAAAAGGTGAGCAAGACAAGTGTAAATAACACTGTTGATAATGTCACTATTTAGGAGTGCCATACACATTCTGGTGTTAATTGTTGATTTTGTTTATTTACGCACGCTCTTTAACATCTCAGGTCATCAGCGTCCCATTCAATTCAGGACGTGAAACGGCCGAAAAAATTTTGCTCAGAGGCATCTTCTTTCAAGCTTGAGGTTCCTTTTTGTGCCGTAAATGTACGACACGGCACCCAGGGCTTTACTTCCCCTCCCAAGGAAGCCATGCTTAAGATTTTTACGCCAAAAAATCCATCGATCCTGGCTGGGATTTTGAGTTTAGGAGGCAAGGGGGTGGTGTCAATTGTAATGCGATATGGAAGGAATGTCACTTCATAAATTGGAGGTTTTTAAGTGGGAAATTTAAATCTTTTAATAGTAGTAAGTTTACATGTATTGAGAATATGGATACATGAATTGTTTACTTTGATGTTAGCATCTTTACTTGCTTGTTGAAACTGTATGAACTTCGTTTTATTTATATATTAATAAGAACAGAGATATCTTCATGTAAAATTTAAATATAAAGAAATAAATTCATTCACACTCAAGAAAGAATGGCAGCATTCTTGAGTAGGAAAATATAAATAATTCCCCTTCAAATCGAGGCCCCTACATATGATGACAGACCTCAGAGGTATAGTGAAAGTATATATGTTTAAACAAGACCCTAGCTAGCTACAATAAAACTACAAGTATATTCCAGCTGTGACCGAATGGCTTATATGACTCAAATGGAATTTGAAGTTGGAAATTATTCAAGTTCGAATCTCGTATATTCTTTACAATTGAACCTCATATTTTTATGTTTTTTAGTCAATTTTACGAACGATATAATTTGTCGAAAATTAAATATAAAGTATCATTTTACAATAAATTATATATAAAGCATGACCAACTTTCTCTCAATGCTAATAACTTTCCAATGATTAAAAAATAAAACGCATGTGCCTGTTCATTTCATTAAAATAAAATAGCCAAATAAAAATATATGTATCACTATATAATAACTTATTCGATATATTAAAATACTTTCTATCACAGTATTTAAACGTGAAAATGCTAGATATGGTTCAATGATATGTGTTCCAACTATTTCTTTCATTCTACTGCAGAACAAACCACTCAGGCCACGTGCTACTGCACACTACAACCCTTCTCAGCGCGCTGTTCACACTTTATAGCTGCCTTGTTGAACAGACATCTGTAATAGCCTTTGAGGCTTCTCATAGACATGGCGTACTAATACGAACTGGAAGGCATTGCGTTCAGGGATACAGAGGTAAAAAAGTGACATAGTATAGGTCGTAAATAACTTTCTACTTGGGAAGATGATGAATGTCTTTGAGCAGAGGTAGAAAGAAGACCCAATTAAGGGCGGTTTATCACCAGATCGTAAGGGATAGCTGTAGAGAGTTTGATTTAAGCAGCTACTTAGCTGCGAGTAAGGAGATCCTGTGCGATGAACCGTCTTGAATATGCCGTTGGTGCTAGGAAGCGACTGATGGAGAGTAATCTTCGCGGACGAAAACCGACCACGTGATCACCGATTGATCGACGTGCTCAAAGTTGTCACGCAAGCGTCTCATGTTGAGGCTGGTTTTTCGTTCGAAAGTCCTGGACACCTTGAGCGAATACATGGAAGATTACACAGTTTGTTCTACCGCGACTTTTTGGAGTTCATTTCAGAGCCATTTTCCAGAGAACGGTACAATCCTGTTCATGCAGGATAACCACAGCATTCACAATTCAAGAATAGTTCAGCGTTGGCTTAATAACTTACCCTCCCAAATCACATGATCTAAACACTATTGAGAAAATTTGAGCATCGCAAGACGTCTGTCGAGCTATGGCGCAGGATTGAAGACGCGAGAGATTCCCTCTCAGATGGCCACATTGTTTTCGTCGGCAGGTGGACTCCACGCCGAGAAGAATTAACTAGATTTTTAGCATTTTATAACAGTGTTTAACGCCCATTTTTACTACTGAGGCACCATAGGTGATGGACGCTGATGATACATGAAATGAAATAATATATTGGGAAAGGATTTTTTATTGAAAGGAAGGAAACGTTCCAGGCCTTAGTTTAGGGTACCTCTCCGGCATTTGTCATTTATGAAGACTATCTGGAAAAATCTCAGTCAGGAAGGACGGTCCTGGCGTGAATTGAACCCCAATCCCCCACTCACTCACTCACTCACTCACTCACTCACTCACTCACTCACTCACTCACTCACTCACTCACTCACTCACTCACTCACTCACTCACTCACTCACTCTGATATTTTTTCGATCATGATGTATATTGTACTGGATATTAAGTTTTTTTCTTTATTTTAATGTTTAATAGAAACCAAACCGTATCTTAAATATAAACATTTCTGTTTAAGGCCCCAGTGGAAAACTTTAAAGGCAGAGATTTACTTTTAAAGCTACAAGCATTTAAACTTCCTCTTATATTTAAAAGCTGCTGGTCACGCAAACATAGAAAAAATTCAAAGTTAAAGGTGTAGAAATACTGCGAGATTCGGACTCACATCACCTTATACCTATAACTAGCAATGCCTTAAATTGTCCCAACACTTGGAGGTTGAAACGTCAAGGCTGTTGTTTTCGATACGCATAAATATTAGAAAACAACTGACTGTATTCTTTACATTTCTAGTTTTAATGAAAAACATTTGTAAACTTCTATGGATTTCATAAAGAAAATATATCACTGAAGGTTGATTTATGCACTGCTAGCAACCACGTTGTGTATGTACTTAATAGCATTGCAGCAATTTCTGGTATATTCGGAAGCAAGAAGTAGTCTTTTGTTTTGGACAAGCGACCACTCATTATTTATGCTGTATTACCGAGTAACCATGGTTCTTAAGCACTAACGTAAGCACGTGTAAATTTTGACTTATCTATAATTATTAGTTTGAAAGTTACAAAGAAACTTTTGGGGCCAATAGCGGGCGAAACATCGGATGTTTTGACTGTATTAATTAGGGTGTGTAAGTGGTAACTCGAACCAGTCATATTTGCTATAAAATCAAACATATGACTGAAAATTACTTAAGACTTTGCAGGTACTAACCTGAAAGTAACTATTACTTTCTTCGTTAATATGTTGCAAGAAACCTGTACAGTTGAAGGTGGAAGCAATGCAGTAATATACCATAGATTTTCTTTCTTCGGCAGCTGAAGGAGCAATACTGATGTTCAAAGGGCGCTGACTGTAATGTCTTGAGGGGGTAGATTCATCTGAAGTGAAATTCGGATAAATCACTGAAGGCAATGGCTGCAGCATTTTATGGTTCTTGGTGCCACCTCTTGTATAACGAAGAGAAATTACTATTTCTATAAGTAATTTACTCGTGTATGCATAGGCTTATAATGCAGAGTGCCTGAGGTAGGCGCTTGCCGCCGCCAAAACAAGCAGCCCACGCGTCTCGAAATGAGGTTTGTATCAGCAAACAAACAACTTGGAATGAAAACAGGAGAGACAAGTCCGGTGTCTTATCTTGTCTGGTGACTTACACTCTCATGCTAATGCGGTAACCACATTTGCATCACTAGAAAGGAAGGATCCCCAAAGAATGCAGCTGCGTCCAGACGTTACGACGTTTTTCAGCAAGGTTCCAAACCCCTTGCTATTCAGTAGCTGAGAAAAGTCCCAATAATAACAGGAGATTTGTCGTCGTTTAGCTAGAGCTGTGTTAATTTGTTTTATTTACGGACACTCTTTAACATCTCAGGTCATCAGCGTTCCATTCAATTCAGGGCGTGAAACGGTCGATAAATTTTGCTCAGGGGCTTCTTCTTTTAGGTTTCAGGTTCTTTTACGTTCCGTAAATCTACGACACGGGTTTAAGTAGAGAGAAGGGATCTAGATACTGATAAGGTTTTATCATCCTTATATTTGAATAGGTGTATTTAATATTATTAATTAATATAATAAACTTGGCTACCCTTAATTTACCCAGCCTTTGGCTACATCTTTTGGACATTATGAAAATATACCTAATATTTCCATTATTTATCTAATAGTATGAGAAAAATTGTGATTTGAAAAAAAAACAACAAACTGAGTAAATATAAATTAACATTATCATAACAACAAAAGTACAAATACGTTCCTTAGAAAAGGGGACAGGGTACAGAAATTAGAATTTTCTCATGAAAGAAGATTATTGTAAAAGAACACCTACATTATTAACTTATAATTCAAAAATATTACCAGTAATTAATTAACAAACTAAAAATCAGTCCAAAAGAAGATTACATGTAAATGGAGCATAGTACACAAGCAATCATTGGACAAAAACACAATGGTAAATATTAAAAATGTATTTTAATCCCTAAGTACGAAGTCCATGGACCGCTGCGTACTTTATCTTCATCTTGCGACATCAATGACAAAATGCAGTATTGCAGAGAGACATGTCGCACTGTAATCAGCCTATTTTCATGATGCAAGGGATCCATTCCTCTAACAGGTAGCTCCGCAACTGTCATCATGAGGCTGGACCTTTCTAAATTAGGAAAGTTCTGAGCAGGTACCCGGGATCGAACTCGGCACCTTCCGGCTTGTACTCATCAGTGATACTTTTTTTTCATACTAAGAGATAAGTATTTTAATTATGAATAAAATGTAGATAAAATTAGCTAATGGAGTAAATAAAATATATTATTGTAACAACAAGGATTTTTAAAGGCAAGGTCCTGCATACATTGAGTATTTTCATTGGCCAGATAATTGAAAAAGACGAGAATTTCACCCTCTTATTTATATAAAACCCTTTGATAATGTTACATATAATATTTTATGGAAAATATTAAAAGAAACAGAACTTGCACAACATCTGAATAAAGCCGTTTAAATTCCTTATGCCGGGACCAAAAGTATAATTAAAATTGGCGAAAAAAGAAACAAAGAAAGTACTTTAATAAATATAGATTTAAGGCATGAATGTTATTTATCAACCGTTTTATTTAATTTATATTCGGAATAGGTAATAAAAGAATGGTTAGAATGCCTAAATAATATGAACCGCACAATGCTTTCATTCGCCATTGATTCACTGTTGATTTTATTTATTTAACATCTCAAATTATCAGCGTCCCATTCAATTCTAGGCCGAAGCCTCTTCTTTCAGACCTGATACGGGACCCATGGCTTTACTTCATTTTCGAAGTAAGCCAACTTAGAAGTTTTACGTCCGAAAACATCCATCGACCCTGGCCGGGATTGAACGGGCATCTTGGGTCTACAAGGAAAATATGGGTGCCACTAGGCAACCAGGACCGACCCGTTGATTTGGATAGTTATTGCATTATCAGAAGAAGTCTACAGAAATAACTGCGTAAATTACACGAAATAGTATTAAGATAAACAAATCAATTAATAATCACAATGTTGAAAAAGTGAGAAATGCTAAATATTTAGATTGTGAAATTAGTAATAAATAATATTTGGCGCTAGAAAATAAGCTGCAATATTACAAAGGGTGCGGCACAAACAATGACCCATTTTAAATCGTGTGCTATTTTTAGTCACGGCTTCCTAGAGAGCTGAGGTTTGTATTGTTGCATGGTGCAGTTCAAGGAAATTTCTGTACATCATATTGGCCACACGCTGGTCGAATGAATATTATACTTTGGCAATTGAACGTTTTTTCAAATTTTATAGTAATTGTGTTGTAAGAACGCAGGGGTTTTGTTTCAGCAACATTTCGGTATGAGCCGCAATGTTGCTGAAACAAACGTTGCATTCTTATGACACAATTACCGTATTTTAAAAACGTTTCCATTGCAGACGTACAGGGCTCATTGGACCAGAGCACCATATTGACTGCCAAGTAGTACTGTGCAGCGGAGCGTGAGGTCAATCTCATGTAATATAGCGTACATAAAATGTTTTGAATTGCTCTACGCAAAGGTACAACCATCAGCTCTCTGGGCAGCCGTGACCAACAATAGCGCACGATTTAAAATGGGTCATTGTTTGTGCCGCACTCTGCAATTATACTGGCGAGACTATGAAAAGAGGTGTATAAAATAGTCCGCAGAGAAACAGTGTCATCTCTTCTTTATGTGCGTAATGTTGGAGAAAAACAAAAAAGTCAGAAAATAGAAGACTGAGCACTCAAAAAGGGAATTTTTAAGGGGGGTTGAATAATACACAAAAATTATAACCAGTGCAACGAAGATATTAGGAATGAAATATATTTAAATAAAAATTACACCGTCAAAGAACGCAGACTTACCAGAGCTACATATCCTCACAAAGAGATAGAGGAAGGCCAACAAAATGATGGGTAAACTAGTTTCTATTAGAGGAAGAAACAGGTACTGAAGCCCAACCCCATTGTTGTTGTTGTTGTTGTTGTTGTTGTTGTTGTTGTTGTTGTTGAAGATGCTCCTTCATGCTTTAATGATCGCTCCGACTTCGGGCTATTTTATTAGAACGTTATCGATTCATGTTTCAGATCTGAGTCCACTAACGAACGTGTGTGAGGTTGCTTGCCTGGTTTATATGAGGAGATCAAGGAGTCGTGCTTGCCATGTCGTGGGGTGCACTTCTGAAACTTCATTTCGACTGGCTAGGCTCCACACCGCACCATCTCGTTAATCGTCAGCGGCAGGAGAAGATTTCGGTGGGCGTTCACCTTGAACGTTTGATACTTTTACATTTTAAAAAAATTGACTAGCCTGACTTTCTTCATTTTAATGGTTGTATCTTCGCCGTTGTTTTACAATTGTTCAAGTAATAGCATTTTGATGCATGTGTTATGGTTAGTCCTATTAAAACCGAACACACTATAACCTCTATTCAGTTAGACATAATCACTATATCTGTTGAGACACGAGAACCCTGAATGTGCTAGTGAAAGAAGTTTTTTGAGCACTATTGAACTGCGTTCTGCATATCTTCGTCCAAAGTGAATAATTTGCCTTTTATCGTTTAGATTTCTCGAAAACGTGAAAAATCATACGGGCACACGTCAGGGCTATAAGGCTTGTATGTCAGTACTTCCCATATGAAGTAAAAGCAAGGCTTTATATGTGTAATCTGCGCTCCGCTGTTGTCAGTTATTGTGCCCACCTGTTACCTACAATAATTAAGAGGGCAGACATTCTATTTTACGATCGAGAAAATAAAATGTAATACAATGGCGGGAATATTATAATTAGAGAGGGCTTAACTTTCTGAACCTTTATGTACAAGTCTCAGGTATTTACAATGCGCAATTAGTGAGATCGTCACTGAATTCTCGTTATCCACCAGTAAACTAAATACAAGTTAAGCTAAAGGTGTGACGTAATGCACTTTCAACATGCATATGTAAGCAAAACAGTTCTGCGTTAGCATAGAATTGGTCCTGGTGGTGAAGTGGTAACCATACTTGCCTCCTAAACTCAAAATTAGGCGTAAAAATCCTAAATAATCCTAAGTATGGTTTCCTTCGGAGGGGAAGTAAAACCGTGGGCCCCGTGTCGTACATTTACGGCATATGAAAGAACCTCTAGCCGGAAGGAAGAGGCATCTAAGAAAAATATACCTGCCGTTTCACGTCTTGAATTGAATGAGACGCTGATGATCTGAGATGTTAAAGAGCGTACTTAAATAAACATAATCAGCATAGTTACCATAGAGTTTATACACTGCGATTTGTTTTGTTCTCTACCGGAGTGTTTTGCATATGAGCGAGCGCGCCGCTCATTAGCCGGTTAGTCTGCCAGCTGGGTCTCGGTGATTAGCGGGAGGGTAAAACAATAAAACAAACCAACCATACAATACACAAACCGATTTAAAAGACTAACTACTTATCAAATATAAAACCAGTTGTTGAGGCTGCCCGCTTACATTATAGATATCTCTTTAAGAAATTATTTATTACTCGCTGTATTTCATTTTGAGAAATCCGGACCATTTCCTGAAGAATATTGTCTTTGAATTCTTGTATGGTGTGCGGGTTCGTCTTGTTTTTTAATTTGCCCCAGAGATAATAATCGCAGGCTGTTAAATAGGGGGACCGAGGGGGGGGGGCACAAATCCCTATTAGTAACTCTATATTGTGAACAGCTATCATGAAATTATTTGCAGCGTATGAAAAAATGAATGAATAGTGTTTAACCCCCGTTTTTGCTACAGAGACACCGCAGGCGATGGGCATTGATGATACACGAGATGAAATACATACTGGGAAAAGATTTATTTTTAAGGAAGGAATCGTTCCAGGCGTAAAGTTTAGGGTACCTCCCCGGCATTTGTCATTTATGAGGAATGAGGAAAATCTGGAAAAAAAAAACTCAAGTCAGGGATGACGGTCCTGGTGGGATTGGAACCCCAGACTCCCGCTCGCGAGTTGGCGCCTTAACGACCTCGGCCACCCGTGGCGGTATTTGCAACGTGAGCAGTGGCAGGATCATGCTTAAAAAATGCATGATCACGCTCTTTGTCGGTTAATTCTCTGAAAAAAAAGTTAGTATGGTATTCACATAAATAACAGAATCAACTTTGTGCTTAAAAAATTAGTTCTACGATTCTTTCGCCACTAAGTAAACATATATGTACATAATACACGTTGTAAACACAATTCACTTTATGTACACTGTGAATTAAGAAACGAACAACACAACATACCAGGGAACAGCTGCGCTACGACTCGAAAATCAGCAATGCCAACAAATATGCAAGCAGACTTGCTACCCCTTCCATGGCTCGCCAAACGAGTGAGGGCTCGCTTATAGAAAAAATCCGGCGCAGGGGGGAGAGGGGACCGCATCACTGATTGCAGGTGTAGCTGTCTATGATTTCTTGTCGTTAAAATGCCACAAGCAGCTAATCAAAGTTGTTTCTCTTTACATAAAGGCGAAGTATTGTTTAGTCAAAGTAGAAAAGTAGATATGAGTAGACATATTTAAAAAGAATTTTATCTCGAATGCAGAACAAGTATCAAAGTCTCATAAATTCCAAATGGTCATTGAGATTTGGAAACAATGCTATGTGTTGGATTGGCTGACATACGTTATTAACTTTATGTCTATTATAGTTACTACAGTTTAGTGCATACAACATTAACAGTGCCCAATGCAACTTTTTCAGTGTTTTCAATAGCGCACGACATTCACAATTTCCTCTCTTTCCAGAAACTCCATATTGAGCGAAAATGAACTTCATCATTACCTTCCAATTTATTGATATGTACGTATGACAGTCCTCGTGAGGGTTAACTACGTTGTATGGTGTACTACCTTCCTTCCCATGGGACAAAACCCTCCAGAAACAACGTTACATTTCTACAACCACGTCTATTTGCTTTTAATAATTACTGACCTCCACTTTACGGAATAATTTAGTGTTTTGATGTAAAGTTCCTTCCCTGAATTACGTTTAATAATGTTTCTTTGAAATTTTTGAGTTATTGTAATTAATTCAGTGTTTATGCTAGTTTACACTTATTGCCTGTGTAGGATTTTTCCTACATAGTCATATTTAGGTATAGCATCCTTCTATTGCTAAATTAATGATCTTGTTGGCTTAGTTTTTCCTTCAGCTCAACCAACAAATTGCGCTATAAATGATATAATTTCATGTTAGCCCTGTTGGCTATTCTGTTAACCTCTAGTAAATATATATCCTATTGTTCATATTGTTACAATTTATTATATATGTAATAAACTGTCTTAATAGAACGTAGTTACGTTTAGTAATATGATACGCTTGTGTGTTGCTGAAAACATATGCAGTCTTTCTTTGGACAGCTCTGAAGCATTTTATGTTACAATCCCAAATAAAGGGTTCTTGCAGCTGGTGCAAACACGTAGATAGTCGGAACACTTTGGTTAGCGCTATCAAGGACATTCTTGATCTTCATCTGTTTATTTAAGTGTTCTTGAAGAAGACGACGAAGAAATTTAATAAGAATGTAAATAAATGATACTTGTCCAAGTGCAGGAGCTATTAACATCAAGCTGTACACAGATGACTGGCAATCTGCGAAAAGAATGCACTTTAGATATGCTGCTTGCATCCTGCATTTTTATGACTGCCCGGAATGGCAGCTGCAGTAACTGATATATTAAACCAGGGAAATGTCGTGGCCCGCCCACCGAGTACAATGGCAGGCAAAATAAAATAAAATGTAGAATTTAAATTTTTAAAAAAAATCGTCCTACATGGACTGACCTTACAGTCAAATACAAGATATATGTCTCCATGTACTTGCGGGAGTTAGGTACTGTATGGTTGGCTTATGGATAATTTATATCAGTCTTTGTCGGAGCCAGGCTCGCTTTATGATATTTTCTGATGTGGGCTGAACATGGAGCTCTCAACACTGTGCCATCATACATTTTGTTGATTTCCTCGCTAAACCGAGTTTCTAGAGCCACCTTATCCGTTTCGATACTACAGGTTGTACGTAAATTTTCTATCTAAAACTTTGATGTAAAATTTAGCACTGGGGTAAACATTTAGAAGAATCGATGTATCGTGTAAACAATCAACTTTATATTCAGGGCATTTAAAGCCATGCAGTGACGTGATAACACAAAAGAATCCTTCTGGAGGAATGTAACTAAAGAGACCGAAAGAAGCTGCTTTATTCTATCACTCGATCTCTTTACAGCTTCAAAATGTATACATACTTAAGTAGTAAGCAATATACAACACACAACTGCACTAACCCGAATGACGCTTGACTCGCGATTGATCTTCATACTTTTCAGAGACAGCCAGCAACTACGCTGTAATTGCATGGTGGGATATGCCGGCGATGGCGGAGAGGGAGGGGTTGTGAATGGAAGGTTTTAAATAAGCCTAACTGTAGTATATAAGAATACAAATAATGTATTACTTTCTATAGCTACTGTTGTATTAAAAGGGGTTTGTATGACATTAAACACGTGTTTCAAAGTAAGTTATATTTTTAATTGAAATTTTAATTGAAAGTATTGAAAGAACCCTTAGACACTTGTAGAGAGTGCGGCCGAAACAATGACCCATTTTAAATCGTGCGCTATTTTTGGTCACGGTTTCTTGGAGAGATGATGTTTGCACCTTTGCATAGTGCAGTTCAAAGCATTGTCTGTACGCCATATTACATGATTTTGTCCGCTCGCTCCGCTGCACAGTACTACTTTGAGAGTCAGTATGCAATGCACGTCGAATGAAGATCGTGCGTTTGCAATTGAAACGTTTTTCAAAAGTGGTGTTTGAGTCGTAAGAACGCAGCTTTTGTTTCGGCAACAAACAAGAAGCCACCTGATAGGTCACCAACGGTTCGCACTCCATAAACATAGCAACAGTAAGAGCTGCTTTAGAGCAAAGTCTAACGCACCCTGCTATCCGATATGTTAAGGGCTTGTGAACATCACGTTTATGGAGTGCAAACTGCAGGTGATCTACTTGTTTCAAGCAGATATTGTCATGAACTGCCTGACTCATCTCGTAATCGCCTTCCGTGACGAAGTTTGTTCATTTCGACCTATGCCGAAACAAAAGTTGTATTCTTATAAAACATCCTCACATTTGAAAAACATTTCAATTGCAAACGCACCATGTTCATTCCACCTGCACCCCATACTGAGCGGAGCGAGCGGACGAGGTCATGTAATATGGCGCACAGAAAATGCTTTAAACTGCACTATGCAATGATACAAACATCAGCTCTCTAAAAATCCATGACCAACAATAGCGCACGATTTCAAATTGATCCTTGATTCTGCCGCAATTTTGAAAGAAATTTGTTTCAAAATTTGTGAAATTATTACGACAATATTGTGCCAATTATGGTGTCTCAAAATATTTTGATATAACATCTCTTTCTTTTTTTCTTTTTTATTTTTCTGAAACAGAATATTTTGTAGATATGTATATGAAATATATTATTTGTTTTACAGAAGAATATTTTACCAAAGAAATAAAATAACTTATTGATGGATTTTGACTGGATTAAACTGTTAGAGACGCAGGAAGATATTTCGATACTTCAGCCTTGTTCAACAGCTGGCCGTTTGTGCCTAATGAAGACACCTTCGGAAAAAAGGGATGTGATAATGGAGACACCTAGTGGTCAGAATCCATGGGCGGTGAGGTACGGTGGTAGATGGAATCCCTAACATTGTTGGCGAAGACCCCTCCAATGGGTTTTAACTCCTCAGAAGGGCTGCTTCCATACCAGAGGTTGAGGCAAAATTCTCTCCAAAGCGCAAGCCACCAACACACGCACCATTCCACCTCATGCTCATACTTTTGACCCTACAAAAAAGGGTTTTTTAAGTGGTGTTTAATTCGCGCTTTTGCACAACAGACAGTGGACAATGGTGATACGTGAGATGAAACGATAAATTGTGAAATTATTATTATTATTATTATTATTATCATCATTATTATTATTATTATTATTATTATTATTATTAAGATGGAAACGTCTCAGGTCATATATTCCCAGCATTTGTCATTTAATATGACTGAGGAAAATCTGTAAAAATCAGGGAGGATTGTCCTGGCCGAAATCGAAGTCAATGCCTTGACCACATTGACTATCTGTTGCCGTGTTAATGGAATGAACTGATATAACATTGCTGGATAGAATGTACTCCAAGTGTATGGCCAGTCACTTCGCTCCGTTTTTTTAATTAGTTCTCTTTTTATGAGAGCAGTTTTATTGTTAAATCGAAACGTTTTCAAGAAAAAATAAGACAATCGAGTTTACGATGATGGTGGTAGAGTACAATGACAAAAAAGTACACAATAGAAATGTAGACAATCATTAAAAAATGTACAAAAGGAGTGTGTGCTGCTCTTAATTAGATGCGACCAGTGCATTTCCAGCCTCTAATTAAATAATTATTTAAAACTTAAAGTAAGAGCCACTTCCTTTATGTAAATATTTGTTTCGTTGTATAAAACCAGTAAAATTGCTAAAATAAATTGCAAAACCTCAAAAGTTGAAATAATAACATTTAAATTGCATTTTGATTGCAAAGTGTGAAGTGTCGTTTTCAAAACTTGCATAAGTTCAGAAAAATGTCAAATTAATTTTAAAAAAATGTGAAATATTTTATTTACAGAGCTAGATAAAATTAAAGTGACAAAATACAAAATTTGCACGGAACATCAAAATCATTACGTTTTCCATTAGAGATCGGGACCAAACCAAGTTCACGTAACTCACATGAGTACCTGTAGTCTCAAAGCTCGAAATATACGGCACAGAAGCAACACATGCAAAAAAATAATATCACATTAATTAAGGCGAGTTCCTTAAACAAAATTACGACAAGTTTCCGGTCTAACCATTTTATAGCTATGATAAAGACAAAAACTGTATTTCACTTTTCAATACACTTGCCCTTTATTGCAATACAATTCTCACACCTTTGTATTAACATTTCACCCCCCCCCCCAAATAATCCGAAGTCTTGTCTGTAAAATGAACGTAAACAACATCCATCTACTTATACTCGTGTTTCCTTCCTCGAAAGTCCTTCTTGAGTTTTGAAAAGAGGAAATAGTCACCAGGAGCTAGAACTGGACTGTAGGGTGGATGGTCGATCTCCTTGAAGCCACATTTCTTCACAGTTTCCTTTGCAACAAGAGCTGTGTGCACAGACGCGTTGTCGTGAAGAAGGCGCACACCACTACTCGTGTTTCCTTCCTCGAAAGTCCTTCTTGAGTTTTGAAAAGAGGAAATAGTCACTAGGAGCTAGAACTGGACTGTAGGGTGGATGGTCGATCTCCTTGAAGCCACATTTCTTCACAGTTTCCTTTGCAACAAGAGCTGTGTGCACAGACGCGTTGTCGTGAAGAAGGCGCACACCACTACTTAGCTTTCCTCGCCATTTCTCTTTGATGGAAGCAGTAGTCTGTACAGTAGGCCAGTATAGTACTCCCCATTTACTGTGACGTTCCTCTCCTTGAAGTCAATGATGAGTATTCCTCACTGTCTCAAAAGATTGTGACCATGATCTTCTTGGTTGACTGAGTGACCTTGGCCTTTAGAGGGAGTACTTTGTCAGCTTTACGCCGCTCTATTGACTCTCTTTTGGACAAGAGATCACGGTAGAGGACCATAGTTTCATCTCCTGTAACAATGATTTGCAGAACTTCTCTCTCGTTGTCACGGCAAAGTCTCCAAGATGTCTGACAACAGATGACTCGTTGCTGCTTTTGGATTGAGGAAAGAAGTCTAGGCACCCATCTTGCACTAACCTTATTCATGTGTAAATGTTTATGAATGATTCGAAGGACTGTTGTTTTAGAAAGGCCCAACATTGCTGGTATTTCTGTAACTTGAGCCGCCGGTCTTTCATAATTTCTCCTACCACAAGAGCGATGTTTTCAGGAGAGAGCACCTCCAAGAGCCGACCCACACCCTTCGCCTTTAATGCTTCCTCGACCCATTCGAAAAAGTTTGGCCTATTTTTTTTACAGTAGAATACGAGGGGGATGCTTCCGCAAATACACCATCAAATCGCTATTTTATTTCATTTGGAATAAGTCCTTCTTTTGCGAAGAACTAATAACAGTTCGAAACTCCATTTTGAACATGTCACAATCTTATACATGTAACCTTCTTTAGGCATCTAAATCTGAACAACTTAAATCAGTGGAGTGGAAGTTTCAGCTGCAATTACTTAACAGATAAGGTATGACACCAGATAAGGATTTTGTGAAGGCGATAATCTTATCGGCGAGGCCGGAAACTTATGAACCTACTCTCCTAGTAGCGAAACATTATCTTATGACATTATTTAATTATTACTGATGACTTCTTGAATTACACATAGCTTCAAAGTAATATATTTCATTTTGTCTTTATCTTTCTAACTATTAAGTGTCAAGCACACTTCACCACGTGTTCCTGAAAATATGACAGTACTCCTGGGGAAGGGCGAAATGATATAAGTTGATTATGTTTGGATGACTTAAAGAACGAATGCATTTTTCATTTGTCTTGACAGACTTACAAAACTTTTACAACCACTTAAATGTAAAAATCTCCGTTGGCTGGTTACACGTCGGACATGGTCTGTCTAATGCGGCCCAAAACTGAAGAATTGTCTTTTAATGTCCGCTGTATCACACCCATTATAACCTCTTCTGATCCAACTGTCTCGTAAATAAAACCATGTATTTGATTTCACACAAAAAACCGTACTGAAGACACAAATCAGAAAATCGACAGAGGGGAACATCATATAGGACTATGTCTAGCAATGCACTTCCTCAGAAATCGTTAATTTTGAGCACACATGTGAAGAACTCATACGCCATCCAGGATTTGAAAGGGCCTCATATGAAATTACGGTATTAGAAAAAAAAAATTTTTTAGTGTACCGTGCAAGCTTTCAAAATTTGTCAAATGAATTTTTTATCATGTATTCAGAGTTATGATCCTATTCTGTTATAAAAATATTTGTCAAAATATATGTGTTGACTTATTCCAGGCTTTTTTCAAAACTTTGTCGTTTAGTTAAAGTTGGCCATCTTTGTTTTTATTTATGAGAGCGCCATTAAGTTTATTATAAATGCCCACTGCTTGAGCCACTGTCGCCGCCTTGAAGAGATTGTCTCACTTTGGAATCACGTGATTTCTGTCAAGCAGCTCGAGAGCGACGTTGTTGTGACCTGGTGCTCAATGAAACCTTCCTACTGACTTGTTGGATGTGAGGTAACCTGTCTTCGGATGTCAACATTTTAAATTGTGATTAAACACTGAAAATTAAGATATGTGAGATGAAATTATAAACTGGGAAATGATTTTTATGTTTAAGGAAGGAAGCGTTCCAGGCCTAACTTTAGGGCACCTCTCCGGCATTTACTATTTATGAGGACTGAGGAAAACCTTGAAAAAGCTCATGTTAGGGAGGACGGTCCTGGTGGGAATCGAACCCCAGATCTCCCGCTCACGAGTCCGGACCTCGCCCGCCCTTGGCGGTGTTAATACACCAAGGTAACACTTGTCCTCCACCTTAAATTAAGCAAATTCATATTTCACACACACACACATATCGTCAGTGTCCTCCGCCTATGCCCCAGTATAACTACGGGCGCTAAACACTATTTAAAATGTATTAATTTTATAGCGGCCACACTTTATCAGGGAAATTTTCTTAACCTTATTATTCCAGTAATATCTGACCTTTTTTGAATGTCCGAATGTTAATAACAATGGTTTTATATTAATGTAACTATTGTTCGAGCGGTACGCTGCACTGTCTTCTTAAGTGTCAATAAATGTACTACACGCCGTTATTTTTTGGTGTGATGTATTAAATACACCTTTTCATTCCTTTATATGTACCAAGTAGGCCTCTAGGATTATGCGACATCTCCAAGAGCAGTCGCCTAGTACTGTTGGACCTTATCCATTTAAATGGGACAGTATAACTAAGGTAGACGACCAGTTGAAGTAACTGTGATTACATATTGAACCATGCAATTTCTCTGCACTTGATGCCTAAACATTGGGGCTCATTTCCTATCATCTACAGCATCTGTTATGTAGTACAGTTTAAGTGTTTCACTTCATATTGGAATTCAAATATGTATTAATAACATTCAATTGTTTTATTATTTAAATAAACGTTTACCAAGCATCCTGTTCCAAGCAATCTGATGTTAAGATACAAACTATTAAACCGTCTGCTTAAAAAGAATGGGCTGGAACTGTCAACCACTTCACAAGCATTAATCTCCACGGCTAGTACCACAAATGAAATATCATCTACAATAAATTAAATAATAACTGGGACAGTATACACCCTGGTGTGTTGTTCTGTTGGCTGACCTGAACTCTGATATTTTATTTTAGTTTGTTTTAATGTTAAATATGACATCACTGTAAATCTCCAGTTTGTGTATTTATGGTTTTCTGTAGACCTCTCTCTTTTGCCCCAGTTTCAATAACAATTCATTTCTTTAGAAACTATCAAAAGTAGTTTTAAAATCATAAAATTCACTAAATTATTTAAAGCGTTTTATCTATCGGTATATTTAACGTATAAGCCCCATCCCTGAAATCCGCTTGATGTCATTATTTTATAATATTTTCATTCTTTCGCTTACTACCTCGAGTTTTAAAGTAGAGGTTTTATAGTTAGTCAGTTATTTGAACTACTGAAAGCCGTTTCTCTATTACAGTCAATTTGTAATGCGACTGTCTACTGTAAAATGTACGACTATATAAAAATACTTTAATGTGTTTTACTTGATTTAAAATGATTACGATAATTCTTTCCTTGAAAAATCAAAATAAAATACTCTTGGATAAATAAAACCCAGAAAATTGACTCTGGACAGAGAGAACCAGAATTAGGGTAGAAATTTGGATTGTGATTAAAACTAGAGTGGAGGATATTGGAAAACAGGAATTGTGTGCCAGTTTTAATGACAAAAAGTTCTCAAAATATAGAAAACAGACCGAATAAAATTATCAATTAACTCTTCACGTTCTAAAATACAACGCATGCCACATTTTACTATCCAATTATTCAGCATTGACATTTTGCTTTTACAGATCCCTTTCCTATCCCACTTAAGTGTATCATTCTGGGTCTGAACCCATGCTAATAATCCTTCTCTTCCTAATTTATCACACATTTAAATATACTTTTTTCTCCCACAGACCACCAAACTAACAGGACATATCATGTATCAAACCTTGGACTGTGGTCTCTCTCAAGTCCATTACTAGCGTTCCCTACAAATTGCTATATAAATGAGAAAAAGACTTGCTTTTGGAAATTTCTGCGTGGTTTGCGACCAACAGTTACTAACGGACATTCTCCTTAACCAATTCTCCCCTCCCTCAATAATTAACGAGCACATTACAACAATATAAACAATACGTTGTAACAATATTATGGATATTCCATCAAATTATTACAAGTAGTGTCACAAGAGGGACTAAGATTGCCGATAAATTCACGAACGTAGTGAGACCCTCCAGTGATATTTACTAGGACTATTTCAGGAATAAAATTAAAACTTATATATAATTCCTCTAAACTTGCCTTACAAAATGGCAATAATTGTATATTTGTATTATAAATACTAAACCTTTTCAAGCTTCTTGCAACACACGAATGTCGACTGTCAGTAACAACAATACAGAAGGATCAAATAGGGTTTAGGATTATTGCATGAATAAAAGTAATATATATATTTGAAATTCGCGCACAGAATTATTAAATATTGTATGAAATATTAAACTTATTTATGAATACCTATCTATTCAGAAACCATGAGACTGAAATAGAGGAAAATCGACTATTACAGTAGCTACCGTTCTATTTACTAATACCAACCAAGAAAACAAAATAGAGATAACATTTTATCATCCTGAGCAACGTGCTTATTAAAAGTATAGTTGCTTAGGCAGGTATTGTTACATAACTTACAAAATGATTTCAGACTGTTTGGCTGAATACTCAAAAACAATTGCTTGAGTGAATAAATATTAAATTAGTTAAATGCACAATTACTGAAAATACAGTTATCAGTAATACGTTCTTAGGAGGTATAGAGTTGGCTACGCTGACTATAAAACTAAATACATTTCGCATGATAAAAAGGATGTGATAAACTTTTACGACAATTATACTGCCGTATTGATCTATGACTGGTCAAAATTCAAATTTTGTTTCATTTCATTAGTCAATTTTATGATTTATAATGAGCGAAAATGGATAAGGTATTTTTTTTTTTTTTTTTTTTTTTTTTTTAAGATTGAGTGTAGGGACGTGCATGGATATCGTCCTACTAAAGAACAACGAAGATTTTCATATATAGTTGCCTTATAGGAAACACTACTTATTTCATAATTTTTTTTTTATTTGTGGAAAAGCTGAGTAGAGGAAAAAGACCCTAGGGGCTTTATTGCTGCAAGGTAGAATTTTAGAAGACAAAAGGAGCAAGGACAGAAGTGGCTATGCCATTAGCTCAAATACACAATCATATTTCCATTGTATTGACACAGCCACAGAATGTATTCATCTTACTGAACATAAAAGTGACAATTAATGTTAAAGAATGTCCTTCATATGTTTCTTTCATTTTATCTACTTAATAAACCTGCCCAAGTCTGTTGATTGCAGAAAGGATCTAAGTTCATCATTTTACAGAAAATTAACTCGCTATAACTACAAGTGCATTTTGTTTCTATAGCAGTTTAATCGACGGGGTTTTAAATAGGATTTTAAAAGTTATATTAGTGTTTCTTCAGTTTTCTGGAAACTAGACTTTATGGGTTTAAGTTCTTTCTGTAATCACTAATACATATATCTTAACCCCCTTTATATATTTTTTTCCGAACACTAATCTGTAAGATTGCCCCATAATAGCGGCGTTTCTAGCTAGTCACTCTGTTCGTTTCACGTCTTTAGTATGTTGTGAGAGAAGATTCCCGCTTGACTGGCGGCTTGTAACCAGATAACTAGAGGATTACCTAAGAGTTGGCCCTCCTGCTGAAATCTGGCTAGTCTCCTTGAGAGAAAACCTTAACAGATCCGAAATTATGATAAATGATACGATGTCCGGTGAGTGATAATAACTCGTTTAGAGCCGGATACGATGACCAAATTATTTCGTAATAATAAGAGGAAAGAAAAAAAAAAAAGACGCGTTCAGTTTGGTGTTATGGACCGTGTGCAAGGCCGACCTGAGAGAGGAAACGGCGGCTGTCATGAGTTTCGTTCCTTTTTTCGTCGTATCATTTCTCATTATATACTACAAGCCAGAGGAACACGACTGCTGGCATCAACCGAAGTAATCCCGTTTTCTGTTTGGGTAGAATAATCGCATGTTAATGTAATGCTACTAAACCTCATCAAATTCTTCAGCTGTAATCTCATTTGTTGCGGCATGTTAATCCCAACAGAATTTTTCTAGTAATGACGCACGTTTAGTTTAAACGATAGAGTAAAATCCAATTACAATTAAAACGTAAATAATTCTCGTTATTGATTTGCCTATCAACATTTTTGACATAAACAATGAAGGACGTAACTTAATAAATGAGACATGATCATTAGTGCTAATATCTTTGTATTTTTTTTTTTTTTCTTATTCAAGTAACACCAATTAGAAAATCCTGTTTTTGATCGCAATTGAAGCACCCTATCGCTTTCAAACTTTACAGAAGAAGAAGAAAAAAAAATAGTAGCACAATTAACAATATATGATTGTTCCCCATATCTAAGTAAATAGGCTTTCTGACCTCCTTATAAATAAAACATATCAAAATATTTTATTAAAATTCATATTAATACCCTTTTTTGCACAGTTCAACATATTTTTAAATTAACTGTATAATAGTACAGTAGTGGACCGCATACATGGTCTAGTGGCTAGCTTTGCTGACTGCTGGGCAAGAGGTACCGGGTCCGATCCCCGCTACTAGCTTAAACATTGTCTAGGTAGGTTCTGGAACAGGATTTACCAAGACTTGATCAGTAAATAAAAATAAAAGCAAAACTCAAGTAGGGAGTAGCGTGATAGGCGATCGGTGAGTGTTCTTTGACGACTAATAATGAACAATAAAATGCTTAAAAGCAATTTCTAACACTCAAAAATCAGATATAAAAAGACAAAATGTGCAACATTAGAAATTTCAGTGATACCAACAACACAAACTCAGCACAAACACATTTTAATTGCATTGTTTCCTGTTTCTTAAATCATGTATCTCTCTATTCAGTATCGATATAAACAAGTCAACCGCGTTACTCAGGGTACTTGGTTTGGGAGCTGCAGCAGGCAAGTTTTGTGAATTTCAACTTCAATTAATTAGTATTATTACATGTATCTGGCAAAATTAATTACACTGGTTTACACACTTTTTGCTGAACGAACACTGTTTATATTTTCTGATTCCTTTAACACATAGATTCTCTCAAACTGACCTTAGTTTTGTCTCATCAGGCTACAGTTTTACAGAAATCGATACTATATAAATGAATAGTTTTTATTATTTGTTCATAGACCGGATATATAAAATGAACATTCTAAGAGATTTAGACAGGATAATACATGTGAATGAAACAGTACGGCTAAATCAGAGCATTGGACAAGAAAAAATGGGCACAAAGGAGCAATTTAGTTCCTGGAGCAAAAAATAAATGTGAGCTATGAACCATTGGTTTCTTCTTCTAATGTTCTTCTTCCTCCACTCTATATAAAGTTAGGTCTGATGAAGCAATTTGTTACTGCTCTGAATAAGGGTAGTGATAGTTTCAACTTTCTGGTTATAAAGTTCCCATAGAAAACTGAAGCTAAGATAGCAGTAGGTATTTTCGATAGACCCCAGATTCGTGAGCTTATGCAGGGTAATATCTTTCCTCTGTCCATGTCAGACAGAATTAGAGAAGTCAGCATGGTTGGCATACAAAAAAGTGGCAGAAAACTTTCTTGTAGACAAGAAATCTGAGAACTATAAAAAATTTTAGAAATCTAGGGTTAAAGTGCATTTTCTCAACAGCCCTATTGAGTGTTTTTTTTTTTTTTTTTTTTTTTGATTTGGTTTATTTACGGACGCTTTTTAGTATCCGAAGTCATCAGCGTCCCATTCAATTCAAGGATGAAACGGCCGGCAAATTTTGCTCAGAGGCTTCTTCTTTCAGGTTGAGGTTCCTTATCGTGCCGTAAATGTACGTCACGGGACCCACGGCATTACTTCCCTTTCGACGGAAGCCATACTTAGGATTTTTAAGCCCGAAAATATTCATCGGGCTGACCGGGATTGAACCCGCGATCTTGAGTTTACGAGGCAAGTATGGCTACCACTACACCACCAGGGCCGATGGTGCAAAGAGTGAAAAACAAGATGAGGATTTCATAAAGACATTAAAACAATGGAAACCATTATCGAGGCAATTGGAATTAATAATGTCTGATTTAAGTACATTATTACATTTGATGCGATTTGGTTTAAAAACCTAGCCCAATAGAGTAAACTGAAAACATATTTGATTTCAGGGCATTCATATCCAGGTGAAAAAATAAAAAAAAAGTATTTATTGTAGACCAGTGATATTTATTTAAGGTAGGCTATTGTTCCTCAGTCCTCTTGATCATCAATGAACATATTTATAGCTTTGGAATTAACGCTTAAAGCAGATCATTTGTCCCTATTCTTGAGATGCCTCCTTTTCAACATCTCTTCATTGTAAATTCTTTGTAAATCTTTTTTCCGCATCTGTACAATAATCTTTCTAGTAGCAAACACCTTGTTGTTTTCAACCCTACGCTTAAAGAATTGAAACGGGTTTTTGCAGGCCAGCTAATCACCAATTACTAGGTCATTAACACGAAATACGAGGTGAGATAATCCAAAACTTTTTGTATTTATAACTGTATGTATTGCATGTAGGAAACCTTTGTAAAGATAATTGTGTAACCTCATGATCGATGCGTGCTTCGGTAACATATTACAATACATTAGCAACAGAAAACAATGTCAAATAACATACGACTTGTGCTGATTTCTGCAGCTGCTTCATCGCTATCCAAAAAGATACCCTGATATCCGAAACTCACTAATAGTCCCCCCCCCCCCCATAACAAACACACCGCGTTGAATGTAGTGCGGGAGAATGGTCGTGTCTCATAGAGATGTCGCTAGTAGTGGCATAAAACAAACTCTCCGTCAATTTCACGAACAGTGAGAGAGGTCAGATTGTATATTATCCTATGAATACTCGCACAATAGTTTACTACAGTAATTCTTAATTATTAGATATAAACCTAATGTTATTGCAATATTTGATTAAATATAAATTCCGGTTTTATATTGAATATCACATATTAGTTAATACTTGCTTAAATACATTTTTTCCACGTACGAAAGCCGTTACACTACTATATAAGTATGCAATGCATATCAATTTAATCCAGAGATTCAAGGCTACACAATAACTCACAGTACTTTAATCTTCATTTCCACTGGAAAAAAATGCGCTACAGAACACCATAACACTTTTTTATTCATTAGTTTAACATATAAAACTTTCTAAAGTAGTGCAAGGAGGCGATTATAAAACGCAATGGAAGGTCACGAACTTGTTTATGAAGTTTCTAAAGGAACCTTGTTACATTACTCTTTCACAGCAGAGAAAGCGCAAGATTTATTGCAATTGTTAGAAGGCAGATTAAACACCCGAATTCTGAAAGGCACAGTTCATGTTGAAGAACGCAAAAACTTGCATAATAGCTTCAGTTTTTACTAAGTGTGCTCTAAAAGTTCTCGATCTGGTTCAGAGATGTCGTGAGGATGACTAAATTACTGTAATAGTTGTCCAAAAAGATGGCGCTCTGTCAAATTTCAGACGCGTAAGTGTAGTCCTTTACTTGTGATGGTCGTGAGAACAAATTTGTGTTATTATTTTGTACAAAAAGGATAAAATGAAATAAGAATTATGATAAATTACTTCATTTTGAAGGGTTTAACCACAACAGAAATATAAACGGAGTTAGACTCCACATTAAAGGGTTTTTTCCCTTTGTTTTCGACGGTTTAAAAGTGTGCTGCTGAATTTAAGCGTGGTCTACATCCATGATCGCCAATTGAAGGTACGTGAGTTTGCTGACATTGCAAAGGCCTCCATTACTTTTCACATAAGTTTTGGGTATGAAAACGCTTTCCTCTCTATGGGCCGCATTTGTTAACAATGCACTAAAAACGCATTCGAATGAACATTTGCAAGAATGTTTAGATTTGTTTAAACAGAATTACAGTGAGTTTCTCTGACGTTTCATAGCAGTAGATAAACATGGATTTGTCACTATACGCCAGAGACGAAGGAGCAGTTCAAACATAGGGTGGCAACAGGTGAAAGTGCAAGCAAAAACGGTTCCATCTACAGGAAGAGCCATGACTACGGTTTTCTGGGATTCTCATGGCGTGGTGCTCGTAGACTACCTTCAGAAGAACAGAACCATCACCGGGGGGTATCGCTTCACTGCTGGACCAACTGAAGGATGCTATTCAGGATAAACACCCACACCTTTAAAAAAGAAAGTTTTCTTTCATCACGATAATGCGCCTTCACACACGTCTGGGATTGTTGCTGCAAAACTGCATCACCATTCTAAGCATTCTAAGTGCTTCCACATCCGCCGTATTCGCCGGATTTGACTTCTAGCAATTATCTTTTTGTTCCCAAACCCGAAGAAATGACTGGGTGGACGAAGATTCATATCAAATGATGAGTTTGAAGCTGAGACAGACGTTTATTATTCACAGTTACTCAAATCTTATTTTACTGAGGGTATTGCACATTTTGAAAATCGTTAGAATTAATGCATTGATTTAAAAGGACTATGATGGGTATTAAATTTTGTGTTTTCTTGGTCCGAGAACTTTCAGAAGGACTCTCGTATATATGTCATCATGAATATAATATTTAATGTTATAATATTTAATGTTTTATAAACGTAATGACGTTTAAGAGCAGATATGCAGTTATTTTAAAGAAAAATAAAAATGTCAGTTATTGAAATCTTTGAAAATTGGAGAAATTGTGCCATTTATTTAAAAAATACAGATATACAAAATAAAATAGTTAAATTGAAAGTTGTCTTAGAAGTATCCAGAGAGAGAGAGAGAGAGAGAGAGAGAGAGAAGAAAATGATTAAAATGTATGAATTCTTAGCCTAACGCGCAGGTATATCATGTGTTATTCAATTAAATCAAGATAATTTCAGAGATTGTAGTAACAATTTGAGGAAATAATTAGTTATATTGCGATAAATTTAAATTAGATGCTAATAATTTAGTGGGCTAAATGGGCTAAACATTTACCTTAGAACTGCTTCGCGAGCTAGGAAATTCTTTTCTATAGTTCATTTAGTATTATACCAAATCCCTAAAATGTCGGATAGTACGGCATTTATCAACGGTTAACACTTAGTCCAGAAATAGTTTACCAGTTAATTGCATGATCTGCGACTAGTTAATTATTAATGTTTATATTTTATAATTGAGTTTGTTTATATATAAGATAAAAAAGGTAAGGGTAGGGATGGGACTGGGTTGGACGGATGGAGAGACAGACAGACAGATTAGATTAGATAAGGGTGGATGGATAGATAGATGCACTTTTACTTGACGTCAGTATCATACCGACAACTCCGAAAAGACATTCCACAAATTCCCTCCGATATTGTGTGATATTATTTTGATTGAAGGCTTCAAAAAAAAAAAAAAAAAAAAAGACGCACAAGCACATGTACACGCACACACACACATTGGGCATCTCACCCAACTCTGCGATTTCAAATATTTTCGAAATGAAACAAGATGTGAAAAGAATGTGCCCATGTCAGGAGCTCACACAATGGAAAGTATGCACAATCCAGAAAATTAAAAATATCGCTTTCAACTCAAAGTTACATTTTTTTTTTTTCAATGAAACACGTGCGTTTTTTCTAGCGAACTGAAAACTACAGGTTCAATTAGTGACTACAGAATCGGTTTTACTTTCCTAAACAAAAGTAATAGTTGCCTATAGCTCAAAGAAACGTCATGTTTGCAAATTATATCCAGTACAGAAAACGTAATCACAAAGAATCAGTAACGTCTTGTTTAATGAAACTGTGTCACTTCAGCAGATGTTCAAAGTGACCATCGTTTGCATCAGGAGAGACGGTGAACAAGCGAGCGTTGCACAGATTGCAGTGTTTCTATAGTTAGTGCCACACACGCCGCAGTAATAGGCTGTTTCATGTTCTCTATGTCGTTGGAAGTTGGTGATACACCCTATCTTTCATTGTGCTCCAGAGAACGTAGTCTAATGGCGTCCAATTCGGGGCACCGAGCTGGTCATCTCACAGGACCACACCGTCCTGCCCATCAATTTGTAAACATTGCACCCGCAACTTTTCTGTAAACATGAGAGAAGTGTGCAGGATACCCATCATGCTAGAACTACATTGATAGACGCGTTTTCAATCCCACGTCCTCCTGTAGAATGTCTTGCAGAAATGATGCGTATCGTTGTCCGTTTATGTTCGCTGATAAAAAGAGGGACCTAAACGCGGTTGTCAATGATACCGCGCCAAACATTAACACTCCATTGTCGTTGATGAGCGACCTCGCGAATTCTGTTATCTCTAATGAGACCTCTAGTTTTCGGATTGCTGGGAAAAAAAATACATTCCATTAAAAAAATGTAACTTTGAGTTGAAAATGATATATATATTTTTTTTTTTTTCATTTTCTGGATTGTGCATACCTTTACATTGTATGAACCCCTTACGGAGGTACATTCTTGTGCAATTATACATTATATATGTCTCGGTTCTTTGGAGCCCCGTTATAGAAAAATCAATTGGCATTTACGAAAATGTTCAGGCACCGGGATTTAAACTTAGGACATTCTGAATGTTAATTTGAATATTACATAAATCGTCGTAAAACAGACATTATTTCAATATGCAGTCCAGTTTTCAGTAAAACATATTTAAAATTGAATGTAAAGATTGCAAATTTGAGTACTGAAGTATATTAACCTGTCTACTTAATTTACTTACCAAACTCTTGTTTATATTCACTTAAATTTCATAACCAGAAATCATTTAATTTTCCCCTCTACCGAAAGTTGTTTCTGCTCGCCTCAGCTAAGCGACTAGATCATTTCGCTAATCGCAACCGGTACGCCTACCCTAAACCAGGCAGTGTATTCGGGAATTATCCACTAACAATCGTTATAAATCAAGGCAAGCCCCTCCCGCACTTCTTTTGTTTTCATTTCCGGGTTGTGTACGATAGGGTTCAATTACAAGACGAAGCAAAATGGAAGCTTCCTTTTACAATTTTTTTACAACCTCTCGTGTGCTGTTTTATGATTTTTGACTAACCTCCGTCAGTCTCGGTCAAGACCCAGGGTTAAGCAGGGCAATTACCCCCAATTGCTCCTCCCGGCTTAATACACACGATTCGCTCGGTGCCTTACGTAAGCATCGGATATACACCCAAACATATCACAGGCACTCGTTTTCAATTCTGTCCTGTCTGAATTTTGTGACTTTATAAAAAAACAGCCTTGAATTAGTTACATAAATCAGATGTTCATGACACCCTCACAGAAACTACCACATGATATTAATAAAATCTTATAAGATCTTGTATAAATTTTAATAATTGTTAATATCGTTTGTACACTTTCATAAATAAACTGATAAGACAATCTAAGTGGATAAAATCTTAGTAAAACTTGCAGCATTAAGATTCTCATTAAGTCTCATATTCAAAATCTCAATAATTTAATACAAAACCATTATAAAAACCTTTACTAGTGTGATTGACTTTCTAAATGATTTAGATTTATTATGAGGGGCGTTCTAAAATTTCTCGCTCTGACCAAGAAAACACAAGATTTAAAAGCTTTTTTTTTCAACATAGTCAACTAAAATCAGTCGTGTAGTTCAACGATTACCCAACTTTTTAATACCCTCACTAAAATAAGATTTGTCCAACTGTGAAAAATAAGCGTCTGTCTTAGCTTGAACTTAATCGTTTTATGTGACTTTTCGTCCACCCAGCCATTTCTTCAAGTTTGGGAACACTTGCAAGCGAAGTGCAACAATCTGCAGCAACAATCCCAGATGTGCGTGAAGGAATATTATCGTGATGAAAGCGAACTTTCTTTTTCGCAAGATGTTGACGTTTATCCCGAATAGCATCCTTCAGCTGGCCCAGTCGTGATGTTCTGCCCTTCTGGAGTAGTCTACGAGTACCACACCATGAGAATTCCAAAAAACCGTAGCAATAACATTTCCTGCAGATGGAACCGTTTTTGCTTTCTTTGGTGCACTTTCATCTGTTGCCACCCACTGTTTGGACTGCTCCTTCATCTCTGGCGTGTGGTGGTGGATTATTGTTGTGACAAGTAGGAGATACTCCCTGGAATTTCGCCAATTCTTCTCACCTAATCTCTATGGAGAATGTACAGGAAATCTTATGCAGGTCAGTTTATCGCGAAGGGAAGTAATATGCCAGTTTGCAGATCTATTATATCTGCATGGAATGAACTAGAACTATTTGTGTCACAGAAGCTTGGTGAGGGGATCACGGATCGTGTGATTCAGGTTGTTCTGAAAAAGGGTTCATTTATAGGATATTAATGACAAGTCATCTTATCATTTAGCAACAGACTGTTTTTACATTCGGCAGTCTCCGAAAGGAATGCATTTGTTCGTAACAAATCATATGATAACGATTGTATACTTTGATATACTTACTGAAAATATGTTTTATTTCAGTTTTCACCAGCTGGTCTTATCATTTGCAACGTACCTTATTTATCAAACTTGTGCGACTAGATAAGATAGGGGAATTGCCCACTCACAGAGCCGACAGGCGACTGGCACGACCTTTACCCAAGGGGCTTGCGTTTAACTAAGGACGTGAGCCATAATTACTCACTGTGTAAAAACTAAATCCAAATTTTAATATTTTCGTGGAAAAGTATATGGCATTATAATTTGTTTACTATTACACACGAAAGCATTTAGTATTTTACATTATAATATTAAAACTGTTGTGTATACTCAAAATAAGGGTATGAAACACCAACCTACAGAAAAACACAAATTGATATGTGACAGACTAAAGGGGTAGAGTCGTTTGTAACCTGTTGTTACACTATCTGTCGTCTACAGTCCAATGCCAACATAAATGCCGCTTCAATCTGCTTTTAGAGTTTAAAAATTCTAAGGCCAATAATAAATACACATACAAAAATGTTATGGCAGCATGAAAATTTCATTTATGACCATTTTAAATATTTTAAAAATGTTTTACTCTATTGTACTGTATTATGTCTTCTTAAGAGAACAAAGCACTAATGATAAATTCAAGTTCTTCATTACGTTTTGAAAGATCACAAAAAATATAAGTAGATTTTTCTTCACTATTTTGGTATATATAGAATAGTGTGTGGGTATTCTTTCATTAATAAATATGTGTCAAGTTTTTTAAAAATAATATATTACACTTTTATGTGTCCTGTTCTCATCAATTATACTCAATATTTTACGGAATCTTTTATGAGTTTTTTTAAGATAACAACAACAACAACAACAATAATAATAATAATAATAATAATAATAATAATAATAATAATAATAATATAATGAGAAAAGATTTAAGCAAGTAACAGTGAAATATGTTTGAATATAGAATAGTTTATGGAACAACTACACCTTTTAATTTTATATCTACACCTCGATAAAAACCCCACCCCGGCTTACTCTTCGATAAGAGCGCCCAAATTTTGGGGGAAGTAGCACAAATTAGGAGGGAAGTGCACGTTCAAGCAAACAAAATGTTTGTATTTTATCAGCATATATTCCAATATGCTTAAAATATGGGGTGTTTATAGATCCCAGGAAACTTCTATACAGTTTTAAAATGTTCTATCTACATTTAGAAATGCACACCGGTGGTATTGTATATCTCATACAAAAGTTTAGTTTCAAAGGACCACATTGCATTAAGGAATCCAGTTCTTTCATTGGAAAAATTCGGGTATTGCATATTATTATGTAATTCTTTTTATAGTTACTTACATAATTGTTACTGAACAGAAAAAATGCAAGCATATTAATCAATAACTATTTAAAATATTTTCAATAGATGTAAATGCATTTAACCGCCTACTTGGTCTAGTGGTTAGCGTTTATGGTTGCGACCAGGAGGTCTCGGATTCTAATGCAACAGTGTACACTCAGTCTCATGAGGACAATTGAGGAGATTTCTAATAAAACAGATAGCGTCCATTCGGAATCCGCGTGAAGAGGTCTTGCGGAGTGTTAATGTGTTGGTCGCATGCTTCCTTTCAGTTCTGCCTTCTGCCGATGAAGTCGTGAAACAGGTAGAAGAAGCAACAGGCACCAAAGCCAACTTTGACCTTCATGGACTGCTGCTTCAGCGTGAATGCAATTTTTGGAAATGCTCTAGCGCGGTTCTGTAGATTGTTTAAATACAAATTTCATGAAAACTTATAGATATTTTTACTGTTTTGTTTAAAACAAAGCCTAAAAATATGTATAAAATTTTCTTATTAAAGAGAGTTTATATTAACAGCTCGAAAACAAAGTTTACCTATAAAGGATTGCATCTTAAAATGTGCCAGCTTAAACAACTAATATTAAAATAAATTACATTCTGAACAAACAATTCAATTTAGATATGAGGGGAAAGTATAAAAATATTGTTGATTATATTTTAGGTTTCACCCCCTGACCTCCGGCCATCCCTAGTTTTAAATGTCTAATTAAATCACAACTTAGGACACTTAAATTTTAGAGGGGATTTAATTTTTATCACATATTTTGTATTCTTTGCCTTGCCCGGCACCATGCACCGCTGCTCCTGCAAAACCTATTGAACATTTAATGTAGCAGTTGCGTCTTGGTAATCAATTATTTTTTCCTACAAAAAGGAACAACATGGAGACCAATTAATCAGGTGTTCCGAAATGTTAATAATTGTAGTAATACTCTTAAAAATTATGTTTTCATCGTACAGCTGACTAGCTTATTTTTTTATTCTATTCAACTTCAAGCAACAATAGAAACATTCAGGGTTGCCAGACAACATAAAACAAAAAATGTAATAAAAATTAAACCCTCTTTAAAATTTAAGTAGAGTAAGTGACATGAAATGAGGGGTAAAATCATCACCATCATGGTTCAAGACACCGCCACAGGTGGCGCTGACTCGTGAGCGGGAGGTCAAGGATTGGATTCCCATAAGGACCGCACTCCCTGGGTGAGGTTTTTTTCCCTGGTTTTCCTCAGTTTTTATAATTGGCCGGGAAGGTACCCTAAACTCAGACCTAGAATGCTTCCTTCCCCCAAAAATAAATCTTTTCTTAGTATATCATATTACACATATATCATTGGTGTTCACTGCCTTTAACGCCTCATTAGTTAAAACAATCATGAAACACTAATAAACATTGTTCATGATAGGTCAAATTGACCTGTATCCTAATTTTTCATTAGGGGCTCGGTAAATATGTTCCATTCATTTTCTTTTGTTGCTTATATTAAAAACGTTTAGGTTATATATCATTTCGTGTGGTCTTTTAAAGTACAGTCAGCCGTATATGTCAAACATTCATTTCAGCAGTTGGTATTATTATTTTATTATTCATTACAAAATTTTCAGATATCGGTTTTTTTAACATTTTAAAAGCGTGTCTTTTCTAGATTTATTCCATAATGTATTTTTATGGTACCATATAAATTCTGAAATTTATAATGTGCGTGTACATTATATCCCAAATAATAAAATTTTTATATCTAACACATAATCAATAGCGGTTATATCTTCACCTACAATATCTAAATTGGTATGCTTTGGTTTAAATTAAATTAATTTTAAATAGGTTGTAAATCAGAGTGGTAAGTTTTTAAATGAAAGCTCGTGATATCCTTTGAGTTAAATAAAGTTTACCAAATAAAAGAAGAGTTGGAAAAGCTGGTAATATCTGAAAAAGTTTTACGTTTTAAACGGACACAATTCACACAGGATATCTGATGAACGTGCCTGGGGTATAATGCTATGCGTACATGGCGTAACTTGTTTTGCTCTTGATTGTGAAGTTGTGTAGTTCGTGCGGGATATAGCAGGGTAGCTGCAAGACCAGTCATGCGTGACAGGCTTCTGCTGGAGGCAAATGAGATCCCTTTCCTCCTACTCTGGTGCGTGTATCCAAAACTCTGCAGTTACCATGTGTAAGAAATGAGATTGTCTGATACAAGTTCTCGAGTCAATAAATATTCTCTCATCTCGTTCCATTTTAAAGATATCAAGGAGTGAAAAATATTAATTGTAGCTTTTCGTGTGGTTTTAGTTGTCAGCAACAGCCTCCTGTTATCAATAAAATCATGGCCTTCGTGGTTTTTTTTTTTCTGTGTACGGACGTGCGTGTGTTTTTATTTACACTGGAGAAGGCTGAGGTGGTTGAACATTTTGTAAAACAGATCTTAAACACCAATAATATTAATAAAAATGTCGGTATCGACAGTAACTCACCATAGTCGAAGTTGTACCAATGAAGAGTGTGTTGGAGATCCTTGTCATCTCCTTTAATTGGCCATTCTGGGACTAACAAAGCGATCAGTTCATTTACGATGATTCTTTCCAAATCCCCTCTTTATTCTTGCTTATAATTGAGAGATTTACAAAGTAAACCTTTTCTGTGGAGGTGGTGAAGGCATTATATCAACATACTGTGTAATTAGAACTGAGCTTTTCATTTGTAAAAACCATATTCTTGTCTACATATAAAAAAACTCTTCTAGGTTGGTTTGGTAAGCAATCTTGTTCGCGTACTAATACAGAGCAACAGCAACCTTTGTATATGTGGTCATAAAAGTTTGCTTTCTATGTATCAATGATTTAAGCGTTTCGAAAGACAATGAAAAATGTATAAGATTAAAATTGGTGATGTGATTCAATTCTTTTTTTCTGGAAGCGAAATCAGCAAAGGAAATTCATGAGAGCATTTTGCCAACATTGAGTGACACATGCCCTTCCTATGAAAACGTCTGACTTTGGAGAAAATAGTTCAAGAGGGGTAGAACAAATATCGAAGATGCACCATGCCCTGAAGCTCCAAAATCAGCGAATGAGGACAGAAATCATCGATAAGGTTTATGATATTGTTTTGGCTTACAAATGAATGACAGTGCGTGAGTTAACAGAGGCCATGGACATGTCTCCTGAGCGGGTTCAATTTCTTTTGCAAAATGATTTGCCCTGGAAAAACTTTGCGCACGATGGATGCCGTGTCTGCCACCCCAGAGCAAAAGCGAAATCACAACCGAACATTGGTCGACGGCTTGGTAGCGTTTAAGAAGAATCCAAAAGATTTTTATTGCGTTTTGTGACTATGAATTCATTATTACATATCGGAATCGAAGCTGCAGTCTAAACAGTGAACCACACAAGGCGAACGCCTCAGAAACAGCGAAATGCATTCCATCCACTGGAAATAGATTCAGTTTTTTAGAACGCAAAAAATTCTCTTGATTGAGTGCTAGGAGAAGCGGAGAATACATCGTTTTTGAGGGACTAAAAACAGAGATTACGGAAAACAGCCAGAAGTGGCCAAAAAGGCGTTGTTTCACCAAGACAAAACGCTGGTGCATTCAAACTATCTCCCTAAGGACACATTTAACGAATTACGGTTTGAAATTCTTCCGCATCCACGCTACGCACCTGATTTTGCTCCCTCTGTCCTGAAACTTAAAACTTTCCTGGCTGAATACAAATTTAAGTCAAATGAAGAGGTTACACAGGGTATAAACGAGTATTTTGGGGGAATTCAAGGAAATCACGAGTCTGGAGAAACGATAGAACAGGCGCTTTGAACTTCGAAAAATAAAGACTGAACTTGTCCCTTTAATATCAAGTCACCATGTGCAACACTGTTGATAAAGGAATCTATCCTATTGCAGCAGCTGGCTTCAACTTTGTATACTTCTATGCTTCAAAGTCCCGCCATCTGCAAGATTTCTCAAGAAGTTGAAGGGAATTATGTTTTTCGTTTTAAATAAAGGGCAACTTTCTTACTGAGATAACAAGACTCCACTGGGGATCGATCCCTGGCCCTTCAGTAGACAAGCACGCGCTGGAATCTGACCAATGATCCAAACAACTCCTTCTAGGTAATTCAGTGAAATTGTATGAAATTTTACGAACACAAACAAGTTAATATAAAAGTTTAAGGTGAAAAAAAGCTGAAATTATGGGTAAACTTGGGTCAAAATGCACAGCAATAGTAACCTGGCAACAGATTTTAAACTATTGCAGTTATTGAATTTGGCAGAGTTGTTAAAAGCTATAGTTTGCAATTACCGTACAGTTACAGCATCCTGACTTTACAGGAATTTAAATAATGGACCAACATAACCTAACCTGACAGTTCAGAATATAAGGAACATTTTCTCATTGAGTATTAAAGATATGGATTTGATAGTATCTATACATTTTCCTTGCATTATATCTAACAAACCCCTACAGAGAAACTTGTGTTACAATACTTACTTATTATTTAGGGAATTGATAGCAGTGAATCAAAACACTCCTGTATCCAAGTCAAAATCTTTAGGCGAGCAGCCAAGAAAAAACTTTCTGCAGGTAATTGCTCATTAATTAATATGAAAGAAGTGTGCCAAGTTTCATTTCTTCATCTGTAATACTTTTAAAGAAAATGTTCTTTACACACAGAAAATTTTAAGGCAAAGTTTGTGAAACATGCCTACATTAATTTTGTTTTGGGTACCTTTTTAAATTCCAGCACCATATCCTGGTCCTCCTGTTGGTCTTCAGCTTCTTTCTTCATTAGTTATAGGCGTTTGAACTGCACGATCAGCATTGTGGATTTCCTTCCTGTCAATATCTTGAAATTTCTTCTTTATAAATTGCAAGCTTTAATTCTTACAATGTTGCCATCATTATTTTTGTTTCTTGTTGAGCATTCTGTGTAATATTTGCTTGAGCATCTAACAGTTAACACTCCATGGAGAGGAGAAAACCTACGCTTTATCCAGATACCATCAGCTGATACACATAAATCAGTAAATTATGTGTCATTTACAGAAATTGATTCATTAACTGTACTGACCATGACCTCTTCGCAAACCTTTATGGCACAATTTAGAAGCTACCTGTTTGTATCAATGTATCACAGTAGAAATGAAGACATATCATCATTCCATATTCCCTATCTTCCTATACCAATGCAACTCATGCCATAGATTAACCATAAATATGGTTTTTGATATCTGAAGTTTTAAATTCTGGTGTAAATCCACAATTGTCACACTTTATAAACAATGTACACACAACACCATACCTGTTTCCATTATCACACAGTTTCAGGTTTTTTAAGCCACATGATGCACAACAGTGTGATATTTATCTTCTCCAGAGTATGGTAAGCCAAGTTCCTCCCCAAAGTTTCTGTTTGTATATAACTTTAAACCTACCAATGTGAATAAATGTTTTAAACTTTCAAATAGTACCAGATGGCACGTGTTGGCAGCTGAATTTGAACTAGTTAATAGTAGATGTGTATTTTGAACTTTCATAGCGCGTGTTTGTGTGACCCCCGTGGCTTAGTGAAGCCAACGTTTAGTTAATTTGAATCGAACATATAAGGAGGCGTTTGCTCTGTTGTGCGTCTGCTATTGGTTCAGTTCACAAATGCAGTTTGACAACTCAGTTGTAAGATCTACACGTCACGACATGACGCCAGACATTCTGTTCACATACTCATTTTAGAATCTTATTTCGGCAACTTAGTTGATATATCAGATAGTCAGACGATAAGTGCAGTTTATAGGAGCAGTTCGGACAGTCAGGTAATTAGATTCAGTTCATCTTCTTGGAAGTCGAGGTAGCTAAGTTCGCTTATACGTAGAACACCAGAGGACGATTTTGCCAATAATAAATTACCATATATTCAGATCTACTAATCGCGTGATCAGATGATATACTCTCCCAGTCCTGTTAAGCACGAGTCACAAAATAGCTCATCAACAAAACGCAATGATATAGTTGTCATGAAGCGTGGGCAACAACATGAAAGCGATAAATACTCAGTTAACGATACGGCATTACAAAATATGACGATCAGTAACTAAATTGCGTGTCGACCAACCTTGCTGTCATACACCAAACCGCTTCATAATTGCTGCCCAACCCGGGACACTCATCTGAAGCCTACTAAGCTGCTTCAAGGTATTCAATGCCAACAATTTCAATTTTCAAAGCGTGCATAATTGATTAAGATTACACTGTTTATTTAAAACTGCTCATAAGCTAACTAACCAGTGCAGAGTTGTTTAAATTTTATTAGAATCGTGCCATGTTACCCTATTTCTACAAATTTATTGTTTAATATTATACTGACTTGCATAAAACTGTTATTACTAAAATAAACCTCTTCTGTTTTCTGTAATATTTCACGTCTATTTCCTTAATGTTTCATCTTCATGAGAATGTGTACGGATTATTGTCTTCGAGAGCATACAAACGAATTAGTCCAAAGTGAATTCACTCTACACAAAATTAATGTGCATTGAACAATGGAACATTAATTTCTCTCATCAGAACTGTCCGGCATGACGTGAGTAGTGAAATAAATGGCTGGTCTCGTTCCAGAAACGCAAAGTAAAATACATCTTAGATTTCCCTAACGTTGTAGGTAATGAGATTCTAAAGTTAATGATTTATAAACAGGCTTTTTGATATCGGGTGGGGCACTTAAAAGTGGCACCTTGAATATTTCCTTAACGAGTGTTGCTATTGAGGTCCTGTTTTTGCAAGACCGAAGGACGAAATGAGGCTAACAAAATTAGCGTGTCCAAATTTTTTGTAATGTTATCATAGACTTTTATTTTATCTAGCGAAAAATAGAACCTGCAGTAACATTAAAAAATAATTTTATATTAAGTACATTAAATAAAATATAAATAAGGAAAGGCAGTTAAATAATAATAATAATAATAATAATAATAATAATCACGTTCGTCTTATACGAGGACATGGCGTTATCCAATTGTTATAGTTTCTGCAACATTAATAATGATCTAGACACTGATTATGCCATCAACTGTTTCATCAGAGAAATTTAGAAATATCTGCAGCTCGAGCGGATGTATTGCAAAAACAGTCGCATATCAAAGTCAAACTTAGTTTTAACAAGCTGGTGGTAATGTTTGGGAAAAGCATTCGGAAAATCGGTTTCTCCTGGTCGCTTAGGCGAATATTGGATGGGTCTTTCTCATTTCACTTCGATGGTTCTGTTTCAAGATCGAAAGCGCCAAGTGAGGTGAGCTGTGTGCGGCGTGGCGATGGTTCGCGCTTTGGAAAGGTTTCTTCCCCCTTGACTAGTATACTGAGAGTCCTTGGTAAGTATTTTTTAACTGGAAATATTGTACCCATGTACGTTCTCCTGGAGATACCTTCATTGGGAGCGTAAGCACAAACGACCAACCCTAGAGTAGGGCTGAAGTGCTCCCACCAATCCCATCCAAATGTAGCTTTCACTTTGATGATGAATGTTTCTGTAATTAATTCACTTGTTGTCTTATTCACTTTTAATTTGTAAATTTTAACTTTCCATTGTCCTTAATTTTTAGCGTGGCGAAGAGGTTTCTTAATTTTAGAAAATAATTATTTAAATCTGTCCTTTAACTACACCGATTTTTATTATGAATTATGCATTACGCCTACCCAATCATCAGCTGTTTTATGTGACATCCTATTTAAGTTTACTTAGTTCTAGTTCTAGTTCTATTTGATCAAAATGAACCTAAAATCTGTCTGACTGTCATGACCAGTTCAAGAAAGCCCACAAGACGATTAGCCGTAGAATTTCAAGTAATGTCACGCCGGTCATTCCAAAGGGTGTTGCATAAACAGAAGTTCAAAGTGTGCATTCCACGTCTGTTGGAAGATGATGCAGACATTTTGTGAGATTATGCTCGATCAGTATCGACATGACACCAATTTCTCTCAAAACGTTGTGTGGTCGGATGAGGCCACCTTTAAGTTATCGGTACATGTAAACCGACATAACTGTACACTTATTGGTACAAGGAAAAGCATCGTGTTCTTTTGGAGGAACTACTAAATCAACCCAGCATAAATGTGTGGGGTGCAATATCGGCACGAGGTGTAATTGGATCACACTTTATTGACGGAAATCTCCAAAGTAATACTACCTGCTCTACTTCAAGAGATTACACCAGAAATCATCGTGCATTTGGACAACCGTGTTCAAATCTACTTGCAACACGATGGAGTTCCGACGCATTGTGCTATAGTTGTCAATAGAAGAGTGTTGCATGTCGTGAAGCAATTGAACTCCCAACATGAATCGCTGATCTTACCTCAAAGGATTTCTTCCTTTGTCAAAGTGTTGCAGGTAGACTCCAAAACTGCATTGCCGCAGAAAGGAACCAATTTCAATGTAAAAAGATGTGAAATCTTTTACTAAATGAAATTTAGTAAGTGCGCCACTACCAATATTACATGTATAAGTTTTAGTTCCTCAATATAAGTATCGGTTCGGACCCGGCCAGGACTGATGGATTTTTTCGGGCGTAAAAATCCTAAGTATGGCTTCCTTCGGAAGGGAAGTAAAGCCGTGGGTCCCGTGTCGTACATTTACGGCACGAAAAAGAACCTCAAGCCTGAAAGAGAGGCCTCTGAGTAAAATTTGTTGGCTGTTTCACGCCCTGAGTTGAATGGGACGCTGATGACCTGAGATGTTAAGGAGCGTCCATAAATAAATCAATAATATATATATATATATATATATATAAGTATCACAGGGGGCTATATGGAATTTTACAAATTACTGTCATTTCAAACAGCCAGATGTGAAAAATATGTTTTACACAGACAGTCGCTTACAATGGAAGGAGCAGGCGTACTATACCTGTAGAGAAGTATTTTCTGTTGTGTACTTCTTGAAGCGATTGCGATATTTTATGCGATAAATTAAAATTTAGGACACACATTGGAAATACCACATTCCGATTCCGATTATAACTTTATAACTTTAACGCAACTTAGCAATGTGGGTTATTACATAAACAGTACTCATAAATATGATAACGTTTAGCTGTTTTTTCGGGATTCTGTCATGGTTAAGACCACAAGAAATATTGATCTTCTTTTCCAAATTCTGCATGCCGCTATCCTAATCAACTTAGCTTCGCGTTTTCAAAATTTATATGCACTTTACTTGTCAATTAGATACCAGATATCTTTATACCTCGTCATAAAACATCTTTGTATTCTTTATCGCATAGCATCTCCTTTACTAAGAATAGATGCATGTTCCAGAAGAAAGTTAGGAGTTGTTGGCCAATGTTATAAATAAACATTCAATGAAACTAACATCTGTTACTAATATCTTCTTGATTCCTGTTATGTTAGGATTTTTAATGAATCCTGAAGGAATTGTGGTTACACCAATGAAAATATTTTTTAAAAAATATGTATCTAAATATGTATATATACTTTTATTGTAATTTTCGGTGTCTAGTAATCAATGGAGATTTGAAGATATTACATAAGTTGTGTTAACCAGAAAAATTGGACCACTGTTAACAAAACTGGGCATTAACCAAAAACGAATTTGTTTTAAAATATTAAAACCTATTCTAGCAGTCGCATTTTTGTTTTTTATTAACGAAACTCGATATGTAAGCCATTGAAATAAAACAGGAATAATATTTCTGAAAACGGCGAAACCAAAATTTAGGAATGCAGGTTTAGCTGAAACTCACAATTTAAAGGTTATTCTAGCAGCAGAAATAATTTGCTTTTTCGCAACGAAACTTTGTATATGTCATTTAAATAAAATAAGAAAAATAATTCCTGAAACTCAGTGAAACCGGGCTATTAGAAATGGGGGTTTACCTAAAACGCAAAATTTAAAAATCGCTCTAGCGGTAACAATATCTATTTCTTCACACAATATTCACTATATATCATTTAAATAAAACAAGAAAAACAGTTTATGGAAATTTAAAAGGCACTCCTGTGTTCATTTTTCCCTTTATTGATTTAAAATAAAAGAAAATATTGTTTGAGCGTATAAACTGTATTTATAACGTCCCATATGTTGTATATTGAGCAAAAGCATCTTCATGAACATAGCAAGTGTAAAATGTTAAATCTAATGTGTGTTTGAGAATTATATTTGTATGTAAGAGCTCTGTGCAATAATCTTCAGAAAACATTTACGTTACATATTTTTACTACAATAACATTTAAATTAAATTTCAAAGCCAATGTAAATAGATGAAACTTTCGATTATATATTGTTGATTCTGTATATTTGCTTAGTACAATATTAATTGTTTTTAAATAGAAACTTTTTTTTTGTTTTATTGAAATATATGAACATCTTAAATGCACAATGTAACTCGAAACTTTCTGTTATTTCTCTCTGTTTTAGTGAATGTAAAGATGACCAAGGTCTCAGTTCATAAATTTGGATACATTTAAATATTATTATTATTATTATTATTATTATTATTATTATTATTATTATTTTAAAATATGGTTTCTCTTTTGTGAAACTTAACAGTGGCAAAAATTCTAATTTTGTTCCCCTAATACCTCACAGTAACACCATAATTTATTTCATTTCATTAGTTAATAATACAATTTGGATTTTATATTCACTTTTAAAGGTACTGTACAAAGTGGAGAACTTGTTAATAACACAGCTTCTGCGTGACCGACTTTTTACTTATTCTTATGTTTATTACATAAATCCGTTCTGCTTGTGTATTATTTAATTTACAGCCATACCTTCTGTTTACTTTAGGCAGGAATAAAAAGAAACGATATATACGGTTAAATGATATAACCTAAGAATGAGTAACACACTTTTGATCAAACTCTAACTTGTAACTGATTATTGCCTTTCACTAGTTTTCATTCTTAATTCACGAGTAGGTTATATTATGTATTGTATATTATGCTAATTTCACATGTGTGACAAAAATTCAACAGTATATGTGTCATAATTTAAACATTTACGGATATGTTTGCGTCGTTCATTTATTAAGAATGGTTGAGTGGAGTTGTGGCTTTAATTGAGAGTACAAGTAAAATAAAAAAAAGTTCTGTGCATATGGACAACTTTCCACACGAAACCCTGTAATGGATGCTGTATGAACTTCCGTAGCTTTCAAAAGTCATGGACAATATTCCATAACCACATTAATGAGAAATACGCGCTTCACTTCAAGATGACCTTGTAGCGAAGGCGCTAACCTTTAAACCTCTTGGTCCATTGAGAAACGTGGCACCTGCAAGAGGTTTCCGCTCCATGGAGTCCACGTGCTAGATGGCGCACAGGCCCAGAGGTTCATCTCATTCCCTCGGAGAAAGCCTGTGAAGTTTCGTCATGGTATATACTTGAATGTTGCACAACAGAAGTAGCTTCGGGCAATGTCATAATCTATGGATGCTGTAGGAATCTCATATGACCGTAGCAATGATATCAAAATGCGTCTTCGCTGCACTTATTTACCTGTTAAGGTCAAGGTTTCTGTCATCCTGCATGACACGCTCTGTGAAGCATTAACAGTATAGAAGCGTTTCCAAATTCTTGTCCAATGCTATACATTCTATAAAGAGCCCTTGACCAATCAAAATTAGATCTGTTTTCTGACCATATTATTTATCTGCATATTACGACATTGTTTGCGTATTTTAGTGATTCGTGTTTATTTATAATCTTTACTTGATGATGCTTTTCTTTAATTCCCAGGTGAAACATAAGGCAGAAACAAATTTATGATTTTCTTTCATTTCTAAGTGAAACATAAGGCAGAAAGAAATTTACTCCATCTATTCTTCTTCCATTTCTTAACAGGACTTTAACCTCTTTCCAAGTTTTGTTCATTGCTTTCAATTCAACAGTTCAATTGTTCTTCTCCAAGTTATCCTCGGTCTTCCAATTCTCCTTCCAATCTGTTGCTTGTCTGGTTATATTTTCAGGTTCTTTTTTCAATGTGTGCCCACGGACTCGTGAGCGGGAGGTCTGCGGTTCGAATCCCGCCAGGACCGTCCTCCCTGACTGGGGTTTTTTCCAGGTTTTCCTCAGTCTTCATAACTGGCAAATGCCGGGGAGGTACCTAAACTTAGGCCTGGAACGCTTCCTTCCTTAAAAAAAAAGTATCCTTTCCCAATTTATCATTTCATCTCATGTATCATCAGTGTCCACCGCCTGTGGTGCCTCAGTAGTGAAAACGGGCGTTAAACACTACTCAAAAAAAAAAAAAAAAATGTGTGCCCACTTCTGTTTCCTTATTTCAAGGTCAATTGAGTGCGATTTTTTTATGTTCCAAATTTTGGCATTGCTGATAGTTTTCGGCCACCATATTTTTAATATATATCTGAGACAGCGACTAACAAATGTGTGCAATTTTTTGTTTATTTCCATGCTTCACAACAGATAATGCATTTGGTTTAATTTTTTTTTTTTAATTTTTGTGTTTTTCTGGATATTATGGAACCTCCATGATGTTCTTAATTGTAAGAAAGCTCCCATTATTCATTTTATTTTATATGTCGTGTCTGCTCCTACATTTTTATACTATGTGTCTCAAATAATTAAAACATTCAACTGTTTCTTTCTCTTGGACATTTATGTATAATTTATGTATGTTTTTTTTTTAGTTTCATATTATTTCTTTAGTTTCATTGAACATTAATTTTAAATTAAATTTCAAAGTCAATGAAAATCCATGGAACTTTCGATTGTATTCTGTTGATTGTGTATACTTACTTAGTATATTGTAATTGTTTTAAGTAGCAGCATGCTTTTGTTTTATTGAAAGTAGAACATTTTCTTCTTAAAAACGCAATTTAACTTGAAATTTTCTGTAATTTTTCTCCATTTTAGTAAATATAAAGATGATATCCAAGGCCCAGTTCATAAACAATAATAATAATAATAATAATAATAATAATAATAATACTTCTAAAATGTGGTTTCTCTTTCAAATATTTAAAGATTGCAAGAATTATATTTTTGTTCCCCTGATACGACACAAAAACGTCATAATTTATTTCATTTCATTAATTAACAAGGCCTAATTTGGATTTTATATTCATGTTTAAAGTTGTTCAACTTGGTGAGGAAATCGCTTAGTTTACGCAGTTCCTGCCTGAAGGATATTTTACTTTTGTGGCGTCACAGATTGTGGGCATGATGATACATGAGATAAAATTATTAAGAGGGAAAGCATTTTTAAAGAAGGAAACATTCAAAATTCAGTATACCTAACCGGCTTTTGCTATTTATGAGGACTGAGGAAAACCTGGAGAAGTCCGTACCTTAATGATCTTGGTCATCTATATAGGTCATATAAAAATCATCGGAAGTCAATGATGTATAGAGAGAAACTTAGTGGGATAGAAAATGGAATTTAAACTGATCTTTCCCGGCATGGCTAACCGGATCTGCTAACACTAACCTCCTTTCTTTACTGAAAAAAGTCTTTGCCGTGTTCTTGACTCTCTTAAATCTTAAAAAAGTTTCAGAAACCTCGAAATAGACAGTCAGTATCCAACAGAGAAGATTTGGTATGAAAAGTGAGAAGATTTCATTTAATTGATCATTTTTCAAATTAAGTTGAATTCTACACTGTAAAGCCCCTTTAGGGGATTTCATTTTTACGACCAGCTTAACAGAACTACAAAGCGTAGGGGTGGTTGACAGCTTCCTAACAACACAGCGATTAACTAAAGATCTCGGCGCTAAGCAATCCATTCTCATTTTACCTCATTTTACAACCGTGGAACAAGAGAATCTCTAGGAGGTCTGAAATATAGCCCCACTCCGCGCTAAGGGTAGCATGCTCACCTTGACCTATGCAGGAATAGCGCAGGGTATGTATCTTACTTTAAAAATGTACGGCACTAGATAGAGTCACTTAGTATGCTAGAGCATCCTTAGCTTCTAGTCTTTTAGAAAACATCCCCACGGACTTATACAGGATGTAACAAAAAGGTACGTCAAAACTTCGAGAAAACATTCCGCAAATAATCATGATAAAAGTATAATATGAACATGGGTTCAGGGTTGTTTTATTTCTTTGTTAGATCCCTATTTCTCCCCTGTACCACATTGTAGAATATTATTAAAAAAAAAGAACTGTAGGAAACAGAAAATCATATGAAATGTATAACATGCCCTCCGTTAGCACGGATACTCCATCAACCCGCCGTCACATCGGCTCCCTGATGCGCTGATGTGTTCCTGGAGTATTTCGTATTGTCTGGCAGTCTTGCAGAATATGAACACGAAGACTCTGTACACCTTCGGTTAATCCATAGAGCATATGAGCATCTGCTAATTCTGCATTTGAATGCCTCATTTTAATGTACCTTGAACGAGGTCCGTAAACACACAGAACTGACACTATGTGCTCGGTGCTACGTCAAGCAATGAAGTGAAGAGCATAACAACCGGACTACGTGGTACAGAACGACATCAACAACGGCGAAGCTGGGAACTAAGAGTAGCTACAACACCTTCACCCTATTTGACCAGAAGTAAAAGCGAATGTTTTAAGAAATTGTTCTGTTATGGAGTTATTGGCGCAGGGTTGCTATGCTGGCATTCTAGCCTGCATATCACATCGTGTAAGCGGAGCTGTAGCGGCTCTAACAAGGAAATAAAGCATTTCCGAACCCATGATCATATAACTTATTTACACCATATACAAGGAATGTTTCAGGATAGTACTTTAGTTATACGCCTTATCCGTTTACTTTGCTTTCACACCTTTGTGCTGTCCTCGAACGCCACATTCTGAACCTCAGTCTACTGGTCTAACGCCATTATATATATTCATTCATTCGCGAAGACGGTTAGACAGTTAAATCTAGAGTAACGCATTTTATATGCAAATGTTATTCTAAATACGATTGAGTTCATTGTTGTGTGTGTTTGGAATGTATACAGAATATTTCTGTTCAATTGTCTTCCTCCAAAATTCACGATATTGTCCACCAATTTAAATTTATTTGTTCAGTGCCAAAAAATTTTCACAAGTGGGGATTTTCCCAAAAAAGCCGAAAGAGAACGACACTTCTAGCAAGTTTTATGAGGCAAGATTGTATAACGTTTAAGAAATCAAAGCTAGCGGCCGAGACATACAACACGTCAACACGGTTTATAATCAAAGATCTGGTATCATATTCTTACTCTTGCCCGAAATCGACGTCAGCCATCAGGGTTGCAACAGTCACCAACTTTTACAGTCATTTGGAAAGTATGAAGCCGTTGCGGACAGACAACTCTCACAATATCACCTTTATGCTTTAGAAGTTAAAGTACTATTTAATGTATTAATCGTGATACGGCACTGAACTACATTTGCAATTATATATTTTGTCCAAACCTCTCCTTAAATTTGTTTCTTTAAATTGACTTAGATTTCATTGTATAGAATTATAGAATAAAAAAACGCGAAAGTTCTGGTGTTCACAATTTTAAAAGTATTTAAAATTACATACAATAAAATCCAAAATGATTGTACTCATATAAGATCGTACTAAATTTTATTAGTATCTTTAAAATATCCGTAAAAGTTTGCTGTAAGGAAAAATGCTATGTTTTGAAAGTAAAATAACACAACAATGTAATAATTAAAAACACAAAGTTCATTTGTACATGATTAGGACTTTAAATTGAAATCCGGTAAGTATTTTATAATATAGAACAGTTTATAGCATTTTATAAGTTTATAATCTAAAATTGGGCTTTTGATTAAACTTTTCTAAAAATTTATTCATAGGTGTTCTACAAATGAAACAGTTTGAAGACACACTAAAATATAAATGTACTTTCATTAAAATAAAATCTTATTAGCATTCTATTGAATAAATAGAATAAATATATTTATTCTGCTTTTCGTACTCATTTTAAAAATTGCTTCAGACTCATTCATTTTTAATGAACACAACCACTCAACTTTCGATTGAAATTCAAAATGTAACATTTTCTCTTTTTCATTAAAAAATGTTACAAAATATTTTTTTCAAAATAATGGCTACGCAATAATAATAATAATAATAATAATAATAATATATTATTATTATTATTATATTTTTATAATGTGCTTTATTGCATGAATAAACATAAAAAAACGAATCAAAATAGTTTGATAATTTTTATAAATGCATTAACATTATAAAGAAGTTTCATATATTATTTTTACACCAGATATATAAAAGTGTATTAGAAAACTAAACTTAATGTTCATGCCCATTTAATAATTAATCACTGTCAGTCGATGTGTTTTTCTTATTATATTTATGACGATATTGTATCGATGGAGATTATTTAGTTCGTTTGTCTATTATTATTGTTAGCGAAGATGGATTAATAATATTAATAATAAATAATAACGAGTAATTCTTATGATACTTATCAGATGAATGACACAGTTATTACGGCCCACCCACACTGAAATGTAAATATAATATAATATGTATGTATGTTGCAAACATTTATCATAATAATTCAGTATTGTTAATGCAGTTATTATATAGGTATAATATGACATAATGCTAACATGTCAACTGTACGTCGAAAAAAATATAACGTCTCTGTTGTTTTTTTCTGTTACGGTAGCTTGGAAAGCCAAGAAGGTCATGAAACTCTATTCATAGGGAGAAGGAACCCAAGGATCGAGTATGATGCCACTTTTAAAAGGACTGCCGTTGCAGTGTTAATAAACTCATGGACTTTTAAATCCGTTGGGGACTTTGAACTCGACAGGCGTTGTACTTTTAGCCTTTAAACTAGGTAATGTCAACAAAATGTTTCAAACTTTCAAAAATAGCGAACGTCACGTGTGGCAGGTGAACTCAAACCACACAATAGGAAATGTATGTTTGAACTTTTAAAGATAGGCGCGAAACTTGTACATGCTTGTGGACCCGTGGCGTCGTTAAGCCAACGATTACTTGATTCAGATTTAACATAAAAAGAAGCGTTTGTTCTGCGGGGGTTGACAGTTCTCAGCATTCATTGATAGTTCTACACGCGGCGAGAAGCAGTTCGCAGGATGCATTATAAGTCCGACGTTGCTGAGGCACGCAGTTTACAGAATTAGCTCAGTTCTCAGTTGACATGTGCAGCCATCAGTTAAACAGTTTTCAGTTTCACACGTCGCGGCACTGATCTGAAAGTTTCACACGCGACAGCTAAGTTTATATTCGACGTAGCTAAGTCTATCGTACGCGAAGCTGTTAGTGAGATAGATTTATCTTTGAATATAATTAACTTATAAAATAATATTTATCTTTACAATGAAAATGTAATGTTTTAATAAACTATATAAATTAAGATGTAAATTGTTTAGGAATCCAAATTTTAACTGGATTATAAAATATTCACTCCATCCCAAATCGCGAGACACCAGAGGATGCGAAATGTTTAGAACATTATATGTAGCATCGCGGGCTTATTTATGCTATTTCATTCTTTTCTCAGTCCTGTTGAGCACGAATCAACAAAATAGCAGATTTTATCCTGAGATATTGTCTTTGAAGCGTGGGCAACAACACCGAAGCGATTATTAATCAATCTACCAAGTCGTTTCAAAATTGGCATCACAACGTGAGAATGAGAATGTTTTAGAAAGTTAAGTCGTAATCATAATAAACATAATATTAGACTGATGACAGAAATGAAAACATTTTTAAAATTGCTATTGTTACATGGTAATGTTATGCAATTAATTTTCATAACTGGGGTTTACTAACATTTCTGTTTAATAATAAAGACTCTTTATAATTCTGATATATACAAAAAGGAATTCTTTATTTCAGAGTGTAATAAGTATATAAAAAGACTTGCTTCGGTTTGCAGGTAAATATATGATGCAATTGGTTATAATATATTAAAACGAATGAAATATTCTTAGAAACATCTTCTTTTACACCTATGATACCTAATACATTACATTCTAGCGCAAGGTCGAACCCAATTTGCGTACCTACAGCTCACCGGATACTTGGCAAGTATGCGAGGCAGTTTTTTAACGCTAGAATTAATTATATGAACATTTGGGCCTATCTTTACATGGCTAATCTTTTATTAGATGCTATAATTAGTATGGTAATGATATCTATAACCTTGAAACAACTTCCTGACTATTTAATACGTGCTGTAAAGTTGGAATTACAAGCCACTTAGCATGGGGGAAGTGTTATGCAATTCTTTTGTTTTCCACGGCGAACTATCAAATAATATTGATAGTTAGGCAGGGTACAAATAAAAGGTTTTACTGAACCTCAAGTAGCCCATTTACATCTCTATCTAGAACTTCAATCTCGGAAGAATTATTTCTACTGGAAGAAAATGGGAAGGTCATAGTCACGATCTTGGCACGACTGCAAATTCGCGACATGTGCCCTTCGAGTCTTTTATCAGACCATAAAGTATAACAGTTTTATACAAAACAAGGGAGATCCAATGTTCACTTAACCGTAATAATACAGGTTACCACAAGGCTACAATATGTATCTTCGATGTTTATTAAATGCTGCTATGTACACTAAAAGCAATAAAACCTAAAATATCAATCGGACATTTAAAACGCTAATTAATCTTTACTGCGTGATGGCATTAATTAATGTCATCACACATTAAATATTTTGTTATCATACTTAGTCAATAGAAAGAGTCTACCAACAATATTTGCTAGGCCACTGAAATAAATTCTGGGAGATAATGCATTTTAATTTAGGGTAGAGTTATAAATATAAATAGTGATTATAATGCCAAGGGATATTTTTAAGTTAAAATGTTCATTTGAAACCTACAAAATCTCTCAGAAATATGTCTAAATAATTTCAATTTGAAGTCGTAAGAAACATGTTAGTATATAGAAGCAGCATGTTATTAAAATAGCAATATTTATAATTAAAATTCTGAAAGACATAATTATACCATAGCAGTTGCTACCAACATACATACCTCGTATTTGAAAAAGCAGAACTACAATGAACACATAACATCACCTGTTATCTGTAGATATTGCAAATATTAAACATTTAGAGTAAAACAATATTAATGCGATAAAACCTTTTACACATTGGATGAAGTTTCGTCTTGATTTGTTTTATACGATTTTCTCGGATTTTACCCTGCCAATATTCAACTATACTCTCTGTGGCAACGGCAATAAATAAATGATTATAATGGCAATGATATTTTTGAATGATCTACTCTATAATGGATTTAAAATAGTACTTAATTTGTCATTCCTTCCTCTTGTAGAAAATAAATAACCCATTGTATTACACAGTAGTAATACTTTTGTGGTATTCATAAGCATTTTCTAGTTGAAAGGAGATTAGAAATTCATTTATATAAACAAATGATTTAGAACTCCATTCAGTGCTAGTTATGTTACTAAAGCTGCTTAAAAATATAGTTTATGATATAGTCAAGTTTATTAAAAATATTATGGATATTTATAAACATTTCAAACACTACCTTCAGTTGCATAAGTCTTCTTTATGTTTCAAACGTGAGCAATAAAATACTAGAAATTATACCTCGTGCTTTTCAAAACCATATTTACATGTTGCATAATCAAATATTTTCAAATGAGTAAAATACTCTACAAACTTTCTATTGGTTATAAAAAACTGGGTTAATATGCAGTCTAGAACTGTTGATTTACATACCACTCTGCTGCTGACTGCCGTAAAAAGTTAACTCTTTCGTCACTCAGCCTTCCTGCATTGTTTTTCCTTTCTAGCAAATGAAGTCCCTTAAAAGCATTTATTTGTTGCATTTACAAGAGGTTCAAATAATCTCCCCTCAACTAGAATATGAAACATGTTCATTTTCTTCGTATAAAGTCATTAAGAACAAGTACCATAACCAAGACACATTTAAACGTTTATAAAGTGTTTCAATACAGAAAATTAATATACCACCGTAGGATGTAAATAAATTTTAAATAGAATATTCTAGAAGAGAATAAAGATGAATTATTTCTTTAAATTTGTCCAAAATCTTTATGCATTGCATATTGATTTATTAGTTGTCACATATTTACAGTTACATATAACAAAGTTTCGTAATTAAAATTAGTAAACTATTAGGTGGGATAAAAGTACTTAAATTATCTGTTAACGTAGTTTATCCATAATCTGGTCACTTGCAATTATGTTAGTATCTATGTCTCACAACACTATAGCATACGCATTGTTATTATTGGAAGCAAAAAGTCCGCTGCTGGCGGCTGATTTTGAGAAATTTCCAGAAGCAAGTCTTGTGCTTCTCCTGATTGGTGGTTGGGAGTTACCCCACCTATGTAGCGAGTCGTGGGGAACGTTAAGAGTAAAGAATTTAGGGACAGACTACCAAATAAGCAGGATGTAAGGTTGGCACACTTTCTCCAGCTTGGAACTAAGACAAGGTATATAGTAATTCCCAACTTCCACTCTTTGATAACCTGGAAGAATAAATTTCATGATATGATTTAGTAAATAAAAATAGTTTGATTTAACTTCCTCTCCCAGCATAGCCAAAAGAGAGTAAGTAACTGTGTATATATTTCAGAGAGTGAAACGCCGCAGGGGACATCATAATAATGTTATTAATTTAATATTTTATGAGCAGAGTAGTCAGGTTCATGACTATACCTATAAGAAATGTTTGAAGTTAGCACACCTATTGTATGATTTCATCTAAATTTCTATAAAGCGGCACATATTTTGTTAAACAGAATCTTTACTGGCTAACATCATTTTTGTTACAATATTTGACAACATTTCACCCAGACACAACATCTCGTATAAACGTTAGACAGCTATTTGATTTAATCGCAGTTGCACATATCATAAAATGGCGAGTTACGGACAATGATTAAAGCATTCTTATTTGAAGAAGTGCACGACCATGCAGATCCGAGCCAATGTTTATTATTTAATATAACTCAGCTTTGGATGAAGACTGTGGAGAGTTGTAAGTGATCTATGGTAACAAATTTAAATAGCTTTAACTTATGAAAAACCATACCTCCCTCAGCGGTGATGTGTAGAAATCGGCATCTCTAAGCACTAAAACCAGAATGAAGTTATGTTGGTACTACATTATAAACAGCAAGTGGGAGAGATACAATAGGTCACGAGCTACAAACATCCCCTCCCCTTATGTTATCACTCATCAGTTCTTGTTTATGTGCCGGGCGGTGGCTCGTAGCCTGACCTAGTAGTTTAAGTGTGCCTAACTTGATGTCAAGTGCTTAAGAATTGCAATGTGTAATGATGTCCATTTTTACTCCACTTCCTCTGGTAGGCTTTCCACAGACCGTCCACAGTTCGCTGTCTTATGTTGCAAAGGACCCTTTTCAATAACCCAAATGCACAGAAATCTAATGGAGATGCATCAGGTGATATAATATTCCCGCATTTCACTTTTCCTATTCTCTAAGAATGACGGGTTGAGACTTGAAGCCCTGTTTTGATCTAGCCAGATTGATTATTAGTTTTGATACCGGTTTTTACAGCTGTAACTCAGTACCCTCTGTTTTGCTGGATTCGGGCCATAGAGAAAGACCTTAAGCTTCCGAATGATCTCTGGAGTATGGCTGGTGCTAGTAGTGTTATTTGCCTGTTTCTTGTCTTCTGGAATAGGTCTTATTCTGGCCTTATCTTTTTTGCTAAGCACACTTGAACTATATTTCTTTGAGACTGCAAAATAAAAGTATTTTGCTTTGGAAATTGGACACATGTACCCTTTCTAGTAATGTTCAGTTTTCGTCTTCAGGCATGAGAACACACTGTAGCTCACCATTTCTGTATTATTCACACTGCCGAAGTTAGATTCGTAGGTTTGAGTGCAGTATTGCTACGAACTTCTAAACTGCTACCATAGATCACAAACAACCCTCCGTATTTATTGCCGAGTAAAAAGAATATATGTAGATGAAACATACTGTCGTCAATGGATGTTATCGTGAAGGATATTATTTAAAACAAAAAAGTGTGTGAGATAGTTGAGATTGTAGGTACGAACACTAAATTAGTGCAAAGTATCCTGCAAGAAAAACTATGTATGAAAAGGATATTATGTTATATAGAAGATTAACGATATAGGGGGAAATGCAAATGTATTGTAGCGTTGAGACGGATGGGAATTGAGTATGACAGTTGCGAAGGAGTGCGTAAGCAAACTTAGAGGCTGCGCATGCGTGCTGTTAACGGTTTTGTGAGAGATTGTGTCACCATTCCTCCAGGGAAACCATCTTGGTTAACGTCCATCACGAATGTGTTTGTGAATACCTAAGCCTGATAATTCCTCAATATGATCCCGTATATGGTCAGGATGTGTGGGTTTTATTTAGATTAGTATTTAATCACAATGAACAGGGACTTTTGCATCATTGGTGATCATGGATGAAACTTATACGTGAGAGTCAAAGCAATGGACTAACAAACGTTTGCGAAGACTGCTTAGTCGTCTGGAAAGAGATGACCTCGGAGTATTAAATTTTCAATGAAATGCTTCTGGAAGGCTACCGATCACACAGTTATGTCTGACTATTTGCGAGTCGAATTCCAAAGGAAACGGGTCAAGACTGGCGCACAAAAATTCTCTTTCACAAAATAACGTGTTATTCCACACATCGATGATCACAATGCTCCACCTTAATCCCTCGAACAGCATCTAGCGATTTCTTTCTATAGCCAAAATTATAAATTTGCTTCAGTGCGGAAAAAAATTTGATTGATCAAAAAGTTTCAAAAACTTATTTTACTGAAGGGACGAGGATTTGGAAACTCTCTGATCCAAGTGCATAGCTCTCGATAAAGACATGTTTGAGAAATAAAACAGGTATTTTATAATTTTTGCTTTGTTTTTAATTTTACTAAATTCTTCTAAAGACTCTAATAGGAATCTCATTTGTAGCGTACTTTAAGTTTTTCTAAGCAACATATCAAATATACTGGCATTTACATTCCTAAAATTAAAAAAAAAAAATGCTGGGTGATTATTCCACAAAGGAATTTAATTTAAATTTGCTAAAGTAGTCGTAGTGGTAGTAGTCGCAATAATAAAAATAAAAAAATCAAATTGTTGTGTTCCTTAAAACTATGGGACGCCACATTGGTTAAGCGAATATTGGACCTCCCTATATAGTCATTAAAACTGGGTTACGGTTACGCTACCGATCACACAGTTATGTCTGACTATTTGCGAGTCGAATTCCAAAGGAAACGGGTCAAGACTGGCGCACAAAAATTCTCTTTCACAAAATAACGTGTTATTCCACACATCGATGATCACAATGCTCCACCTTAATCCCTCGAACAGCATCTAGCGATTTCTTTCTATAGCCAAAATTATAAATTTGCTTCAGTGCGGAAAAAAATTTGATTGATCAAAAAGTTTCAAAAACTTATTTTACTGAAGGGACGAGGATTTGGAAACTCTCTGATCCAAGTGCATAGCTCTCGATAAAGACATGTTTGAGAAATAAAACAGGTATTTTATAATTTTTGCTTTGTTTTTAATTTTACTAAATTCTTCTAAAGACTCTAATAGGAATCTCATTTGTAGCGTACTTTAAGTTTTTCTAAGCAACATATCAAATATACTGGCATTTACATTCCTAAAATTAAAAAAAAAAAATGCTGGGTGATTATTCCACAAAGGAATTTAATTTAAATTTGCTAAAGTAGTCGTAGTGGTAGTAGTCGCAATAATAAAAATAAAAAAATCAAATTGTTGTGTTCCTTAAAACTATGGGACGCCACATTGGTTAAGCGAATATTGGACCTCCCTATATAGTCATTAAAACTGGGTTACGGGACATACTAAACAACTTACCTTGTCCTTTCCGGTCGCCCGCTTCCTCTAAGGCCAAACACCCACTTGAAACAATTATCTCTTTTCAAGGAACTGTCTTGATTATATGGTAGTAGAAAAACAAAACTTTCTGATAAGGCAATTCGTGGCTTGAAGACAATAGCATAGGCGTTACCGATCTCTGAGCGTAGTGGCCTGGCATCTTAACTCTGCAATCTGGAAAATAACAGGTATATCTCCAGTCAGATAAGGTTTCTTATATATTGCTTCATTAAATTCATAATTAGTATTCATGACTTTCTGTGATTGGAATTCTGAAACAGGAATAATTTCTAGAACGTTATGCTCTTATACATTTTATCACAATCTTCCTCAGTTCTTCTTTGACTTGCAAAGCATTGGTTAGCTTTAAATTAAAAACAATAACAGAATTTGATAAACATAATATATTTTACATAGGTAATATTGTACACGATAAGCAGTGTCTTTATAAAGTAATAAACGTTTCTCATTTGTTTACAAGTGTGAACTACTAGTTACTAGTGTGGCAAACTGATATTATCACCGTGCGATTTTGTTTTATCAGTGCTTTGTTTCACATAACATTTAGTCTTGTAATATGCGTAGATTCTACCAGTGAATCTCTAATGGTGGATTTATATACTAGTGTACATATTTTAGGTTAGGTATTGATACTATTAATAAGTTCGAGGCATTATAATTATAAAGCTCATTAAGGGTTATTTAAGCAGTATGTCATCTCAAATCAACCACCCATTGCCGAAAGCACTTACCATTGTAACTTTCATGACGTTTGACCAAAATGTGAACTAAGATATGTGCAATCTTTCTCCGATGTAATTAACCTCAACGCTTTCAGTGTTTGCGTTATTATTTTCCACTTTTCGGCTTTGTCTTTGTCTTTCTTTTCTAGTAATTTTGTAGGAGAATTGTTCAAATAGCATTTCGTTTATCTAATTAATTAAATGTAGCGCTGTTGCCGCTGTTGCTTTGTTTTCAATACTAATGCTTATAGTAAACATAATGCTATTTCTTGGCTTGAATATACAACTTATGATACATGCTCCATAAACAAAATCGCATCAACAAACAGTCCACGGAGTAATAAATATCCCTGACACAGCCTTCTTGACGCTCGGATACAGTACCTACAGTAGTAATTTTGACAAGTGACTAATGACAAAATTTTACGATTCCATCATTGTAAAATAAATATTATTGAAACATGTTTTATTAGAACTGACGGAATAACGGCTAGAAACTAAAACTAATAGACTAGTTGTTTCGTGAAACAGGGCTCTAGCCTTCTGAAACATTATACCTACAACTTCTATAAATCACAACTCCAATTTCCTTAGGATTTTAAAAACATGTATTTTCGAACAGATTCTGTTACCAGAAGCTACAATTTACAGAGGGAAGTTAAAAAAGATGGGATAATATCATTTACGAGAAAAATTGCATGATAGTTAACTATCTTGTAAATTCATGCTCAAAGCAAAACTATAAATTATTTGATTTAATGTTCTTAATTTAATGCAAATTATCATATAGCTTATTTTATATCCTACCTGAATACATAACAATAACTTTAATTCTCATGCTCTGGTATGTCTACAAATTGATTTATTCGGCATATTATTACATTGAATTAAAACAATATTTTATAAATTAGCTTTATTAAAAACACTTTTATTGTTTAAATTCATGAAAGTACTTGAAAAAACGCTTAAAATTTAAATTACCACTTTAAATAAAGTCAGAATATTGATTGCTTTGGAAACGATAAAATAAGTGAAAGTTTTTAAGTATATGAGATGTACACTATCGATCAAATGAAAATCGAATTAGATGAAAATGCTCACAAATACTCAATGTTTGTATAAATATTTAGAGAAAACTACTAATTAGAATGCACAATAACATCTAAATTAGTGGTGAAATATGACAGTGAGGTCTAGATATTAAAAGAGGAATAGAAACAGCTAAATGAAGTTTCTGTGGCATAAGGGGGATGGACGGATGATCTGGGCAGATGAGGATATTCTCGGTGCTTGACCCATGCTCATGCCTGGCCTTTTGAACCTACGTCCTCGATGGAGCTACTTCTGAGGGGAAGGTATCAAGTGATGGAGACACCGGGCGGTGACTGCGAGGACGCAGATGGTGTTCCATGTTTCCAGACAGAATACCCGAATACCGGTGAAGTCCCCCCCCCCCAACGATTTATTCGAGCGCTTCCATTCCAGTCGTCGGGGGTAGAAATCTTTGAAAAGCGCAGGTCATCACAGCGCGCCAGTCAACCTGCCCTGGCACTTTTGACGCTGTAACAGAGCCAACGGATGAAATGATATGAAATGGGAGAGCAGAACATTCGGGTAAAGTAAAAATCTATTCCAGCTTTCGCCTAAGTGACTAGGGGAAACCAAGAAAAAATCCAGTCTGTCCCCAGGCCCCACCCGGGACCTCCCTAATGCAAATTCCGCCGCACTTGGTGTTAGACAGTTTAGTTTCCTTGCATTATTAAAACACAAACGTTCTAAAATGAAATTATAATCGTTCCATTTCTAAATAATGCATATACAATACACAATACAATAAATTTTATCATCTAGTTCAGCACTTATATAAAAGAAATGTATAAACTAAGTGTTTAAGAGAAAAGATATACTTATTGAAACTTTTAATCCATAAAAACTGGATTACAGTACATAAAACAGTTCACAGAATTAAAAACATGTGTTTTTAGTATTCAACTAACTTCTGCCAGTACACATTTTGTTGTGCTATTCAGCAAATAACTAGCAAAAGTAATATAATGCATTGTTATGTACAGGGATGCTCTTTAAAATACAGATAATACAATGGGAAAATATTTGGTATTTTCTTGGAAAAGAATGCTGTAAACAGACTTTACGTTATGCGTCTTTTGACTGACTTGTAAAAAAACATAACATTTGTTTAATAATTACGTATAAGAAATAAGTTAAGACATTTTCCAGTGTGGATCTCATTTAACCCTTTTTAATGACATATACCCAATGTTGAGGGCTCGAACATGTTTGCTCCTCTATTAAGATCGCCTATTAGGATCGAGATCCTAAGATCCTATTAAGATCCACTCTGGAAAGATTTCTAAGAGCATTCGAGTAGAAAATGCAAGCCACACTTATTCACTATGGGTGAAAGAAGGAATGAATTATGAGGTCATAAGGCAAAGAGTGCTTAATAAGACACTATACTCTGAGAGATGTCGAACCTAAGTCTACAGGATGTGTGCGACAACGGTGGTCATCTTGTCGTTATGAGGGATCAAAGCATCATGAAATGACGTAATGGAAGATGCCCCGTGAACCACATCGTGTGCAGTCCTATGTTCGGCGTGCAGAGCTGATCGGCACGAAACAGGACTGTACAAATTATAGAGGATGAAGCAAAAACATTCGACAGATACAAGCGACCGTACAGAAAATGTATTTACCAGTTATGTGTTGTGTATTATTTAGTTGAATATGCAGTCTTAACACATCAAAATGTTTTAAAGCTCATCCAGAAGATCTGTGCTCTGTTAAATTAAAAAAATTGTAGAAAAATAAGTTTAAAGATATAATAATGTAGATAAAGTTGTGTCATTTTATATTATCTGACAAAATATGCCCATTACTTATATGATTAAACTCCTGCTTGAGAATAAATAAAATGAAAAAAAAAATATTTTAAAATTCTGAGAATGTTTTAAGGCTTAAAAATTAAATAGAGCCTAACTTTGATCTTTTTCTGTTATTACTGTGCTATGGCCAAGGAAATGCAACACATTTAAGAAGCAAGTAGTTGCCCCATGTCTACAATCGGAAGATTAAATTATAGTTATAAAATCAGTTGTTGTGCACACCGATTTAAACTTATAATTATCAATAAATATCTTTAAAATGCTTTAAAATGTTAAAATTTAAGTACCTCCTCCAATTGCAAGACATTATTACATTTTATTTAACTGTAATTGTATACAGAACATTCAAAGAATACATGACCTCTGTTATAAGTTTCTTCTGATAAGAAAACAAAAATATTTACATTTATAAGAACGCAAGTCCAGATATGTGCCGAGTTAAGGTTTTCTAAACAACAGTATTAGACGCAAAGCTAATGACATATAAAGATCAGTCAATCCCTGAGCTTTGCGCTGTTGCCAAACTAAGTGGGTATGTGCGTACGAGAACTCTGTACATCAGAGTAAGCTTCAAAGACCAATTCTTGAGTTTTTGAGAAATAGAGACCTGCTTTATACTTGGAACAAGACACTTTTTAAAAAATTCGTACTCATTACACATATTTTCTTATATTCGCCATACAATACTTTGCGTTTATATATAGAGAAACCATTTATGCAGATTTCTTGTGACCTTTAATGCATATGCGAACACAGACACACACTAACATGCTTGTCTAAACTCTATCGTAAAACAAGACTGGTTTGTTTAAGTATGCATCTTGAAAGTGAATCACATCAACACTTTGCTTAGCTTGTATTTAGCATCATCTAACCAGAGACTTGTATACATATGTTTAAATAGTAAACATTTTTAATCATATAAAAATTTAGAGTTTAAAAAAAATTCTGTCCCCTCAATTGTTAAATGTACCAAGTGTGCACCATAACTAACGACATAGCGGAGCGGAAATTGCACTTGATACAAACAACTTGTAATATGGTCCGCCTTCATGTGCTATTAATTACTGCACACGCTTATATTCACAGTACTGTATTAAGATTTGATTTGTAATATCAATTTCGTTGATTAAATTTTATTAAAACAAATTTATTAATTTACGCCACCAGTTTTTGGAATCATAACACTTTTTTAAACCATAGCAGTGCATAGTGTCGCTGACTTTGTTTATTACGAACGCTCTTTAACATCTCAGGTCATCAGCGTCCCATGCCCATTCAATTAAGGGCGTGAAACGGCCGACAAATTTTGCTCAGAGGCCTCTTCTTTCAGGCTTTCGTAAATGTACGACACGACTTTACTTCCCTTTCGAAGGAAGCCATACTTAGGATTTTTACGCCCGAAAAAATCCATCGATCCTGGCCGGGTTTGGAAGTGCATAGTAATTTTTAAATATGAGTCGATTGTCTGTAGACAACTTATTGAAAGTTTTCAGCTAATAGAGGTGAACTATCAGCTGTTCCATGCTTAATGGATATAAACTCACTTGATTAAAATTCGTTTCAGGAAGATGTTCTGTATTATGGCGTCTGTGTTTTAGTATTCTGTATAAATAAATGATATTTAGAGACCCTATTTATTCGGATTCTACTTGACAAGCAGGCAAGATACGGTTTCCTGTTCCTTTTGTTACAACAAATAATACGACACTCTTATATGAAAATGTTATTTTTTTTTTTTTTTTTTTTTTTGCAGAATTGTTTTAAGAATACCGATAATGTTCATAAATTAAATATTAATTACCTTTTGTAGCAGTATGCCTAATCTAATAGTTTACAATTGAAGAATAACATATTTATTTCCACAACTGTTAACGAGTGCTTCACATAATATATATAATCACATGTAAGAGGTTACCAAAGTAAATTTTTATAATCTCACATGGGTGACAAATTAATGAAAATGTTCCTTTGGTGTGAAGGTAGGTTCTTTTTGAGTCATAAAACTCTCTTTTATATCTATCAAAGATAGAATTAATGACAGGGTAAATGAGTCATGCTTTCTTGGTGCCTTAAAGCTTAAGGCATCCACCTTCTCAGCAGGTGGAAAAACTCCTAAAACAACCTTACCCATAAAATTTAACCTGACCGAAATTCAAATCCAAAACCTCCGGATTAAAGGGTTTAGACCACTACTAGTTCAACGGTCTGCGACTCTTATACAATGATTATCCAGGCTTTGTTTAATTTTATTTAACAAACTGCTACTTTAACATTTATTTACATTATTTGAAAAATTCAACAGATTGTGGATATAACTTTCCAAATATATTTTTTTAACAAAATGACCTCTACTCTATAAAACTATTACACATCTTTAAAAACATGTCATAATCCATATAAAATGATTATATAAGCGTTATGATAATTGACTGTTCCTGAACATAATACTGCTTTTAGTAAATACAATTACACAAAGTCATTTTTCTATGTAAAGCGTAAGTCAGAGCAGATGATGTGAGTATTAAAGAAAAGAAAGAGATATGGAAAAATTAAAAAAAAAAAAAAAACAAAAAACAAACAACTACAAATTAATGGATATAATAGTTTTGTTAATTTGTTTGTTTACGGACGCTCTTTAACATCTCAGGTCATCAGCGTCCCATTCAATTCAGTTCAATGCAGAACTGAAACGACCGATAAATTTTTCTCAGAGGTCTCTTCTTTCAGGCTTGAGGTTCTTTTAATGCCCTAAATGTACGACATGGGATTCACGGCTTTACTTCTCTTCCGAAGGAAGCCATACTTAGGATTTTTACGCCCGAACAAAATCCATCGACTCTGGCCGGGATTGAACCTGCGATCTGGGATCTATTAGGCAAGTATGGTTACCACTACACCACCAGGATCGATTAAAGGATACAATAAGAGATATACCAAATACCTTATTTAACTACCTGCAACCTTGCTTTGCACATTTATTATAAAAATTAATAATTAAAAATCCATAAAGAATGTAAGAAAAACAGAAGTTGGATAAATACAAGTACCGTGTTTGAGAGACTTCTTGGGTTTTAACAAGTATTAAACGTTTTAAGAAAATTTACAGTAGCTATTCATTAGTGTAAGCTATTAAGAATTTGCTCTTTATTATGGTAAAAGAAACTACCCCTATCCCATAATAATAGCCACATTTTAGAGAGGAATTTAGTGAAAATAAATTTTGTTTACTGAGGGTACTGATGAGAAATAATAAAAAAAACAGATTGTATCTCAGATAACTGTCACTCAACATGGCGTTTAGAAACACGGAAGGAGATAGCAATGTTGGGGTTGCAGAACTAAAATCAAACACTCCTATTGTTGCAAACTTTGCTTTCCCATGTGAGAGAGTTTGTAGCATTTCTTCCCATTAAACCTTTACACATTCAGTCATGAATGTTGCTAGGTCAGGAAGATATACGAATGTCTCCGCAGGAAGATATTCTAAGGCCTTCATAACGATGGTAATAAGCTCATGTAATACAATGTGATTTCTTAATGTTCAAGAGACTGGCATTCTCAACACTTCCCTTTGCAAGATGACCTTTTTGCCGGCATGAAGCAGATGATCAGAAATGACCTAATGCTGATCATCTACAATATTGTTTAAATACTTCGCTCCTTTGTTAATATGTACGTCAACAAAATTTCAGATTCATGAAATAAACATGTGTTTGTCTCATGCTTGTTCTGAACTAGACACCCAAATATACGAGGGTAAGTCCATAAGTTTCCGACCGCGCCGATTAGAGTTATCGCTTTCACAAAGCCCTTATCTGTTGTTATATCTTATTTATTAAGTAAATAATTGCAACTGTAAATTCCGGTCCTCTGTGTTCAGTTGGTCAGATATAGTTGCATAAAGAAGGCTATGTGTAGAAGATTGTGGCATATTCAGAATGTAGTATCGAGTTGTTAAGTTCTTTACAAAAGAAGCACTTACTCCAAATGAACTTAAACAGCGATTTAACGGTGCATATGAGGAAACATACCCCTCACATTCTAATGTAAAAGAATGGGCCAATATTTTTCGAATGGATCGAGAAAGCATTGAAGACGAAGAGCGTGCAGGTCGACCCTTGGAAGTGTTCACTTCTAAAAACATCGCTCACGTATGGAAGACCGGCGGCTCAAAGTTATGGAAAAGGCAGCAAGGTTGGGCCTTTCTAAAACAACAGTCTGTCAAATCATTCATGAGCATTTAAACATGAATAAGGTAGTGCTAGATGGGTACCCAAACTTCTTTCCTCGGTCCAAAAGCAGCAACGAGTCATCTCTTGTCAGGCATTTTTAGAGCTCTACCGTGGCAACGAAAGAGAAGTTCTGCATACCATTGTTACAAGAGATGAAAGTATGGTCCTCTACTACGATCCCTTGTCCAAAAGAGAATCAATGAAACAGTGTAAACCTGGCGAAGCACCGCCTCTAAAAGCCCAGGTCACTCAGTCAATTAAGAAGATCATGGCCACATCTTTTGAGACTGTGAAGGAATACTCTTCATTGACTTCAAGGAGAGGAACACCACAGTAAACGGAGAGTACTATGCTGGCCTACTGCACAGACTACGTGCTTCCATCAAAGAGAAAAGGCAAGGAAAGCTGAGTGGTGGTGTGCTTCTTCATGAGAGCGCGCCTGTGTACACAGCTCTTGTAGCAAAGAAAGCTGTGAAGAAATGTGGCTTTAAGAGATCAACCATCCACCCTACAGTCCAGATATAGCTCCCAGTGACTGTTTCCTCTTCTCAAAACTCAAGAAGTACCTTCGAGGAAGGAAATTTAAGTGTGACGAAGAAGTGATGGATGCTGTTTATGCCCATTTTTCATTCAAGGCTTCTAACTTTTTTATTGAAGAGGGATTGAAATGTTAATTGAAAGATGTGAAGTGTTTTGCAATAAAGGGTAACTATATTGAAAAGTGAAATGCAGTTTTTGTCTACATCACACTTAGAAAATGGTTAGGCCGGAAACTTATGGACCTCCCTCGTATATAATAGCACTAACACTTTACCCAACGTTCCAAGCATGAATCGCGTGTTGTGTGACCGTTTGTAGTTTAGCGCTGTTATGTTTCTATAACGAACATTGCTGTTGAGGAAAGGTGAATAATATTTTGGGATACAGGCGTATTGTTGCTTAATACAATGGTAAAGATTAAAATCATGAATTACCTTCTTCATCATTCTTAATAACTTTCAGTACTTCTATTTATAAAAAGACATTCGTTCTCCTTTTAACTTTCATCACATTTCTTACATAAGATTTTAGGACCTCTTCCTCCGATGCATAACATATCACCATTCCCATGATCTACACTGGGACAAAGTAAAGGCCCCCTAGGAGCGTCCCGGAATCAAAATGTTCGCTACCCTTGCGAGGGGAGGGGGTGCTCACTAGTTCACGAGGCAATGAGCTGGCATTGGACCAAAATAAAAATGCGCCATGTTCAACGAAATAGTAGCATGTAAATTAATTGTTCCTTATTTGGCTTTATGAAAATATTCTATCAACTACTATAACTTTTTTTTCTATTTGTTTTGCATAAAATTATTTAAATATCCCTTAAAATGTTTATAATAATAATAATAATAATAATAATAATAATAATAATAATAATAAATGGCACTGAACTTAGTGCGTTAACAGCCGAACTTTGATGAAAATATCGGAAAAGTCAACTAAAACAAGAGGGCAAAATATTTGCATCTTGATGACTTTAACACTTGTGAAGTATAAAATGACATGTCGTATTTTCCTATTACAAAAGCTAAATGCACTCCTACGGGTATATATTCAAGCTAATGTTTGCGCTTGTTAAAAGAAGTTTGGAGACCCCTGGTAGGGCCGAGGGGGCGGTGGAGGAGGAGACTGTTGTGATCGGACCGGAAAGGTGGAGGAGGGGGTAGCGCACCTGAACCGGTTTGGTTAAAAGCGACACATAACTCACAGAGTTGTCCCCTCTGATCGCTGTATCTCGCTCAGCGAACAAGCCCCCCCTCCACTTCTATTTGTTGCTTCCTTGATTGTTTTCGTCTATTTTCATGTCCATCCTCTGGGCTATAATCGAATGGGACTCTTATCTCCGTGGTACATGCTTGTAAATGCTCCATGGTTACTCCTATTTAACCTGATGCTGTGTTTTGATGGTTATTACATGGCAGCGTTGAGCAATGGTGATAAGCCGAACGAGAAATTAGGCATTTTCTCTAAAGCGACCAACACAAAATCTCTTCAGTGGCGTAGGGCAATGATGCTCAACTTTCTGATTGGTGTAGCCTCTGATATGAAACGTCCTACGCCTCAGACAGCATATTAGACCTGTTAACTGTGCAGTTCAGACCAATCCCAGCCCTTTAAATTCAAACTGCGTCTAACACGCGCTCATTCACTCGACTACTATATGACAAAACGACAGCCTTCGCGACAGAACGCTGCAATCGCACTGCAGGGTGGTAGATTATCATTATAAAGTGAAGGAATTACCTCATCACGATCGCCACATAATTCCCAGTGTGAATTTTCGATTAGACTTACCGACCAATGCACATCTCTTGCCACATTGGATGTCTTACAGCAACACATTCAAAATCATGTATTCTTGTGGACTGGAATCACACGTTCTAAAACTACAGTGTCTTGAGCATTATTTCGTTCAATTTGTTGCAAAGTGCATTCCATGCTTGTTCATAAATTGGGGGACAGTTGTTTGCATACTCTAGCTCATCTTCCTCGCTGGACCTTGGCTTGCTTCTTCAATAGCCTGTCATCAGATGTTCCCGTCCATTACTTACCTACTTCAGTTTCTTTATCCCAAGTACAGTGAGACTACATGAGTTGCAGACTGCATACCGTAAGAGACCAGTCGTTCAGCCGTATATTGCATGTGCAGCTAATAGCTTGTAGTTAGTAGTACTACAAGTAGTAGTAGTAGTAGTAGTAGTAGTAGTAGTAGTAGAAGTAGTAGTAGCAGTAGTAGTAGTAATAGTAGTAGAAATAGTAGTAGTAATAGTAGAAGTAGTAGTAGAAATAGTAGTAGTAATAGTAGAAATAGTAGTAGTAATAGTAGAAGTAGTAGTAGTAGAAGTAGTAGTAGTAATAGTAGAAGTAGTAGTAGTAGTAGAAGTAGTAGTAGTAGTAGTAATAGTAGTAGTAGTAGTAGTAGTAGTAGTAGTGGTAATAGTAATAGTAATAGTAATAGTAATAGTAGTAGTAGTAGTATAGTAGTGGTAGTAAATAGTAGTAATAGTAGTGGTGGTGGTAGTAATAGTAGCAGTAGTAGTAATCACAGTAGCAGTAATAGTAATCACAGTAGTAGTAGTAGTAGTAGTAGTAGAAGTAGTAGTAATAGTAGTAGTAGTGGTAATAGTAGTAATCACAGTAGTAGTAGTAGTAGTAGTAATAGTAGTAGTAGTGGTAATAGTAGTAATCATAGTAGTAGTAGTAGTAGTAGTAGTAGTAGTAGTAGTAGTAATCACAGTAGTAGTAGTAGTAGTAGTAATAGTAGTAATCATAGTAGTAGTAGTAGTAGTAGTAGTAATAGTAGTAGTAGTAGTAGTGGTAGTAGTAATAGTAGTAGTAGTAGTAGTAGTAGTAGTATAGTAGTAGTAGTAATAGTAGTAGTAGAAGTAGTAGTAGTAGTAGTAATAGTAGTAATCATAGTAGTAGTAGTAATAGTAATAGTAGTGGTAGTAGTAATAGTAGTAGTAGTATAGTAGTGGTAGTAGTAGTAGTAAATAGTAGTAATAGTAGTGGTGGTGGTAGTAATAGTAGTAGTAGTAGTAGTGGTAGTAGTAATAGTAGTAGTAGTAGTATAGTAGTGGTAGTAGTAGTAGTAGTAGTAGTAGTAGTAGTAGTAGTAAATAGTAGTAATAGTAGTGGTGGTGGTAGTAATAGTAGTAGTAGTAGTATAGTAGTAGTAGTAGTAGTAGTAGTAGTATAGTAGTGGTAGTAGTAGTAAATAGTAGTAATAGTAGTGGTGGCGGTAGTAATAGTAGCAGTAGTAGTAATCACAGTAGTAGTAGTAGTAGTAGTAGTAGTAGTAGTAATAGTAGTAGTAGTAGATATAGTAGAAATAGAATATACATATATATATATATATATATATATATATATATATATTACAATGGCACCAATCACAATAAAAACAACTTCAACAGGCGCACGGGTCTAACAGACGGTACTTACTTTTATTATGTACCTGCTTTGTTAATTTAACACCACGTATTAATATTTGGTATTCACAATAATATATAAAACAAATGAAGGGCGTTCTAAAAGTTCTCCGCCTGACCATGAATGTTTTTTTTTTCTTTTATTTCTTTAGTTTTAATTTTTCAACACAGTCACCTTTTAAAGCAATAGATTTTGTTCAACGAATTTCCAACTTTTAATACGCACAGTAAAATATGATTTGTTCAATGTGAAAAATAAGTCTAGCCTTTCTCCAGCATTTGGTGTGAATCTTCGTTCATCCAACCATTTCATTAGCTTTTGGAACAAAAATAAATCACTGGGGGCCAAATCCAAGTGGCGGGGTGTGGAAGCACTTAGAAGTGAAGGTCGTGTAGTTTTGCAGCAACAATCCCAAATGTATGTGAAGGCGCATTATCGTGACGAAAGTGAAGTTTCTTTTTCGCAAGGTATGGACATTTAGTCTGAATAGCATCCTTCAGTTGGTCTAAAAAACCTGGTCATGACTTTTCCTGCAGATGAAGCCGTTTTTGACTTTCTTTGGTGCACTTTCACCTGTTGCCACCTATTGTTGGGACTGCTCCTTCGTCTTTGGCATGTAGTGATGAATTTGATTTATTTTTATGCAACGTCGGAGAAACTCATAGGAATTTCGTTTAAAAAGTATAAATGCTCTTGCGAAATGTTCATTCAAATGAGTTTTGTTCCATTGTTAACAAACGCGGCACCAATTGAGCGGAAAGCTTTCTTATATGTCCTGTAAAAAGTAATGGACATGGTCTATCCAGGTCCTTGCAATGTCAGCTGGCTCATGTTCCTTCAATCGGCGATCATTGAATACGTCATTGTGAATTTGTATTGCAATATCGTCGATCATAACAGTTTGGAAAGCGTCTGAGCACTCATTTTGAATGGATGTACACCAGCATAAATTCAGCAGCCCACTTTTTAACCCTCGAAAACGAATGGGAAGACTCCTTAATTGTGGAATCTAACTCCTTTTGCATTTCTGTTGAGGTTAAACCCTTCAAAACGAAGTACTTTACCACAGCTAGTATTTCAGTTTTATTCATTTTGAAGGAAATATTACAAACATTTGGTTTACACAATTGCCATCAAAAGTGATGGCACTTAGGCGTCTCAAATTTGACAGCAATCCATCTAAAGAATGACACTTAGCAACTATCATAATAATTTGGACATCTTCACGACATCTCTGAGCCAGACCGAGAACTTTTAGAACACCCCTTATATATATATATATATATATATATATATATATATATATATATATATATATTGAATATTCATATTCAAGAGTAAAAAATAAATGAATGCAAATAGAAATAGAATCAAATAAAATACCAGAAGAATTTTTAAAAATACATTAAAATAAAGACATCCCATTATGAATGACACACAACTGAATTCACTCAATTCGCTTCACTCCAACCCCTTCCCCGGATATTACCTTTTCAGATCTGAGTCGTCTCTCTTTCATCAGAAATTTACCTAATGTTGTCTCCTACCCTTCCTTGTCTGCCAGCAAAGTCCAGCCCCCTCTGTTCAATTCTGGTTTTTATGTACGATACATGTGAAAAAATGGATTCTTGCAGAGAAGTGTTAAGGCTATTCGCAAAATATATTCCGAGAATCATGTTGCAAATAAAGAAACTATTTGTCAACTGTTAACAAGTTACGATATTCAACTTTTCTTATGACAAGGTAAGTGGCAATTTAACGGTTGTGAATGCTGCATTTCCCCTGTGAGCAATCAAGCTCAGGCGGCCCGTAACTCAAAAAATCTCACTGTATATTCTGCTATCTCCAATCGTCTTCTGGTTTCATTATTCTAAGTGCGCCTGATTTACATAATATTTCTGTAAGTAAGTCCATTCCCCATCGTCTTTAATTCTGACTGATTTGAAGCTTCTCAAAGATATTTTACTGGGTACCAAATTGTGGGCTGGGAACAGCTAGAGTTAACGTCCTAAATCTAGGAGGGACTTTATTTAAGGCCACAGTCCCTTTCAAGGATGTTGGAAAATGTGTACTACCTTTTTCAAGTTATCTTCAAATGAAGATACATTGCAGATTAAAACTAGTCGTCTGAGAAGAAAATACAGGACTCTTGTTCCTGTTTCCTAGAGTTTCTATTAACCTTTTGCACGTCTCTTTCATTTCATAACAATCACAACACCAATTCTTATTTACATTCTTTTTTGAGATTATTAAATTAATCGTTGCATTTTTATAAATTACAGAAACCAGGCTCCTCTCTGAGTAACATAATTAAAAAAGGTTACAATAAAGTTAAAAATTAAAGCAAACTGAATTTGAAGAAATAAAATAAGGTAGATGAGAGGTACCTTGGATTTTAAAAAGTATAAAAAGTTCCAACACAACTTAAGAGTAACTAGTGATTAATACAAATTACTATAACTTTGCTTTTTATTAAAGTTCCTGTGTTTCCAAACATCGTATACCTTTCTCAAGCTAACATTTTGTTTCTTCGTTGCGAGGCTAATAATGTACTAGCATGCACTTTTTATTATGTCCGTGGTAAACATGTCCTTCATCCCTCTGAATGTGCAGCAGAAACTTCTTTATTTCAGTTATCCTCTTGCTAAGCTATTTGGTTTTCCATTATATTCTCGCTGTCAATTTTTTAAATGTTTATTACGTTCCATTATTCCTCAAGTAGTGCTGAAAAACAGCTATAAAATCAATGTCCCATCTGTCTTTTCAATTAAGAAACCAATTTCCTAACGCGAATATCAAGTGTAGTGTTTGTACTTTACAAGGTGTTTTTATGGTGCTATAAATTCGTCGTAATTTATGAAACTTCAAATCGATTTCTAGTTTCTTGAGTATAAGGGATCTAAATGATATATACCCTTAGTTTAAAAGTAATTCTTCAAGTTCTAAAATATGAAATATTTAAACAGAATTTATTCATTTAATATCGTTGATGAGCCCTTTCATTAAGTTTGTCATGGTAACAGTCACTTTGATACACAAAATTGCGAGGAAGAAACTTCTTATGGCATATAATTTTAAGTCGTAAATTAAAACGCTGTGTGCTTGAAGTAGAAAGGTATCTGGTTATACGACTAATTATTTGATTGTTTTTAATCAAATCTCATTTTACAGGTTAGCTTATTTGTGCAGGTTTTATGTTCATTTTTAAACTGGGTCTGTTATTAGCATTAATCATCAATCCACAACCAGTCTATCAATGATTACAACTTGTGCTGATGAAAAAAGAACATAGGACAAGATTAGACCAAGTAAGAATTAGAACACACGTTCCCTCCTAATGTTCTCCACTTACATCCGTTGGAGTTGTTCTCTATGAAATGAAATAAAAAAAATGTTGGTGTAAGGCAAGCACAATAGAAAATATTTATGTTTAAAGAATGTAAAATATAAATTCAGAAATATGTTCTGTATGCTTTATATCAATATAAGCTCAAAACTCCTAAAGAAATGTTGTCTTCTCGCCAAAACCCTACAGACTACAGTCTTTCTTTGATCGACTGTTTTTAAATATTTGAAAATAATTTATTTTTAGTTTTAAAAATATTCTAAATCATGCCTTGATAAACAATACGACGCTTGAAAAATTATCTATTTACACGTTTTTCTATCAAAAGTGTAAATGTTCAAAAAATAATCTATCTTTAAAGCTGCAATGTACACTGTTCCAAAAATTACACATGTTTAAATCAAAGTCCCAAAATAAATGTTGATACAATTCAATTTTTGACAGTCAAATGTTATGATTTGAGATATTTTAGGATTTGTTAATTTTTCTCTGAATAGATTAGTGAAGTTTCAAGTATTGTTGAAACCAAAGTGAGCACTCTTTGACTTTTTAATAGGTTTCAACAGCAATCTGTGGTAATAAATTGTTACTTTTGTTATTTTGTGTTCTAAGGCTAATACAGAGCAATGAGACATCTGAATGAAACATCAGTCGCACAAGCAGTTGCGTGAATTCCATTTGCTTTGTCTCAAGGATTCTTCATGTCAGTTCTTCGGTCATCCATAGAGTTTGGAGGCGATATATATAGAGACAGGTGAATACTAGAGGTGACCCGGACAAGAGCGTAAGAAGAAGACAACAGAGATACAGGATAAATATCTTGTCCTATCAACTTTGCGCAGACGTAAATCTACAACCAGAGATCTACAAAATGATGCATGAACAACAACTGGAGTGATGATTTCTGATCAGACTGTAAGAAACAGACTGAGAAATTTGAAATCTAGAATCCCCTTTCAAGTTCCTCGTTTGACCCCTCAGCACAAGGAAGCGTGACTGAGATTTGCTCAGGATCATCTCAAGTGACAGCTTCATCAATGGAAGTCTGTTCTCTTCACAGTCGAGTCAAGGCTTCATTTGACGAGTTGTAGTGGTTGTACACGTGTATGGAGACGTCCTGGTAAAAGTCTTGTTCCAGCCACCATTATTGAACATGACAGATTTGGAGGCGGTTCGATTATTGTTTGGGTTGGCATTACTATTGAGTCTTGGACAGAGTTTGTTGTTGTCCCACAGCTGATGTTTACATTAATGACAACCTTCAACATGTCGTAACCTTTGCTTATGGTATGAACCCTAATTTTCTTCTAATGCATGTTAATGCTAAATCTCATACAACATGGAATACCAAAGATGTCCTGCAAGAATGCCAAATTCGTGTGATGAACTGGCCTGCATGGATGGAATCCTGACCTCAATCTGATTGAGCATCTGTGGGATAAGCTGGAAAAACTTGTTCGTGAGCATCCTGCTTTGACACGGAACCTAGGAGAACTCCCAAATGCACTCACTGAGTAATAGGAGAGAATCCCACAAATCTTTATTAGGAGACTGGTGTGAAGCATGCCACGTGGTGTTATGAAGTCATCGCAGCTTACCGAGGCCACACTAGGCACTGAGTGTTGAAATAACCATGGAAACATTGGTTACTAAACAATGTAATTTTGGGTTTCCACTTTGTTTTCTGTGTCATTTCAACAATTTGTACGTATTTCTAATCCTGTGAAATAAAAATTTGTTGGAATGCCTATTCTAATTTTACACAATTCTTCAATCTAGAATTAAAAATGACCAAAAATTAAATTGTATTAATATTTATTTTGTGATTTTGATTTAAACATGTGTTCATCTAATTTTTTGGGCAGTGCATAAAATAAATATTTCTGGAAAATATTAAATATTGAGATTGTTTTCGGTCTGTGTTCGCAAATAAGTACAGTGCACGCTGGGGCAAGGTCACGTCAATCGCTTGTCATTACAGTCACTACGCTGCCGGTCAGTCGCAGTTTGCTGTTATGACAGCAAGCATTATTTTTGTATTATTATATCTCAGTTTTCTGTTAAAAGATAAGTGAAACTCAAGTTTTGTTTATTACAGGCTGTTGGTGCACCAGTTTTATGAATTACAGTGTATACATGAAGTAACGTTTAATATTACCACATAAAATTAAGTCTGCAGGAATAATGCCATACTATAGATAAACTTCAATGCAGAAATTCCCGGACTTCCAGAATGTGTCCTCACCGCTTGCAAGCAGTTTTGCCTTTCATACAAGGCCGGCCTACCTCTCCACTCACGGCCTTGAACTTCCGAGCAGTCACCATCTACAGTCGTTTGCAAAGATATCAAAACAGCTGACTTTAGAGCTAAATATTTTTATATGCACATGCTATAAATACGAATCACATCGTAGCTTTCGTGAGGAATTTATTCGGAACTTTTCCAGGGAAATTTCATCCTTCCAAAACTGAAACTCACGATCTTGTGAATAAATTGTATACTACTGGTTTAGTGCTAAACAAGAAACACACACGAAGACGTATAGTATTACCTAAAAACAAATTAGATAAAATTGGCAGAAATCTTCAACATTCTTTAACCAGTGAGAATGAGAATAATAATAATAATAATAATAATAATAATAATAATAATAATAATAATAATAATAAAATTAAAGTTCTATGATGGAAGAGTCGGTTATAAGTATCATTAAAATATTTGTTACATTTTATTTCAGGTTTTAGAGGAAATAATTACAAAATTAACATTAATACTTAGAAGGAACATTGAGCAAAAAATATGTTATTAAGGGTAAAAGCACAAAAAATATATTATGAAATATGTACAAGAATATCAATCGTTATATTTTCTCCTCACGACTGACAGGAGGAGTTTAGTTTTTCATTCTGACACAGAAGTTGAAATTGTTGCTTCATAAAACTCTGCTCTTCAGGAATCTGTTGTTGATTTCGTTTATTTACGGACGCTCTTTAACATCTCAAGTCATCAGCGCCCCATTCAATTCAGGGCATGAAACAGTCAATAAATTTTGCTTAGAGACCTCTTCTTTAAGGCTTGAGATTCTTTATCGTGCCGTAAATTTACGGCTTTACTTCCCTTATAAGGAAGCTATACTTAGGATTTTTACGTCTAAAAAAATCCATCGACCTTGCCCGGGATTGAAACCGCAATTTGGACTTAGGAACTCTTCAGGAAGGAATGGCAACATGGAAGAGAACTTTTTTTTTTTCCCCCCTCAACGAATAAACTGGGTTGATCTTTCAGACGAAGTACAGGTTGCTGTATATCAGCCACTGATTTTCCTCTCTTTAAAACTTCAAAAAAACTCTCCACCCTTCTAATAGCAAGTTCTTTTAATAGTTATTTGAGATGGATGAGATCGAGATACTTTAAGCATTGTGCATTTTGAAATGTTACACTTATTTAATGTTTACAGCGACACTCTTAACATCAAATAATTCACTTACTACATGAAAACGATTTACAGCTTTAGCTTAATCTATAATTTCGTGTAAATCTTGGAAAATGAAGGTCCTACTTACCCATCTTCTTTTCTCTATAATAGCGAAATCTCTGATGCAACTCAAAAAGCTATGTATTTCTATACTATAATTTTTTCCATATCATCATGGCATGGCACTTAGAACACCAGATGACATTTAGAACTGGGCTATCTGTTAACGAATATTTGAACTACTTCATCCTTGTATAGACACTTAGAATACGAGTATGAATATGTTCTGGATCAATAGAACACACTTTTTAAATAAAACGATTAAAGTTAAAAATGGCACTTAGACGTCTGCCATTCCCATTCTTTAAATATTGATATATGCATAAGCATCAGTTTTGGAGCTAATAAAACGCTTCATTTTATTGAAGGTGAATGACACTTGGTTCCGGCTGTCAGACCGATTCGGAGATCGATTCCCGGTCGGAGCGCGCTGCGAGCTTGTTATCACAAGAGACAGTTAGTAACTTGCAAGACACGTTGTTCATTCTTCACACTTGTTAATGTGGTCGAGGCAAGGCACGTGTGGGTTGGAAGTGGGGTGAAGGACGTTCTATCGGACACGTGGGAGAGACAGAGGCTGCGTACAATGATAAATAATAAAAGCAATATGTAATAACTAAGTATGTAGCAGTCAACAGAAATGAAAACACTTCTCATTTATAAATTCTGTGTGGAAAAAGAAAAAGTCTAAAAGTAGCCACCACCTCGGCGGCTGACAAACAGCACGTGTGTCTATTCAACATATACACACAAGAGCTTAAACAATTAACGATGCTCTTAAGAATGGTTTGCAACTGGTCGGAATTAATCTTGTGTTCAAGAGCGTAAAACTGTTTATGTAACCAAAATTGAAATTGGAAAAAGGACACATAATGCCAAATTAATTAAAAATTCTCGTAATAAATTTAGAGAGATCTGGAAATTATTAAATAATGTAATTGAAAAATAATATCTTAAAATTAAAATAGCCAAGAACATACTCGGAGGTGCAATTTAATTTATTATTAATTTAATTTATTTCTCTATTTACTCTTGCAAAAGCAAAACCCATGGAGCCATCTCTTCCGCTCTACCAAAAAAAAAAAAAAAAAAAAAGAAGAAGAAGAAGAAGAAGAAGAAGAAGAAGAAAGAAAAAAAAGAAAAAGAAAAAGTTTAATAGACAGAGTTATATAAATTACAGAAAAAAGCTCAGAAGAACAAAAGGAAGAAATAGCGACGAGAGACTAACTGTTGTAATTTCTAGAGTTGAGATGATAATTTAATTTAAATTGCTTTATTGTCCGACAATCTCTGACTTCAGGAAGAAGGGTGTTCCAGTATTACTTAGCTAAATTTGTAAAAATTTACATCATTAACAGTATTGGATATGCTACTTTCAAATTTGCATGGAGTGCAGTAAATATTGAAGAAATTTATAATGAGATTCAATTATTTCAAAAGCTAGTTCAGTAGTTCTTTTATTAAGGACAATGTTACAAACAATATCACATATTCTGATACATATGAGGACTATCTTATGAATAAAATAAAAAAAATATATTCTTGAAATTTGCTTACAAAATATTAATCATTATATAAAACCTTTCCTAAAATCACATTAATATCTATCTATTCAAAATCTTGAGCCTAAAATAAACGAAAATAAATTATTACAATTGAGGAGCGGTTTTTTTTTTTTTTTCAAAACTCGATAAATGCTGAATATTACTTTTTCAGAAAATGCATTTTTTTATTTTCACCTAGAGAACTGTTACCAAAATTGTATGTTTTAAATAAAGCGCCCTAGTAAGATATATTGAAAAACATTTGCTCTATGGAGAATTAGATGACGATTTATTCAGGTTTTTTTTTTTTTTTTCAAAAGTCGATAAATGCATATATACATGAGAGAAATTTTGTTCTAATTATACGTTAGTTTTTTTAAATTTATTTATTTATTATTACAATAATTCTTATAACATACACAAATTTTACATTTTATTATTGGTCTCCATTATTACTTATTACATAGTAGACATATATTTAACATTTATGTTTTTGAATTTAATATTAATAACTTTATTGAAAATAATAATAGCCAAAATACAACCTTAAAAATAATATGTTAACATTTAATGATTTAATATGCAGTACAATAGTCTAAGCCACTACAGTCATTGAATCATTCGTACAATATTGAACATTCCTAGCCTCATATCTATACATGGTCAGATTCGTTGTCTGCTAGAACATCGATTTTGTATTATAAGTTCAGAAACAGTTCACCCGAAATTGTTTTATTCAAATATTCCTAATTGCTGAACGTGTAATAGTATAATTTTACACTAATAATTATAAGTACTCTAAAATTAAGAACAGTATTTTTAAAGCCTTTTTTATACCCAACTGTTTAATAATCTTCCTCAAAGACTCTGATAAATCTTTTATTTAACATTTAAGAGGACTACACACCATACTTTGGCTGTTTATCTGTTATACACTATAAATGGTTTTTTTAATGTAAAATGGTAGTTTATTTATAGTGTCTTTTTCTAATGATGCTGCTATACTATAATCGATTCTGGCAATAAAGAACAACTAACTATAATAAAACCTAATAATTCAGTAATGTTATTTTAGCTATTGTTTTTCAATTTGCTTCAGAGCAGTGTAGTCAAATACTCTTAAGGTTATGTATATCAAAATGTACCTGCACTGTCAGAGATACTAAGATTTCAGCTTGGCCTTTGTTTTTAATTATTTACTAAAAAAATAAAAAAACAATTTGAGGGCAACTAAAGTGTAATAATAATACACCCAAAACATAATTACTTTCAATGCAGGACGGTACATCTATGTAAATTAATGTGAAATGATCAAAAAACAAAAAATAACAAAAGAAAATTTGTCACATTTTGTTCTTCATTTTAAGATGAAATTAAAAAGTTGTATGCTCTATGACACAATTCGTTCAGTAATTAAGTTATTTTTTTTTGATACAACATTTGCAAACTATGAGATAATTTGTATATTTTCTTTAAAATTTTCATTTAAAAATTACTTAATTTTGAAAATTTACTACTAAGTTCATAATATTCTTCGTTCCGTATTATTCGCCTATTTTACTCTCATTTTGCTATTAATTTTTACTAAAGTGCTAGTTGTTTTTGTAATGGAAGAGTTTAGGAGGCCATGTATGTGAACTTGTAAGAGGCCGTGACTTGCATAAGACTGCAAATCACTTGGTAACACAGGAGTATGATTGGTGCAAACGAAAAAAAAAAAAAAAACATTTGGTTTGTAATCCTTGGCAAGGCTTAAGAGGTCAAAACACGAATCAAGTCGGCTTCCGCGTTTCGCCTCTCGGATGAGAAAGGAGATGATGATACTGCGTTAGAAACGATCGCTCCTAAATTAATCACGACCTAGAGTCCATTTTGTGGCTCTGGGAACTGGGCGAGACGCAATGCGTATAGCGTGCCCGCTAGCTCTCAGGGTCGGATTGGAAAACGCTCGTGTGAAGGCCTCGCTTGTGTAGGTGCGTCACCAACTTTCGACTGAAGATAAGTTTGTCATTTGCTTAACTTGTGAAACACCATGACATCTTCGTTAATTTTGGATGCTCATGTCATTTGTTCACTGACAGCAAGACCTAAACAGTTTTGTTTTTATAATTATACAAGGTGATTCAAAATGATGGACACACTTTCAATCGGCTATATTTCCTGAACTATACCTCTGTTACGTATATTTGAAAGCGGGTGTTGTAAAGTTGCGAATACTACCACTAGAGCGCTCCAACACCGCACTGTGGTGTCAGCTGTTCCGCATACGTACCGCGTCAGTTTCAAAGCGAAATGGCTACTGTGCAACACAAGATTTTCTGTATTCGTGAGTTCAGTAAAAGCGACTGCGGTGCAGGGTGGACTTCGGCGTAAGTTTAAAGTTGAACCTCCAACGAGGAAGAGCATTTATCGTTGGAATGAACAACTCGACGAAACAAGCTCTCTGTGTAAAGGTAAAAGCCCAGGCCGGCCGGGTGTACCGGAGGAGAACGTGGAGTGCATTCAAGCTGCTTTGCACGTAACCCAATGAAATCAACTCGTAGAGCGAGTAAGGAATTTACACTACCGCAAACAACTGTCTGGCGTGTATTGAAGCGCCGGTTAGTTATTATCATTTACAACTGGTACAGGCTCTTCGCGCAAAAGATAAGATAACGCATGTAGAATTTTGTGACCGTATGCTCAGAAACGTGAAAAATGAAATGTTTCTGCCTCGTGTAATTTTAAATGATGAGGCTAAGTGGTACAGTCAACAGGCAGATATGCGATATGCGGCTACAAAATCCCCACGTAACAATGGAACATGTGCGGGATAGCCCTACAGTTAACGTGTTTTCCGCCGTATCGTTGACAAAGGTTTATGGATCTTTCTTTTTTGAGGTTTAATGGAGGGAGATATCTTAGCATGCTGCAAAACTGGCTTGTTCCTCAAATGAATGAAGATTAAGGAGATCACATTTTCCAGCAGGACGGAGCTCCACCCCATTGGCATCGGCATGTTCGACGTTTCCTGAATGAATGTTTACCTCAATGGTGGATGGGGAAGGAAGACTTGGCACTTCTGTTTTGGCCACCGAGGTCTCCTGAGCTCACACCCTGCGATTCCTACTAGTGGGAGTTTGTGTAAAATTCAGTTTACCTACCACCTCTTCCCACCAATTAGAATGACGTAAGAAACAGTGTCGCAGCTGAGGTGAACTCCACGACGCAAGACATTCTTCGTCGAGTATGGGATGAATTCAGCTACCGTCTAGATAGATATTATCGTGCAGCCAGAGGGGGGCATATTACACATTTGTAAACCTCAATGTATGTGTAATCAAATGTAATTTGCAAACTTAAAATACAACATATGGTACAAGAAATATAGTTAACTGAAAGTGTGTCCATAATTTTGAATCAACCTGTATAATACTATTTCACTTATGTGACATCATCTTAAAATCGACCAATGTAATGAAACACATTTTTGGATTTTGGCCAATTACAGCCCGATATGGTGTGAAATTATCGTAAATTTTTATCAAAACCAATTTATCAATTAAAGTCAAATTTTATTGTGGCCAGTGTAGCCAACTCTGTACCCCCATTATATAATTTCTGAGCGTGCGTCACTAACCAATCATTCAGTAATTGTACATTTAATTAACTTAATGTTAATTTACTCAAGCAATTGTTTTTGCGTATTCAGCCAAACAGTCTGAAATCATTTTATAAATTATATAACAATATTTACCTAAAACAACCATAAATTTTAATAAACACGTCGTTTAGAATGGTAAAATGTATCTCTGTTTTGTTTTTCTCAGTTGGTGTTAGTAAATCGAACGGTAACGATTATAATAGTCGACTTTCGTCTATTTCAGTCTCACGGTTTCTGAATAGGTAGGTATTCATAAATAATATTACATTTTATATAATTGTTAATATTTTGTCCACGAATGATAAAAGCTTCTTATTCCATTCACCAAATAGTCCTAAACCTATATTTGACTCTTTTCTATTGGTGTTACTGACAATGGACATTCGTTGCATGATGGCTTTAAAAGGTTAAGTATTCATAATACAAATATACAATTATTACAATTTATAAGCCAAATTTAAGGGAATTATATTTTCATACTCATTTTATTTGAGGGTCCGAGCTTTTCAGATAAATTCACATCACGTTCGTGAATTTATCGTCAATCTCAAAGAGTAGGTCCTGGTGATCTAATGGTAATCCTACTTGCCTTTGTAAATCCAAGATCGCGGATTTTTCGGGCGTAAAAATCATAAATATGGCTTCCTTCAAGAAGGGAAGTAAAGCCGTAGGTTCCATGTCGTAGATTTACGGCACGAAAAAGAATCTCAAGCCTGAAAGAAGAGGTCTCTAAGCAAAACTTATCGGCCGTTTCACGCCCGGAATTGATTAGAACATTATGATATAAACTCTTAAAGGGCGTCCTTAAATAAATAAATGAAAATGTTTCAAATAATATTTTGATATTACTTGTAACAATTGTTCTTAGATAACTGACCAATCTGATCTATGCATGAATTGAATTTGCACAAATTATAACAATCCTATTTACACATAAATCCTGCTTGTAGTCTTAGTACAGGGTTATCCATATTACGTAGTCATTTCAAGGATATATTATTATTTTTAGCGAGATTCAGTATACATTTTAAATCTAAATTTTATAGTTTCTGCGTCTTGGGTTTAAAATTAGAACTTAATGAATAACAAGTTCCTTGACTGAAAAGAAAGAGTTTGCAGTGATATTCCAAGCTAGCAGTAATAACCTTCTCTACAGCGAGAGTAGTATGGATAATGAATTTTACAGAGTGTAAAGTACATACAGTATTATTTCTCGCTAGAGGCTCTAAGTTATTGCCTATAAAAGTTTATGTTATTCAAACAATGTCTTGCAAATTTATATACACATGCTTTCAACTATTCAAAACAGCATGGAAATCCCCGTAATATAATTTCTCATCCAGTGACTTTCACTGTTCCACGTCACCGCATTTTGATATTTGTGATTCGAATGTCGGATAACATGCGTTACTTTTGTAAATACCGCGCCAGATGGCATTTCGTACTGAAAGTGTGAGCCATCAAATGATGAGCCCAGAAATAGGTTAAAAAGTTAGAGAAAACAAGAAACCTTCTTGATCAACATTCAGGAGTATGAAAAGTACCTGAAGAAACAATAAACAATAGAAAAAACTGATTACTGGCGTCACCATCAAAAGCATTGCAAGCAAATTTCACGTGCTCAAGATCAGCAAAGGAAAAAGAGGGGGGAGTAGTAGTTTAGAGATTTCTAATTTAAAGTTCTAGAAGTTTAGACCACTCGGTTTACAGATGAAGCATTTAGAAGAAGAATCAACAGTCACAGAAAAGTGTAGACGAATTGGGTGCAAAAGTTTTCTGAATGGCGGACACACATAGAAGACCAACACTGCTTCCTATTCATCTATGGGAGCAACACATCATCAATTGAGAATGAGAAGAGGGCCGAACAAAACAAACAAACGAAAAAAAAAGTCACGGAGCAAAGTAGGGGCTATACGGAGGATGCTCTGGGACTTCTCACTGTAAAATTTTCAGAACATTTTTTTGGGTTCGTCACATTCAATTCTTGAACTTATTTCACACACGGTAACCATAACGAAAACCAATTGCCTCATTTGTCATGTTGACAATATGATTATACTTCATTACATTACATTTAGAATAATAAAATGAAAGTTTTCAATTTATAAAACATTTAGGATAAATGAAAGATCAAGTAAAGAGTCCAAAATAAATAAACCAAGGAAAAACTACATACAAATTAATTATACTAAATATATAAGGTAAGTATACAAGAGAATATCTTAATAAATAACTTAAGAGTTGGTTATAAAGTGCATGCAAGCTATAAAAGGTGGCCAAAGGATGATTAAGGCTGTTAAAATGCGTCTACAAGAACAAGAAGTAAAATTTCGAAATTACAACATATTAAAAATGAGGAGGTAATAACATAAACGACATGCGAAATGGACGTAATAGAATAAAGTGAAAGGGAAAAAAAAAAGAAAAAAAAAAAGAAAGAAAGAAAAAAGTTAATGTGAAAAAGCTGGCAGAAAGAGAAATGTTTTAGAATGGAAGCTATACGGTAGAAGGTAAAGAGATATACTGCCAAGAGAATGCTTAAAACAGGTTATGGTGGAAATGAAAAAAAAAAACGCATTTGGACTTGACATTTTGGAACGACAGAGAGGCGCGGAAAAAGGATGTGAGATATGGCAATAAAGTTGTAGAAGGTTCACTACTGGCAGTGCTTAAATACTACTAGGTAGTAATGTAAACTTTTAATGTGTAGGTTGTTCAGTATGCATAAGAATTTGCCTGTTTTTTTTTTCCTCACAAACCAGGTATATGATCAAGCTGACCACACCTGAATGTGTTTTCTATTGGATAAGTATTTATATTTTAAATTGTATGTTTGAATATTTAAGTAAACGTTTAGAAAAAAGTCTGAGCGTTCTCTTTAGTTTTTGATCATCGTAAACACGTCCGCGAGGGAAGGAAATTAATTGATGCAAGCTTTAATCCGTTCGTAACGTAGAACAGGACATTTTAAAAGATTGCCTTTTTTATACATTATATTAAAAATGTATTTTTGAGGCAGGAAATACATGGACTTTCAATCCAATATGATGTTAGGATAAATATACTGGATTTCCAGAATATGTCCTCACCGTTAGCAGTGGTTTTGCGTCTCGGCCAAGGCTACTCAACTTCCCACTCAAGGCTCTCAAGGCTCTCTGCCTGCCTGTGCTTCATCTTCCGAGCAGTCTATATTCTCTATTTGCGTACATTAGTTCGGGAGACAGCTGACTTTCGAACGTATTTGTGTGCAAAAATGTTATTTTAAAAACGAATAAGCTCGAGGTATTATTCCTAAGTTCCCTGGGCAATTGCCCAGAACTGCAATTCACGATATTGTGAATAAATTGAATACTACTGCCTCAGTGCAAAACAAAAAACAAGTTAGCACAAGTTGAGATTTCAGCGTCTTCTGCACATACAACAATAAAGTTGTTAAAACTCTAACCTTACGAGTATACGACAAGATGATCCCATAGCATGTGTGCAATATTGTGAATGGTTTCTTTCCTCAGTGACTGAAGAGTTAGTCAACCCAGAACTCGTGTTCTTTTTGGCTGTGAAACTCACAACACTCACCATTAGAGTTCTGAAAATCTAAATTGTATACAAGATACACCTTTTATGATAGGATTAGCGATTAGCGCAAGAAACTCAAGGCGCAGCTTGCAGAGCTGCCAAAACGTAAAACCTCCTGCAAGCAATAAGGACATATTCTGAGAGCCTGTATCTCATTATGACATTTTTTTACAACAACAGCATTCAAATAAAGCCAGAGGCTACAAATATTATATAATTATAAATGAAAGAAGAAACTACACTCAAATTCCAAATTTAAAACATTATTTTGCCATAAACAAATCTGAAATAAGATTTTCAACCCACTGTAACTATCAAATAACAATCAAGAACAGTTCTCTTTTTGTAGTATGTTAGGGGGGACCTGACGATCAGTGGAAAGAATAGAATTTTAATTTTAACTATTAGAGTTAAGTTCATAACGCGTTCTCTTCCACTCAACCAATTCTAATTAATACAAGACATTTAGACAAGCATTTAAATCATGACCTCTACACTGTTTAATTTCTGTCATAAAGCTGAAATTAACACTAAATCACTAATGTACTTAATATGAATCTTCTTATGTCTCAACTCTCTCCAGGCGGAAACCGGAAATAACAACAATGAAACACGTGTATTAAGCATTAAGATAACAAAATATTGTAAAATTGAAATTTTGCGCCAGAAGTTATGACGTTCTTTATTGATTAGAACTCGTATTTGAAAGAAAATACCTTTGAGCGTTTATTAATTTATTTTGTATATTTACGGATGCTCTTTAACTTCTCAAGTCATCAGCGTTCCATTCAATTCTGGATATGAAAAGGCTGATAAATTTTGCTCAGATGCTTCTTCTTTCAGTCTTTAGGTTCTTTTATGTGCCGTAAATCTACGAGACGGGACACACAGCTTTACTTACTTCGCTAAGGAAGCGATACTTCGGACTTTTACGCCCGAAACAAGCCTCATGGTTGGATTTGAACCCACGACCTTGGGTCTACGGGGCATATATGGTTACCACTATATCACCAGAACCGACTTCCTTAAGCATGGCACAAGTTGCAATTATTGTAATCTATATTTTATACACCATGGTGGCTCAAACACTAGAAGTTTTCTGGTCATCCGATAGACTTGGTTTCGATTCCCGGAAAAAAAAAACATATTACCTGTGTAATTTTTTCCCTTGCCTAAAATACGTTAAACTTTAGATACCAAGGTACTGTAGATCCATTTACGCTATTGGTGCATTATTTTCAAAAATGGTTTGTAAATTAGTGGGACTTTAATACTTATGTAATAAAAAGTAATGTAGATTTAAAAGTTTATATTTTTGTAACTGTTGACTGGTTAAAAATTATAGTACACTGAAGCATTTTACTGTATTATATGTTGTATAGTATGTCTATTTTAAACCGTATTATTTGCACTTAGGTAAATAAATGTAATTGTTGTCTAATTATTGCAAGTAACATCACAAGATAGTCCCATTACGTTCATGAACACTCGTGTGATATTTATTAGAACTATTTCACAAATAAATTAGTAATTTAAATATAATTACTCTAAACTTGGCTGTACAATTATTATAATATTGTAAAAATTGTACATTTATTTTATGAATACTTAACCTTTTCAAACCTTCTAGCAACAGACGAATGTCGATTGTCAGTAATGCCAATAGAAAAGAGCCAAATACAGGTTGTGACTATTTCATGAATAGAATAAGAATAAAAGTAAAATATATATTTGAAATTCGCGCACGGAGTATTAACATTTGTATAAAATATTATGTTTATTTATGAATGCCTACCTATTCAGAAACCTTGGGAACGAAATAGACGAAAGTCGACTGTTACAATCGCTATCGTTAGATTTACTAATACGAACTGAGAAAAACAAAACAGAGAAAACTTTTCCCATTTTGAACAACGTGTTTATTAAGATTTATGGTTGCTTACGTAGATATTGTTACGTGATTTATAAAATGATTTCAGACTGTTTGATTGAATACGGAAAATCAATTGCTTGAGTGAATACACATTAAGTTAGTTAAATTTACAATTTTTGAAAACACAGAAAAGTGGTCAGGAATTATATAGTATAGGTATAGATGACCACAAGATGAATGCACGTCGCGTGATAAAACGGATTTAATAATGTTTTCCATAATTTCACGGAGATCCGGCTGTGACTGGTCAAAATTCAACTTTTTTTTTTTTTTTCGTTTCATTGGTCGACTTTAAGATGATGTTACATAATTAATATAGATAACCGATATATTTATTACGATATTTTGTGTATTCTAATGCCTGAAAAAACAATAAAATTCATGATATTTACAATTAGTAGTATTATTACTGAATCGTTTCTGCTTCAAGGATGATTTCCACTTACTTCACTTATAATTAGAACACTGATAGTAAAATTCCATTTAAAGCTACGAGGCTAAATAATTTTTTTCTTTTCTAATAGGCACCAATTTTATTGCAAAATTGAAAGCAGTTAGCATTAACTATATTTTGTTTTAGCTATTACAATATTTTAAATGTCAAATAAATTGCAAATCTTTTAATTCATAGTTAATTATTTACCTTTCCTTCAGTCTACCCTTCCCATTTCTTTATATTACTTTCACTTTTAATCTTGCTATCTTAGGTAGGCATTGATTATTCTTATAGCGTATTTTAACCATTTTAATATAACACGTTCAATTTGTCAAATGTTACTTTGTATCTTATTTTTAAAAATCCAATCAAAAAATTAACCCAAAACATATTTATTTGTTCTTTTTATTAACCAAAGTATATTGCGTCATATATAAAGGCGGTATCTTACTAACGAATGTCTAGTTTCCTTATACTGTCCATTTTGTTCAAATATAAAAATTCCTTAATAATTATCACTCTTCATTGTATGAAAATGCTTTAATCCTATAATGAATGTTATTCTTCTATATTCTGGTTTCGGCTCCAGCAAGAATTTTCATTTAAAATTTTATACAATTACGTTAAAGATCATAAAAACATTCATCTGTGTAGCACTCTGTTTGGCTGATCTAGGCCAAACACTTCTTCAGACATGTATGCCGTGATATTCTATTTGGAAACAAAGTTAAGAAATCGCATCTAAGTACATTTCGCAGACCCTGACCTCCCAGTGCGACTGCATCCCAAAAATCCAATTCACGTGTCCCATAAAAAAAAATCTTAAACCGAATGAATGTTCGTTTTAGAACCCTCTCTACTCTGTACTCAACATAGTCACTGAACTGAATATATTCCAGCAATAATAAACACGTTTCGTGAAGTCTCAAGCAAGAACCTTCAATTGTATCAACTTCTTCAATGGGTGCCTAATGACACAAAAAAAAAAAAAAGTGAATGGAAATGACGTAGTGCTAAACTTGGACTGTATGGTAGATGTCATGTGGTGAGACGCAAGATTCAATTGCTGCTGTAATGGTACGTGTTATACATGCCTTTGGGTCACGTGCAGGACATTCGGGAGATCTCGGCCCAAACCGCACCACACTTTTCATTGTTTCACCTGGTCATTTAGATGAAAGGTTGAAGGTGCCGCAATGTGGTTTGGTGCTGGCTGTTTAGCGCTTTGGAAAGATTTCTACTTTAGTGTCTGGTACGGAAACAGCCCAAGCTCAAGCTGGAACACCTTAGGAATCCCCTCTATGTCCAGTCTCAGCATCCCAGTCCGCCCGGTGTCTCATTGAGCTCGCCCGTTCCCTTGAGAGATGCCCCCCTTTGGGGAAATAAGCACAAACAGCTTGCGGTTGTGTATTTGTATCGTCGAGTCGAAGCGGTTATCGACTTGATATATCGTCCTAGAGGAATTTGCTTAGTAAACAAAAGACATAGCGATAAAGAGAAGAAATTGTATATAAACCCTAATATTGCTCTGTTATCATAACATCATTCAACTTGATTGTGTAGGTTTTCGATAAATTAAAATTTTGGAAAACAACATCCCTTATACATCAGAAGTTACGCGTTGATATATACTAGAAAAATAGGAAGCTATAAATGCGATAGCAAATGCCATCTAGAGAGACATGAAGACAGCAAACCATTGGATAAACGTTTTCAAGATCAAGAAAGAACTTAAAACGAGACAAGTCAAGACAACCAGGTTAAGAAGCGGCAATCTTACGGTAACCAGAAGAGTAAATCTAGTAAATAATACAGCAGTATATTTTGCACTGTGTCTCAGAAATTTATAAAGTTATCAATATGAATTTTTATAAAATATTAAGAAAACTTAGCTATAGATCCTCTGAAAAATTCAATTCTCTAGTGCACATAAAACGTTTTTAAACAAAAATAAATCTTATCTCCCAATAATTTAAACATTTGACATAAATATACATTTTTCTCAGGATTGGCTGGGCGCACATACTGTATGCATATGTGAAGTTTGGTAACTAGAAGAATTTAAATATCAGTATTAGTTAGCAATAAGAAATTATTTTTTTTTTTTTCAAAATTTGAAAATTACTTTCTTTTCAAGCAACTAGCAATAGCACGTATTGTCCGAAGTTTAGGTACAATAAATCATTCCAATTACACCAATAGTTTATAGGAAAAAGTGCATGATTATGTCACAGTGTTTTAAGTTTCTTAACAAGATTTTATTTTGCTTTAATTTTTTTTAAACAAAACGTTTTATGTCATTATAGAATTACAATTTACAGAGCATCTTTAGTTAAGTTTTTAATATCTCCCAAACATTTCACGTTGAGAGTTTTTAAAATTTTTGAGATACAGTGTAAAATGTATAATGCTGCATTATTTGCTAGATTTACACTTCCTGGCTACCTAAAACTCAAACAAAGGTGAACATTGAAAACCTGCATACCTTAATACTGAGAGAAACCGATCTTAATTGCAGCGTCTACATAACAGTGGCACCCATCATAGAAAGGCGATTATGAAGGAAAACTTAAACGATGATATAAACAGTTCTATAGTATCTAAACTGCAGTTTTACTGTTATATTCTTATTTAAGATACAAAATAAAAGTGTATGAATAATTTAAAATCGTTTCAAATAAAATGATAACAAATGCAATAAAATCGTTTTTACATATTTTTAAACGATTTAATCTCGAAAGAAAAGCTCTACACCTCGCTATGTTTCCTAATGTAATATGGCATCGGCAATCCTAAGATAGGCAGTGCACCTTAACTGATGTACAAGAATTTCCTCCTTCATCCTTACCAAACCCATCAAATTCAATTTTGTTTACACATTTCTAAAAGACTGTTTTAAATTTCGAAGTTTCAAAATATAACTCTTTGTACCAGTTTCAAGAAACCATCTTCTACTTATCAATTAAGTGTTGCCATAGGTTTTACTCCTCTTTGCTTTGAAGGGGCCAGTCTATTGCAAAAATTAACATCTCATCTACTGTCACAATGTTGTAAATGAACGTTTCTTTTAGTAAAGCACATCTTTTCAATCAGGAGTATTCTTAGAAACATCACTTTACATTCAAGGTGAAGAGCGTAAGGACATCAATCAATTGCATAATGTCAGAACACCCAAAACCTGTCTTGTCTGACATCTGTGAAACGTTACATTCCGACGCTGCTGCCTGTATAATCGTGTACTACTTGTAGACCGGTCGCCATATGCCATGTGGATCATAACAGTTTTAAAAAACACAAATTGTAGGGTTGAGTTCGGGTGTATTAGAGAATAAGGTCATTTTCTCGGATAGCCAATGGCAGTGGAGTTATGTAAATGGGTGGAAGGCTCTCTAACAAGTAGTTAAGGTGCGATGGGAACTAGCAAAGGGCAAGGTCTACAGGATATAATTTCTTATGCACTTAGTTCATTTCCAACTGGTGTGAAGCACTGGAGAGGGCACTTAAGATTTATCTCGTGAGATATGTTAAATATAAAACTGTGATTGCTAAGATAACTATGATAATATTGACTGTTTAAAACATATTTAGTAGTTAAAAGAATGGGTAAAAACTATTACAATATAAAGGTTATATGCACAGTAAATTTAAACAAACTTTTATTTTTAATGCTATGTTATTTTTTAAAATAGAAAGCGAAAATTGTGGTGTAAACAAAGTGAAACCAAAAATATTTAATTATTTGGAATATGTGAGTTTTACTATTGATAAAACTAAGCAATTTTAAACCAAACGTTACAGTCCTAAAGTTAAATTTCTTTATCAATGAGTAACTGTATAAAAATAATTGTAAAGTATAAGGCACGCAGGCACAAAACACGATATTTGAAATAACTGAAAAAGCTGCGCAGCTATCAGAAATAATGCGATTAAATGTCGGATTTCTGTGTTTCATTTTTATTATTATGAGCATTCTACAACAATTTATTGTATTTCATAATAATATTAGAAATAATATCTATTACCAAGCTATATATTCCTTATGTTACAAAAGAGATATTTAATTGTTTTAACGTACTGTAGAATTTTTCACTCTGTTATTGTTATTATTATCACAAATCCTCCATCTTCTTTATAGTATTGCTAGTGTTTTTCATTTTTATGTTTTACTAAAACTTTTACTTCCAGCTCTCGTGATTTGCCTTGTGTATGAACTATCATTGTTACTAATTGTTCCATTTTTATTGCTTTATTATTACGACAATTTTCATTATTCGTGTTTAGGTATTAGCACACATTTATTTCTCTCTTTCATGCTTTACATACGTTTATATATGCACCTTTTACTGCTTGTTCTGTTTATGTCGAGTCGTGTTAACTCTCCATCGGCACTCTCCCCTTTTCTTTGCTCTGCTACCTTTTAGGAAGAGATGGTCCGTCAGATTGAAAAAAGTGCGTTAGCAAAGATTAAGATAAGCTACATTAAAGTTTTATTAATAATAATTCAAGCATATTATCGCATGAAGCAAACAAATTTGCATACTACACACAAATAATAATAATAATAATAATAATAATAATAATAATAATAATAGATATAGTATTAAAACATGTAAAGATAATTTAAAATTCCTAGTAAAATCTCAAGAATAATGGCTCTATGCCAATGTATAGGCTGTAGACCTTATCAGAGTGCAGCCTGGTTTTCCTCAGTTCTCATAAATGCCATATGCCGGGGAGGTACTCTAAACTTAGAACTGGAACGTTTTCCTTTCTTCAAAAAAAATTTTTTTCCCAGTTTATCATTTCATCTCATTTATCATCTGTGGTGTCTCAATAGTTAAAACGGGCGTTAAACACTATTAAAAACTTATTAGAATTAAAAGCACAATGATTATTAAGCCCCTGATTTGGCAGTGTATACTGTATTACGATATATTCGTTAATTGTAGCAAAATCCCTGCATAAGATTTAGTATTTAACTGAAAACAAGAAAATTAAACATTAATACTAATAATCCCCAATGTAGGCCTCTATGCAACCCAGGGTCGGTAGATTTTTTCGGGCGTAAAAATCCTAAGTATGGCTTTCTTCGGAAGGGAAGTAAAGCTGTGGGCCCCGTGTCGTAAATTTACGGCATGATAAAGAACCTCAAGCCTGAAAGAGGAGCCCTCTGAGCAAAATTTGTCGGCCATTTCACGTCCTGAATTGAATAGAACGGTGATGACCTGACATGTTAAAGAGTGTTCATAAACGAAACAAATAAATAAATAAATAAATTAAAAACGCAACTTTGGGTCACTATGGTAGGCAAGAAGCTTCCTTTTCAACTGGACACAATCGTAAGAATAATGTCTTTCTGTTTCACTTCCTTACCTGCCTGTGCTGGTGTGCATATGAATACCATCGACATTTAACTCCGGTGACGTCATATAGACGGCATAAAATATCCATCGGCAACTCGTCAAGTGCGAACGGCACATTGAAACTTAGTGTAATTGTTATTATATTGGTATAGCGGAAGGTACCACCTTAGGTTGCCGGAATAAATAATTATTGACTTCTTGAATAAAAGAAACTTGAAATATTTTATCAAGTCATTCACCTAGAATCATTACGCCATTGTTGTGTTGTTGCCATGGCAGCTAAGTCGTTGCGTGTGAGATTCTCAAGCTATCATGTCAGTAACAGTTTGCTGATGGTTACTCCGATCTCTTATCTGAGATGGACAAGAACTTTCCTGATGATAGAAAGCAACAGATTTTGTTAACTGGACTAAAACCAGTTGGTATTTCTAGAGAGGTCAGCGGAAATATATACAAAAAGCCAAAGACGCCGGCATTGATGGTGCGTTTCTTTGGCGAAGTGTGGAAGCATGTCGAGTTGAGATCTCTTTGGAAATGGCACTACATTTCTCCCCTGCTTGTCGTATAAAGTACGGCAGCCATCACATCCATCAGCTTCAAATAATTGCTACTATCTCCAGAATCTAGTCCCCTGCTTCTCATTGTTCCGTAAGCTCATTCTTTCTTCGGCCTCTGTTGTCAAGTTGAGGCAGAGCATTTATTTGGTCTGATGATTCAAACCGTGTGCGACACCTGCACCTTGACTGAATTATGTGTTGCATCTCGTGCATTCCTCTCGGTGTTGGGTAATCGTTCCCTATATGTAACTCGGAAGGCATGCGAATTACATTGCACAATGCTATTATATATTGCAACTTCCAAACCAACCGCGTCTTAAGGCATAATTGCCCATTACGTTCGTATCATTATTTAGCCTACTTTATCATAAGCTTCTACAAAAGTTTTACCGCTGTGGAAGAACATGAAACAAACATGTTAACGACGTTTTAGCTACAGTTTCATGACAAATATGTATAATCATAACAAAGCAACAAGTTTTGATATAAACATTACCCAAGTATTGCGTATACTTTCAGTGTTGTCACTTGTTAACCATATTGTCACATTTTAAAGTTTTCAGGCGGCTTTTATCCATGTCCTTGATTTGCTTTGAGATATTAAGACAAAAAAAATAAATAAATAAACTTACACGGAAAATACCAAATTAGAAGTAACCATTTGTACGAAACCATTATTTGCTATAACCACATATCTAATTATTATCACACTCTAAATAACTTTAACTTTAAAAATTTTATGTTAGCTTCAAATGCTTCTTGAACCAACGTTCTTCTTCATTTTATGTGACGCTACTACCCGATATTGGGCCATGGCCTGCCGCAGCGACCTCTGCTTTCTCTACCTCCGTCTTACGACTTCATTGATAGAGAGCAGTATTGCAGGGCAGCATGTGATCAGTATACCGGGGACCTCGCAGGTAGCATATCATCCGGGTCCTCCCGGTCAGCAATCAGCAACTTTAGTCACTAGATTAAGCAGGCGGTCACGCAAATAGCATTACTGTTTAAATTACGGCATTCAATGACATAAAGAGGAACTAAATGCTAACATATGTGTAATTTCACTGTAATTAAATGTCCTCGCCTTTTAAAATGAATGCTTTTTCAAAGCTCTTTTTCCACAAGTATATTTCTTTTAACTTGTGTGCAATCACACAATTTGCCGTTGCTTGATAACTTAAAGGAATTAAATGGTAATAAAAATTGCAATAACATTAGTCAAAAAGACGTTACAAAACAAAACCTGACTTTAAATGTGTGTGTGTGTGTGTGTGTGTGTTTTACAAAAGATAAAAATAAGAAATACATAGCAGCTCCGTAATGTTTTTACGTCCCATAAACTTCGATTAAAATATTTAGAACCATTATTTAAAAGCTTAATCACAAAAAAAGAAAAAAGACAATTCCCAGAATTTCACCTAGTCGGATGGTTGTCCCAAACCTTTTATTGGCAAACATTCCAATAGAAGGTTTTAAACGATTCTTGTTTGAATCATCTGCAGCAAACGCATTGGTCCATTCAATTCTACATACTTATATATTGTTTAGATTATGTAGAAAGTAGGTTGATTTTTATCTGAAAATACTTTTTAACTTGGACAGAGCAACCGTTTAAGATCACTGTGTTGATGAAAAGTCCAACCAGAGCCATCTTTCCCTACCATTTATCTCATATATGAAAACATTCTTTATCCTCTTTATTTATGCAATAGGACAAACAGTTTCCACATAAACAGCCAAACACTATAATGTTTTCACCCCAAGGAGTAATGTATTCTATTTTGCTAATTCAAATATTTTCTATATAAAAGTCGATCCTGGTGGTGTAGTGGTAACCATGTTCACCTCGTTGACCAAAGATTGCAGGTTCGATGGATTTTTTTGCGCGTAAAATAGTAAGTAAGGCTTCCTTCGGAAGGGAAGTAAAGCTGCGAGTCCCGTGTCGTAGATTTACGGCACGAAAATGAACCTCAAGCCTGAAAGAAGAGGCCTCTGAGGATAATTTACCGGTCGTTTCACGCCCTGAATTGAATGGAACGCTGATGATTTGAGATGTTAAATAAACCAAATAAACAAAAACGTAAGAAGAAAAAATCAAACCTATTCTCATCACCAAAGATCACAGAAGATTTTTTCTCTAAACGGTCTGTTCGTTTATCTCTTGAGTGACAGAAAAAGGATGATTTGCTTTATTTTCCGAAGATATTATTTTAAAGAATAGTTCAAGATGAGTTTTTCTCATATTTGTTGGGCAATGTATGTTCTTCCAAAATAGTAAAGATTGTGCAAGGGCATAATAGCAGTTCGCGTGTTGCTTAGATTCTTTTGGAGAAAAGGTTTGAGTGTCAAGTCAACAGCTGAAGAAATGTGCCAGAAAGGGGTAAGAATTCTGTCTGTATGGCACAGCATCGAGTTGGTGTAGGTGATTAAATGATGGAGCTATAGCTTTGAAGATAAGCGGCGCTCTGGACAACCTTCAGCTCTAAAATATGAAGTTCTGCTCATTGAGTTGGGAGATCAGCCACTTGCCAGTGCTGGTGAATTGTCAGGTAGCTTAGGTATCTTCAACATGACAGTTATTCATTTTCCCAATTAGACGTAATGTGTACAAGTCGAAATGTCATATGTATTTAAACAGCTTTAAAATATTCCGTGGACGACGATTCTGGAAACGTGTTGTAATATGTGATGAAAAATGGCTCTTGTTCTGAGAAGAATGGGTACCTCATGAAAGTGAACCTAATCTGTGATTCTTCAAAGTCCTTTTTGGTGTTGTTCATTTCATGCAGGTCTCAAACGGCAAAAGAATTGACGCTGAGTTATACCAGTGAACTCCACAGAGTTTACGAAGTTTTAAAACTACGCAACCGGTTTTAATAAAAAGAAAACTATGTTGCAACTAGACAGTACTCTTATACATCGATCAAGTCTAGTTCAACAAAATGTTTGGGGTTTCAGAAGAAACACTATTGCTGCTTCAATGTGTAGATGTCGTATCCTCTGGCTACGGTTTGTTCCGGTTCATGTAAAAATTTCCTCGAGGAAGGTTGTTCGATAATCTTGAAGATGTCAAAAATAAATGTTCAGAATATAAATCCAAGGATTGGTTTTGTTAACAAATTCAAATAATGTATATATGAAAGTAATAGAAAATGGTAGCCAATATTTTAATAATAAATATAATAATAATAATAATAATAATAATAATAATAATGTTTTTATTACCTTATTTTAAGAAATCATTTATACAAAAATATTTTCTGGCCAGTTTAATGCTTAGATCCAAATCAGCTAAACAGTGGAAACCCCTATGAATGTGATTTTCTTTGCCAATTTTTTAGAATCAGGAAAAGGCTACTGGTGTGTTAGTACATCCTCTCCTATGTTTGTTTTACAATAATTAGGCTTAGGCTTTCTATTCCGCCTACTTCATAAATTTACGAACTTGGCCCCAAAACCTCTAGCAACATCCTGTTTCTTTGCACAAACGTTTCTTGTTTCGGCATGGTTAAAGATTTTAAAAAAAAGTTTTGTTGCTTAAATGTACAGGGGATTCAGTAAATCGGCCACAAAGTGATACAGGACGGCTGATAAATGTATATGGTAGTTTCTAATGGCTGCAGTAACCAGAAACACAATTCAGCTCGATGATAAGTTGCATAAAAAAAAAAAAGCTACTAAACATGACGACGTGCTCGAAGAGTACACAACCGACCAGCAACGCGTTATAGTGCGTTTCTCCTGAGCAAAAGAACCTCCTGCAAAACGTACTTCGTGAACATTATTTATCACATAAAACAGTATATAATTGAGTCCATAAATTCCCTCAAAAGTTACCGATGAACACCAACCTGGACCTCCTGTCGAGAGGAAAATGTGCGCAGATGATTCAAGTTCACCTTCGTGGCAAACGCTTCGCTGATGAAGAGACATTGCTGAGGCAGGAAAACAGAACAGGATAAATATATTACACTAATTTGTTGAAAATACAGAGAATGCTGTAAACAAATGGTATAGTACACTCTAAAAATTAAAATAAAAGAGACATCCAATAAGTGATGTGGCACTTCATGTTATTTTCGAGTTTTTTTTTTTTTTTTTTTTTTTTTAAGTGCTCTTTTCAATATAATCTCTTTGTAAATATATGACTTTGTACCACTACAATCCAGAGCCTGCATACTGTCGCGGTACCGTTCTGCAGGTTGTCTCTCAACCATCTTCTTACTGCAGTTCTATTTTTTTTTGTTTTTTTTTTTTTGTTTAGAAAAACAAAGAGATGAATATCAGAAGGTGAAAGATTCGGGCTGTAAGATAGATGAGGAAGAAAAGTCCAACAAGTTTTAGAGATCTCTTTTTTCGTCTTGTCCCGAAGAAGAGGAAATCTGATTACATTGTGAAGACGATGCCCCAGCGGCTCTTCTACTACTTACGAAAAGTTTTCACACATATTTATTAATTTGTTCACCATGAGGCGAAGTATCAATTAAAATAATCCTTTCAGAGTCCAGTAGAATGCGATCATAACTTTACTGGCTGAGGGTGATATGTTGAATATTTTAAGATTATTTGTGCTGGCACTTTGAACTGGATTATGAGAGATGGAGGAGGATTTCAGACACGGAAGCTCAACGAGAATCGTTTGTATCTAACTGAACCTCGGGGAAGAAGGGTGTGTGTATGTAGTCCCATCTCCAAAAAGTTGCAGTACCTCGAAAGGTCTGCTATTCCACCAGAAACCAGGACAGTTTTCCAATGAGCAAATTCCATCTCTGCTCACCTTACACCATCAACCTAAGTCACCTGGCCTTATAACCCTATAACGATGAACAAAGAAATCAAATGAGAGGGGATCAGGGACAGGGAAATTCGTGGAAAATAAACATCCATTCATGATTCGCCTAAATGACAAGGGAAAACCACGAAAAAAATTCAAAGAACTTTGAATCGCGTACAAGTCCCAAGTGTTTACCACCTGAGTCACTGCGTTCGATTGGATTGTTTTTAGTCTCAGATACTGGATAAGAAATCGCAAGCAGCTCTGAATAGATGATGCTTCTCTGTTCCTTAAGATTGGCAGTGAGGTTTCAAAGGACCCATTTAGCACAGATATATGTGATTGATAATTGTGCCGACAGAGATATCAAGTTCAACAGCTAATGATTCGCCTTTCAACCTGGAAAGCTGATCACCCAAGCTCCTGACTGCCATACCTGTCATCATTCTTTTCGCCCAAGGCTGACAGTGCTTTGAGCCAACGCTATTTTTTTGCATATTTCTTAAAACTTCTGAATGTTGATGTTGCATTTCCCACTAAAAGAAATTCAATCGCTGTTGCTTGTTTACAATCACAACTCTTATAGACTCCATTTTGAAAATAACTATCACTGCCGCCTAGCGAAAGAAAATAAGTTACTTGCTTTTCTATTTTTTTTTTTTTATTAGAGAGTGGGGGCTATCGCTTGGGGTTCACCCCCAGGAGGTACCGGGTTCAAATTTCTTGGGTCGTTTAGGTAAATTTTGGGACGCTTTACCATTTCATTTCTTTGGTTCTGCTACAGGATCGAAAATATAGTGATGCAATATAATGGTGGTTCTGCTTTTAAAGATTTCTACCCCGCCCTCTGGTATGGAAGTGGACCTTCCGAGGGGCTCGAACTCATTGGGGGGGGGCACCCTGACGTCGTACCCCTTCCTCTCGGAGGTAGTCGGTCCTTATGGTGCAGTGGTAACTACACTTACCTCCTAAAACCAAGATCGCGGGTTCAATCCCTGCCAGAACCGATGGATTTTTTCGGGCGTAAAAATCCTAAGTATGACTTCCTTCGGAAGGGAAATAAAGCCGTGGGTCCCGTGTCGTACATTTACGGCAAGATAAAGAACCTCAAGCCTGAAAGAAGAGACCTCTGAGAAAAATTTACCGGCCGTTTTAGGCCCCGAATTGAATGGGAAGCTGATGACCTGAGATGTTAAAGAGCGTCCGTAAATAAAGCAAATCAACAGCCTCTCGGAGGTGCGTTCACTGGAGGCGTAGGCACAAACGGCCAGCCATATACCAAGGCTTTTTAATAATGTTTTTACTACTGAGGCACCACAGGCGGTGGACACTGATGATACATGAGACGAAATTATAAAGTGGAAAAGAATTTTAAGGAAAGAAACGTTCCAGGCCTAAGTTTAGAGTACCTCCCCGGCATTTAACATTTATGAGCTGGAAAAAAAAACCGTCGGGAAGGACAGTCCTCATGGGAATCGAAACGTAGACCTCCCGCTCACAAGTCCGCGCCTTAACGACCTCGGCCAGGCGTGGCGGTCCAGGCTGAGGTAACGAAATATTCACCTCCGTCTTGGGCAATACAGTTCAATCCCATAACCTATAAAACGTTACAAAAGCTAGCGTCTCTGCTAAACGTCATCAGACGTTGGTGGAGTTGTCTTTAGACAAGATGATCTGTGAACGGCGAGTATTTGGCGTTATAAAACAGTGGGACTTGTTAGTCATGGCAAACAACCCTCCGTTCAAAATAAAACGTTGTACTCCAGATTTGGGGCAGTGCGGGTGACCGGCAATCTTTCCACAAAAAGGGGGAAAAATACTATGAAGGAATAAAGAAAAAAGTAAATTATGCTGAATGATGTAACACAGAAATAGCTGAAAATAAAAGAAAATAAAAGAGAACCCGACAACCTAAAAGAACGGTAGAGTATACGTTTGGAAGACCGCTAGCCAGATGAATAGATTTGCTGTGTAGTCGAAACAGGAGGAGACCTAATCCGTGAAGTATAGATGATTATGATGAAGAGATAATGTGTGAAGATTGAAGAAAAACGCGTATCTCACTTTGATATTCGTTTTAGTACCACGGAGTATTGTAAAAAAAGCTCTCCTGTCTATAATATCCTTTTTCAACTTTTAAAGTTATAAAAGCGAGTAAGTTTCAAAAGTTACAGCAAAGTGGTTTGGATTTCTAATAGAGCAAAAGAAAAAGTGTCTGGGAAAGCATTAAATCTGTATTGTAGTTCCATTTATTGTTTATGCATGATTAATGAACGCATAGGCTTAAGCATCGAAGAGCTTTCCTCAAACCCAACTGTACCTTAAAAAGGAAACTGGCACGGCGGCCAGAGAGAAGCAGGGAAAAATAATCGAGGCAGGAATTTTTAAAAGAAAACAAAAACAAGACTTGATCGTTCTCTGTGATTCGCAAGAACTAATCAGTGTAATTTGTTTCCACATGTACAGAGATTGGCGAACAAATGCTCGCTGGAGTAGGCTAAATTATTTCTTAATGGTCGAAAATCACATGTCATCGTTTACTTTAATGTTCATTGGAAGGTAGTTTTCTCTGAGCAGGACGAAGATTGCATACAAGATCGTCATTCTTGTCCGATCGCATTAGTGATATCGTACTTTTACCAAGACAGCGTATTTAAGGTACTTCACCAAATATGCTGTTCTTGGGGCATTGTAAATGTGTCGAACATAATGGCTTTCCAAAGGGGCACACGGTTTCCAGTATACTTACTTGCATTAATGGTTTTTTCATATAAATCTGTCTAATTTCCCAAAACATACAAAAACTGCCACGGGTGGCCGGAGTCGTTAAGGTGCGGACTCGTAAACGGGAAGTCTGGGGTTTGAATCCCGCCAGGACTGCCCTGACTGAGTTTTTTTATTCAGGTTTATCCAGTCTTCATAAATGGTAAACGCCGGGGCGGGGGTGCCCTAAACTTGGGCCTGGAAAGTTTCCTTTCTTTAAATAAAAAAAAAACCTTTCCCAATATTTCATTTCATCTCCAGTATCAACAGTGTCCACCTTCTGTCGTGCCTCAGTAGTAAAAAGGAGCGTTAAACACCATATAAAAAATATATATATACAAAAGTAGCCCCTTATTTTCAATGACTTTCACACATCTCCTGCCAGCATCCAAACTTTTGGATTTGGAAAGGCAAAACTCCTGACAGAGGTTTGCTACATCTTTATATTTATTGAATATTCGCCCTTTAAGAAATGTTGATGGATGAGATGTGATTTCAATTTCATTTAAATGCAGGATTTGTATCTCCGTGAATCTTGCACGGCATGCTAAAGGTGTTTTGTCGAAGGAATGCACCTTTCCGTTTATCAAAGCAGGAAAAAAAAAAAAAAAAAAAAAAAAAAAGGCTTGAAAATATCACGCAGTATGCAATTGTTCAATGTACAGCTAAGCATTGATGGCAGAACTTTAGGAACAAGCTAAATAATTCCACTGAAATAAATACATAGCAGCACGTTCTGATGACCACAGTTACTTTGTTTAACTTATACAGAGTTTTTCAGCGCTTGTGGCCCATTGAATTCACTTGTCTCGTTACATGTCCAAGTCTACTTTCGAAAGCGATCTCTTGTGAAGCATGAGGGTAGGTCCATAAGTTTCCGGCCTAATCATTTTCTAGGTATGATAAAGACAAAAACTATATTTCCCTTTTTAATATAGTTACCCTTTATTGCAACACACTTCTCACATCTTTGGATGAACATTTCAATTTCCCCCGCCCCAAAAATGGTCAGAAATCTTGTCTGCAAAATTGGCATAAACAGCATCCATCACTGGTTCGTCACAGTTAAATTTCCTTCCTCGAAGATCCGTCTTGAGTTATGAGAAAAGAAAATAGTCACTGGGAGCTAAATGTGGGCTTTAGGGTGGATGGTCGATCTCCTCGACGCCATATTTCTTCACAGCGTCCTGTGCACAAGCGCCTTTTCTCTTTGATGGGAGCACGTAGTCTGTGCAGTAGGTCAGCATAATTCACTGTGGCGTTTCCCTACTTGAGGTCAATAAAGAACTTCCCTCCCGTTGGCACAGCAGAGCTCCAAAAATGCCTGACAACAGATGACTCGTTACTGCTTTTGGACTGAGGAAAGAAGTTTAGACACCCATCTTGCACCAACCTTATTCATATTTAAACGTACATGAATAATTCGAATGGCTGTTGTCTTAGGAAGGCGAAACCTTGCTGCTATTTCTGTAACTTGGAGCTGCCGATCTTCCATAATTCTCCTTCCACAAGAGCGATGTTTTCAGGAGTGACCACCTCCAAGGGCCTATCTGCACGCTCTTCGTCTTCAATGCTTTCTCGACCCATCGAAAAAGTTCGACCCTTTCTTTTACGGTAGAATATGAGGGGATACTTCCCCATATACACCGTCCAATCGCCGTTTAATTTCATTTGGAGTAAGTGCTTCTTTTGTGAAAATCTTAATAATAACTCGATACTCCATTATGAACATGTCACAATATTCTACACATAGCCTTCTTTATGGAAATATCTGAACAACTGAACACGCGAAGCGGAAGTTACAGCTGCAATTATTTACTTTAAATATAAAAGTATGGCACCAGATAAGAGTTTTGTGAAGGCGATAATCTTTATCGGTGAGTCCGGGAACTTATGGACTGCCTGCAAAGTACAGCACTTTAGAGTGACTTAAGAGAAGACTCGTTAGAAGAATGACTCGGATGTACTGGGTGCCACGGCGTCAAACGACTAACCAGCCATAACGGGCGTTGGCTGAAGAAGAGGAAGAAGAAGAAGAAGAAGAAGAAGAAGAAGAAGAAGAAGAAGAAGATATAAGGAACAATGTATTGCAGAAGAAAGTTATGGAGGACAACGAATAGTTTACGTTACATTTAACAACAAAAAAAATAATAATACATGTAACATTTACACTGTTATTAGGGGATGCCCTTTTCATTTTGGTTGCAGCTCTGGTCCCCTTCTTCTAATACCTTTGGGCACTGAGGAGCTCAGCTCTTCCCGCTGTCACTCGGGACCGAAGCTCCAGATATTTGCAAGCTTTAAAGGTATGTTTATTAGACGGAGCGGGATCCGGTGAATACGGTGGATGCGACACAACAATTAACCTCAGCGATGGCAACCTTGCTGTCTTAGTTTTGCTGGTGTGGGGCCGCTCATTGCTATGTTTGAGGAACACTCCTGTCAATCTCTTTCCCCGTCGCCGTTTCGTCTAAGCCGTGTGAGAGGCAGTAAACCTCGCTGTTGACAGTCGTTCCTTGAGGTAGCAGCGTGTCTGAAGTGTCCCAAAAGACGATGCTCATCTACTTGCCCGAAAATGGAGCAGCAAGAAAAATTTTAGGCCTGGGACTCCCTGGCTGTTTCCATTGCATTCATTTCACTTTCTTATCTGACGTCTGACTCATCGCCAGTCACCAACATCTCCAAAAAATCCGATCTTCATTATGCATTTCCATAGCAGACAACAGACTTTAGCCCTTTTGTCCTGTCGTGCCTGTGTCAAGTCCTGTGGGATTCAATATTGTTCAAATCGTAGCTAATCTGTGCACATTACATTACCATCAGCTATAATCTGTTCATCATACTTTAAAACAAATATTCCTTTTCGTTTCCTTCATTATCACCCCCATTTTTTGATATTGGCTGCGATTTTACAGTCACTTAGAAATGCTAGTAAACTGGACCGTTTTTTTCCAAGGTTACATCGTTTGTTGCACACATGAGGGAACAAGGAAAAAAAATATGAAAAAATTTAAACGAAATATTTTATTTATAAAAAATATTTTCTGGAAGCTAAAATTATAAAAAAGAAGGAAAAAAAAGAAAACCATACAAATACAGAGCATATTCATTTAATAAGTGCGAACTAATTTGGGAGAAAAGAGACTGGCCAGCCAACCAAACTAACTTTCGCTACGTGCTCTTATTGATATCCACTGTAAACTTATGATGAACAGACCACAGCAGCTCAATGATAGCCATAATGCATCATTCATGAAGATGCCAAATAGGGCGACATGCACGCAAAGTTAATTTAACCTCTCTTCTAATTGAAGGTATAAGAAAAAAGTTGGTATATCTGACATAAAATTGAAAAAAATTAAAAATCAGTAGGTAATGATAGGCATCGGAATTTCTAAGCACTAAAACCAGAATGACGCGGAATGAAGAGAACAGGTGGGAGGAGTACAATAGATTACAAGCTACAACCATCCCTCTTCCCTTACGCCTTAACTCAGGTAGCTTATGTCTGTATTCTTGCTTTGTTTGTAGTGATGAAGTAGTTTGATTGTACCTAATTTGATGTTAAGTGCTTAAGAATCCCGATGCATAATGGTTTCGACTTTAAATTAAGCAGAATAACATACGGGATATAATCTGTAGCATATTATTTGTGGCTCAAAATTCTTTAGCATGCATAATATTTGTGTAAATAATTCTGTAAACGTTCAGAACTCTTCACCAATCGAGACTTTCATTTCATCAGGAAACAAACATGGACACCTTGACGTATGAGAGATAGGAATAATCAAATATTTTAAACGAAGAATCTTCTATTTAAATAATGAATTTCTTTTCATTGAAAGTTATGTTCATATCAGTGCTCTGCTGTAATTTGATTCCTATTTTATGTCATGCAATCAGTTTTCTATTCTTCTCATTTACATTTTCTCTCGATTTTCTTGGAGATTTTTTCCTCTCGTGTGCATGAGACGTTAAGGACGATGTCCCAATAACGGAAATTCAGAGTGTTCGATCGTATTATTATTTAAATGAAACTAGTATAACAGTTTGTCTACTAGTTTAGCATCTTATTAGTCCTGATTGCGCTGTTTCCAGGAAAAAGGAGGGACTGAAGAATACAGCGGGACCTTTCCGATCTTTATCAGATGAACAAGCAGCGCTGGCTAGGAAACAACTCTTCTTTTTTTAACGAAACCTGTTCTGCGATCAACAGGTCTAGTGAGCTCGTTAATAATTTGCCTCAGACAAGTGTTAGTTTTTATTTCCACCGCTAGAGACTAAAAATAAGAAATATAGCAAAATTAAAACATAATAAATAAAAGCAACTTGGCTACCAACAAACACGCTAATGAACATGGCCTGTTTCAACACGGCTTCTTTATGCTAGAGGATAATTGCTGAGAAGTTTGGGTACACTCTAACTTTATATTTAGGAGAGCATAAAGTGTCACACACTTCCATTTAAACTAAAAAGGATAAAGTTTTTATTTAGAACTATTGGACAAATAGTAGTAATATAGTAAATAGTAGTACGGGAACCAGAGAATCGATCACACAACCTACAATATTCTCATCATCTGATGGAGCTGGGGCACTGGCGAGCTTCTCAGGGGGAGTATATTGTTAGCATGTTTCCTTGTCAAAAATGCCTCATACGTCATGTTACTTGAAGCTAATATAAAGCTGCTGGAGAAAAATAATACTATATACAGTTGTAGTCTGTCATTGCGAATACCAACAAGGCACCATTTCGCACCATCACTGTCAACCACTTGCTTGACCAATACGACGGTCACTAGATAAATGTTGAGACATGGAACACTGCCCACCCGTAGGGAAAGCATTGTTGCTGGGTTGAGTCATCGGTGTTGCCATGGTATCAGAGAGAGCTCTGTTGTGCTACTCATTTTCCTACAGTTTATGTTTAAAGTCTGGAAAGTGTGAACAATCTCGTAAGTGCAATGGAGATTCAGAGAGAGCATTTCGTGCGATGATCTTGTACGATTTAAAGTGTACTTAATTTTTTTTTTTATTGGTTTATTAATGGACGCTCTTTAACATCTCAGGTCATCAGCGTCCCATTCAACTCAGGGCGTGAAACGGCCGACAAATTTTGCTCAGAGGCCTCTCTTTCAGGCTTGAGGTTCTTTTTCGTGCCGTAAATGTACGACATTCACTTAAATTAAACGCAGTCACTTGAGCGTTTGTAGGGCGCGGGGGGGGGGGGGTTCGGTGACTTTAGTCCTGCTCTGGTACTGTGTTACGCTGGTTTGGAGAATTCAGAAGGGGGCAGCAATCTCTTAAAGACGAAGAGAAGAGTGCCTGAGAAGAACATCACCTCTGTGGAAACAATGATCAGGGAAGATTCAAGACTGACCTACAAGCACATTATGCTGGCATTAGCGATTAGTTCGCCGAGTGTTTCAACCATCCTTCATAAACGCCTTCCTGTAAAAAAAAATTACTCCAAGATAGATGCCCCATAATTTGTCTGCAGCAGAGAAACTCCACAGTGTGGAATGGTGCCAAGAAATGCTACAAAGATTAAACTGTGGAAATTCTCGCCGTTTCAGATATTGTTACGGTTAGCGAAACATGGATATATCAGTTTGACCAGAAACAAAACGCTAGTCTTCCATTTGGGTTTTCCCTAATGACCAACTACCCGTCAAAGTCAACAGGCCAAGGAGTGTGGGAAAGAAATTGGTTGTCTCTTTCTACTCAATGAGTGATCACTGGCAACTTTTGTGGTCGAAAATCAGAGAACGGTTACTGCAAAATGGTACACAGAAATTTGCGCTCCGAAAGTGTTTCAGGAATCCAAGAACGGTGTCCAAAAACAGGTCTAAGGGGTCATTTTGTTGCACCATGACAATGCATCAACTTACTTACTCCGCTAATGTAACAATGGATTTTCTGCAAGGAACTGAGGCAAAACTAATGACTCATTCATCCTATAGTCCCGACCTGGCACAATTTCGATTTCTTCCTGTGCCCTACTGTGAAGAAGGACATCTAGGTCACCGAATTTCTAGCCCTGAAAAAGCGGTTGCAACATACGAGCAGGAGTTGTCTGTAGTGCATTGATGCTTGCAGAGGATGGAACGTTGCATGCAGTGTCAGTTGGAATATTTTGAGAAACTGGATAAACCAAACGTTTCTATAAGTATTCATTATTTATTTTAATACTTATCTAACGACCCTCGTAACTGACAACCATTCAATATCTGTGACTCTGCGTTTAATGCTTACGCTAATAATCCGTTTCAGCCTTAATGCAGCTTAGTACAGCTATAGGAGTTATTTTGAATATAATCCTGGTCTTCCAGAAGATGTCCTTACCGCGTCTTAGCATCTGGACATGCCACAGTCTGCCGACCCACTTCTTAAAACTGTGTATAAAATCTTACCTTATAGCAAATGCTGGAAATGCGTCCTCCCTCAGCTAAATAGACATTGTACCGAGTAAACACATTCCGGTTGACACGATTTAATTCGATCAGTGTAATGTTCATATATGTCTTCCTTGTGTTCTTCCAATCTCTTTCATATTTCCTCACAAAGAAAAAGCACAGACTGTTAGATTAAGGGAGTAATAGGGTCATACACCAGCACTAATCACTTAAACTTCAAGCATTTCGTAATTTTACCCATTGACATCTCTGGTGTAAATAGTGCCGGAATCTTGTTGAAACAACTCATAAGATTTCTTTTCTTCCTTCAGCTGATTAAAAAATGGGCGAGAATGTCATTTCAGTACCTCTTTCTATTTACTGTCTACTCGTAAAAAAATCGTGCCAATTACGCTTCTTGAGCAAACCAATCTAAAGTATAAAAGCATTTTTTGTTCACAATTTGGATTTTCAGAACACCAATAGTGAGTGTGCTATTGGGACAACACCTCGTCTGAAAATAAAAAAAAAAAACTTTTCGTTATTTGCAGGATAAATTCTGGAGCTTCAGTCCCGAGTCACTCCCGAACGGCAGCGGAGAAAGCCGAGGGTAGTGTTACTTCCACATAATGCGGCATATTAACGCAATGGCTTGCTAGTCCAGACGGTTAGAGCGTCATGCTGTAGATTTAAAGGTAGTGGGTTGAAATCCTTCCGTCTTGAATATTTTTTTGGGGGGAGGTTAAAGGAGATTTGCCACTTTACAATGATTTACTCGCTAACGTAGTAATACGCATACAACCAGCTATAAATTGATATTTACGATTTTTTCTGCTGCAATCAAAGGAGATAACGGTGATTTATCCGCCTACTTAGTAGCACACAATCCCCCATCATTTATATTTACGAAAAGGAGTCGAGTGTAGGCTGTCAGGCCGTAGCTCGCCGCAGCAAACCACTAGGTCCACCGGTTTCCAGGATTTACCCCAGGTTAGAGTGTGTGTGTGTGTGTGTGAATTAATTGCGAATTCCAATAAGGCAATGCGTGCTAAAAAGTGAATAACTCAGTTTTGTAATTACGAACCACATATGACACCCAGAAAGTTAAGCAGGACACTTGTTACAAGCATTTCGTTATCTTCCGTTCGCGACTGCAGAACTCGGCTCTCTCCGCTGCGCTCGGGGCTGGAGCTCCAGAATTTATCCTGCTTGTAACGACAAGTAAAAGCACACCGCTCTGGGTCGATTGACCCTTCAGTCACTAATGAAAGAAACTACACATGCTACGGGAACCCATTGTGTACACTTGTAATGTTTGAGTTTCAACAATTTTCTTAGCGTGTTTCTTTTTTTTGTACTGAACCAATAATATCACATTTATTCACAAAATCGTGAACTGTAGTTCCGGAGGGAGGCAAGAATTTCTGAATAAATTCCTTATGAACACGAGGAGGTGAAATGTATTTACAACAACATTTGCACACAAAAACCGTTGCTATATGCCATCTTCGCAAATGAATGTAGACTGGAGACTACTCGGAAGTTCAAGGACAGGCAGGCGGCCATGAGTGGGGAGTGGAGCCGGCTTTGGCCGATACGCAAAACTCATGCGAGCGTTCAGGACATATTCTGGAAATCGCTTTAATATAGTGCACCACTAGATTGGCTAGAACATTTTCCCAATAACTGGTATCTTAACATAAAACAATAAATTATTCTTCAATATAGGCCATAATTTTCGAAAATTTTCATTCATCTTTGAAACAACAATAACAACAGTATAGATTGCAACGATAAAAAATAAAATTTGTCATATCAATTGCACATTCTTTAAATTTTAAGCATAAAAAGACAAAGGTGTCATTTGAGATTTCAAAGTAATGGTGGCTGAGATTGAGAAGATGAAAGTTAAAAATTAATCTACAATGTTATTAAACTTCCTCTCACAACTTGTTTTGCGATAGGATTTTACTCAGGTTGAAAGTTTTGATGTGAAAGCCCTTTTCAAATAATCAGCTTGAAATCTTATCACGAATAAACAAAGTGTTGCCTGCACTTTACTGTTCACTTTCTAACTGTATAAACAGAACATATAAATTGCTCTAAAATATATTTTAAAATTGCATGTCTATAAAAATTGTGTTAATTTTATAAACATTCATAATGAAGTTTTTAAGTGTAAGAGTGCAGTTTCAGCATATCAGTGCGTTCATCGCGAAGAGCGTTTTTCAAAACAAACATTCAAAAAACATCCCCTCCAAATATGTTGCACTTACCAGCTTAAATGTTCCTCTTTAAATTTCTATACACATGCTATACATTTTTTTAAATTTTTAATAATAGCTTCATTGTGCACGTTTACAGCGAGATATCCTTGAAGGAATTAAACTCCAGGAATTTCTTCCCATTTACTGTTCTTTTGTTATGTTTGGTATACTCCTAGGAAAAGAAATTAGGTAGAAAATGATTGTCTCTTTTCATTACGAAAATGACTAAATCTTTAAGTTATTAGTTTTTTAATTAAAATATATCAATTAAGAAAACTTATGACCACTGTACATTACTCTAGCTATACAATCTAGACACTAGTGAAGTGAATTTTACAGTCTGCTTGCTTTGCAAAGCTGCCTTTTAATTTATATCCTCGCCGATTTTCTGCACTTCAGGGACAACATGATACGGGCGATAAGGTAGAAACCTGCATAACCCGCTGCACCTTCGGAGTATGCAAATTCAATGGCTTCGTAGAATAAATTGAGAGTGGGGAGGGAGAAAGGGGAAAAAAATATGGAGGTAAAGGGTCAGAGTCAAATCGGATTCCCATACGTCTTGCTGTCTTACCAGACACAGGCACAAATCGTACACCAGTAAATGGCTTGTAATATCCCAGCACAATCACAAAGCAGCATTTGCAGTGCTTTTCTAACGTCTCTCGCCCACCTGGAAGAGATTAGCACACTAGTGCATTACTCTTCTTGTTTTAAAGAGAAAGGTTCATCCTGACAGATTGTTAAAATGCAATTGCATCAGAACTGGTGTGGAAATGAATACCTTCATTGTTTCAAAACCCTAGCCAAGAGCAAATCATTTGAGTTGCTTTAGGTACCACAGTACCTAAATAAAATGAAATGAAATAGCCGACGAGTCGGCAAAAATCCCGTTTCTGTAGCGATAACCCATGTTTATGTTCAGTAACGGTGTTCTGGAACGCTTTGCTTTAATAATACCACTATCTAAAATCTTAGGTACTAAAAACCCTCACCTGATGGAGTAAAATGAGTTATATTTTTTAATTCAGCGTGCAAGGATCGAAGGCAGTTGGAAACCCTCAAAGTGAGGTATCTCCATATAGACAATGACAGAAAATCGCCTACCAAAAATGGCACTACAGTACACTCTACGTGGAAGATCTATAGGAAGGCCCAGTAAGAGATGGGCTAATGAAAGTATGTACATTCCTGCCGCTTCGGAACGGGAAAAGAAGTACCCAAACTTTGACTGGAATAAAAAGAAAAAGAAGAGGAGGAACATATCAGGAATATAAAAGGTCAGTTATAAAATACTTTATCTCAAAAAAAATTTTAATCAAACATATGTTATTTTTGTTGTGGCATATGGGTTGGCAATGTGGGGAACTAGTATTATTGTAGCAAAGAGACGGTTGGTGTGCTCCAAGTATCGGTTAGAGATTTAAACATGTGGAAAGATTAGCTCTGCGCACGCGTAGATTAGCCGTTATCAACGGTTTCTAAGCAGACGAGGTATGGAGTTTGAAGAGAGGGGACGCTGTTTCATCTGCTCCGGAATGGTCACCTTCACGACATGCAAAGGAAGATCAGAACATATTTAATAAATTAATAAAGTGACTTACTTAATTCAGGAGTATTTACATTTTCAGAGATTACCTCGATCCATTATCACCTTATTTTCATTTAATGGGAAGGATTTTTACAGATAAGCTCGCTCCTTGTCCGGCATAATGATGATGAAATTATTAAAAAATGATGCATAAACGAATATCTCGACAATGCGCCGTGACAATGTGTACAGAATTAATTTTATTTATAACGATTACAAAACACCATCTGCTGCTTAGCTACTGTAATCAGCAAGTTTCCTTATATTCATTGCAAAAGCATTAAAAGCTGGCGATAGAAAACTTGTCATTCGTTGCTGATGTCACACTACAAGTGCACCTTTCCCGCACTGATGAGTATCATGATGCTCGGGTTTCTCCGCTGCCCATCGCATTCGTTCGTGAAAGTAGGCGTGACTGCAGCACCCGTTGCGTTCACAAGGTAACGATTTAACATGTTTTAGACGGTAACGCAAAGCAAAAGGTACATACAAGCCGTGCTGTACAAAAGAAGTAATCATTTAACATCCTATCAAGAAGTTCATCATTGGATGTAAAGTGGTTGCAGTAGTATGATGCGGCATTTTAATAATAATAATAATAATAATAATAATAATAATAATAATAATAATAATATCTCATTTACATTATTGTTATTATTATTATTATTATCATCATCATCATCACCTCGAAGTACTGCATATGATAGTATATATATGATCCATTTGCAAACTCTATTTCAGAGATTTTAGTTCAACCACGACTCTCTCAAAGATAAACAAAAGTGTAAGTATTAAAACTATTTGATTTCGTACTATGCAAAGAACGGGAGTTTAGCTTTATTTTAGAACTAGTGATAAGTATTAGACAACAAAAATAATGCAATTGAGGAAGAAAGATTTTATGCTATGTAGCGGAGGTTAGAAGTTAAAAAAACTTTATTTCAAATTTGGAAATTTCAACAATTTTTATGAATGCATCAATAATGTATGTTCACATGAACAACGTTTTATAGTTAAGCTACGACCTTACCCCACGATCAGATCTCTTGAGGATACCTACCGGATTTACTGTCAGTGGGATATATTATAAACAATTTGACTGTATAAATCAGTATAATTGCAGTTTCAAAGCCCTCGTAAATTTGAAAGTGTCTGAAGTGTAAAATGCACTACTTGGCGCCATAAGGTGGACACTGATGCCAGTTATGCCCCCAGAAGGGTCATCGTAGGAGATCCCTAATAGAACACCCCAACGCCTCCAAGAAGCTCGAGCCCCTCAGAAGGGTTACTGGAGCAAAAACCTTTCCTAACTGCAAGCCACCGTCACGCCGCACCATCACACCTTGCCTGGAACTTTCGATTCTGTAACGGAACGAAATGAGATGAAATGGGAGGGCAGAAAATTCGTGGAAAGGAGTCTTCCCTACATTAGCTTAAGCGACCAGGAGAAATCACAAAAAATTCGAAGATTTAGCCCTAAAATTGGGTGCCTCCCCTAAATTTGTCATGGATGAGAATAATAAAAACTTCATGGAAAAAAAATGAAGTCAAGAATTACGGACCTAGCGGAATTTCCATCCTAGACCTCCCGTAAAATAATCCGTGCTTAGCGATCTCAACTTTGGCGCTGGTATTAATATTTTGATAAGAATTCAATGCGCGATATTGATCTTAATTAACATATATTTAAATGTGATAGGTAGTTCTCCTAGATCTACGGGTTTAGCTCTTCTGTGGCATGGTCTGTGTTTTGTATAGTAAACCAGTATGAGACAGAGCTTTCAAAATACTTTTTCTTCCATCAACTATATCAATCATTAATAAAAATCAAACTGTTTGAGTTTTTCTAGCTATACTCTTGCTTCTAAAATTGTTATTTTTGTACATTAATCTTGACATACAAGCTAATATTAAATCAGCTAATAAAATACACCAATCTTTTATATTGAACCTTAAACTAACCAGAACATAACCTAAAAACTTAGTTAAAATAATACATTTGTTCTACGTTCAAAGACCAGAGAGGAGTGGGGACGTGATTTGATTGACCTGTGATTCATGATGCTGCTACCTATAACCGCAACGGAATAAAGCGAAAACGAGTGCAAATTGCAAATCGAGGACGGGTTGAAAGTGGTAGAAGATTAATATTCATATATTAAACATTCTGCGGATGCATCGTGTAATAAATAATAATTATGTATCTGAAATAAGACGTTAAAATGCAAGCAAATTGATACAGATGGAGCCATCACTCAGACCTTGTTATCTCCAGCCTACAACACAGCCTAGTTGGTAAACGTGACCACCCAAACAAGTGTCCGTTTTACTTGTTGCCTCGCTTTAATGCACTGTAAATAATATGACAGCTATCATATCAGACTGAACATTGGATAGTTGCACTGCACACGGCCGATATACGCCAGATAAAGGTTCTCCAGCATTGTTACAATATTAATATTTAATTCACCCTTTGCAAAAATTATTTTGAATTGAATTTCTAATAATCCTGGATATAAAACTAAAAATAACCGTCATGTTAAAAATTCCTAAGAACTTCCAGTTAAAATAACGGTATGCGTAACTTTGAAGCTTTGTCGTATTGAAATTTGAAAACTAGAACTTCTAAATAAATTGTCTTTATTGCAAATGCGAATCAGAAGAGAATCGAATTGCTTTACTTAGTTATTCTTATAATTCTTATAATATGGATGAAAGGAATACATCATGGACTGCTACGGGTAGCCGATGTCGTTAAGGTGCGGACTCATGAGCGGGAGATATGGGTTCAATTCTCAGGACCATCCTCCTTGTTGAGGTTTTTTCCAGTTTTTCCACAATGCTCATAAATGACTAATGCCGGGGAGGTACCCTAAACTTAGATCTGGAACGCTTCCTCCCTTTAAACAAAAGGGACGTCACTGCTAGTGATGTCTCAATAGTTAAAATGAGCGCTAAATACTACTAAAAACGTCATGGCATGTGCTTGTTTAATATTGCATTAATTCATGTAGTTATTCGTTTTTTGTTTGCCAAGAATTGAATATTATGAATGGAAGACAAAATTGGATTTTCAAAATCAAATATGAATATGGAAAGCTCTTTCAACTATAGAAGATGCTTCAAAATTACACCTTATAGCTCTAGGAATACGTTCTTCATTTATTATAATTAACATTGTTTTTAACAAGTATAACACTAAATAGAAATATGAGTGTTTTTTTCCAACTTCCAATCGCTCTGCTACGTGACCAGACAAGCATAAGGATGCGGATCTGCGCTAATGCCCCACCATAACGTGTGCCAAGACCAAGTTCAATAAATGTGTTGAAGCTGAGCTACAGGCACTTCAACATGGCGGGCACGATTAATTCTCCCGCCAAGTGCGAGTAGCGAAGCGTCATTTGTTTTCTACAGGCAAAAGGGAATGGTGCAGCAGAAAGTCGGCGCAAAATGAACTGTGTTTATGGTGCAAACTAGTGAGGGTAATGTGCATGAATGGTGTAGGAAATTTAAAGAAGGCCGAACTGATGTTCATGATGAAGATGAACAAAGACACAGGTCTGTCGCTTGTTCAGCGAGTTGATCAAGTGGTTCGAAAGAGACGGAGGTTTACCATCAGAGAGTTGTCTGCGGAATTTCCGGACATTTCAAGGTCAACTCTGTACACGATTGTCACAGAACACCTAGGCTATCGAAAACTTTGTGCACGCTGAATTCCCAAAAAAAGACCTATCTCCATACGCTGACGGCAATCTTCTATGAAGAGGGTATTGGAAAACTCTTCTATCGATAAGACAAATGTAATTAATCTTTACAGTAACAATGTGGAAAAGTAACTGACTCCTGGTAATAAAATCATTTAGCCATTCACACTTGTCTTTTTGTTATGCCCTATCGAAGGTTGAAAAGAAAGAAAGAAAGAAAGAAAGAAAGAAATAAAGAAAGAAAGAAAGAAAGAAAGAAGCCCTCAAATTTGAATCGTTGACTGCTTGTTATGTATTGCAGAACAGTTTTTTTAAGTTTCAAAATCTGAACTTTTAATACTCAAGTTTACTATTTTAAAAATAGCACAGAGTATCTAATATGAATTAATTTTCTAATTACACATCACCTATAAAAACTGCTCAACCTATTTTACAATCACCCTAATTAAATAAAACTCCATAATAACAATAAATTCATACTCGTGTATACAAGCGACATAAATAAAGCCCTTGATCATTCGTCGAGAAGACATTTAATACATGATGGCACTCCAGAACTTTTCAGCACCTATCCCTACCTACAGATATTTGATAAATCTCGATGGTGGTGGCTAGATAGAAGTGGGCTAATCATCTGGCCACCGCTTTAACTTGTTTTAAACATTAAAATTAATGGTGTATAAATACGGTGCAATTTTTTGCAACCGAGTAAGCTGTTATACAATGTACACATAGGAGTTTAGAATGGTCTTCGCGGAACAAGCAGATTAAGAAGTTAGGCCTGTATTAAGGCAAGATGTTAACATTTTGAACTTGTATTTTAAGCTAATGTGAAATTCTGAGAGTCACATATGAACCTTAAAACTTCTGATCCGTGTTGATATAAATATATTTATATAAACTATTAATAACTCATTAATGAAGCTATGCCATTTATTTATTACCAGTTGTTAACATTCTATATAATAACAGTTTAAAGTTGATGGCCTATTGGAGAAAGAAAAAGTACCAAAAATGTAGAAGACCCCAGGGAAAAGCAGGGTGAACTTCTCAAAACAGGGGCCTCGTCTCAAACCTAACCAGATGAGACACAGAGATGACTATTGCCCTTTGACCTTCATTCACCTTTTCAAAGGAACTCTTTTATTTTGTGACGTTAATTTCCATACAATATTCATGCGAAATGAAAGTCAGAACACTCTCGCGGGATTGCATGGCTTCAGAACGAGCCGACATTTATCTAGCAAAGAATTGGCAGATCGATAAGCTGATTTTTTTTTTTAATACTTTTTCTGCAAAACGTATAGGCTACTTGCTTGAGTGACTAATCGGATCAAGTTGTTTGCTAATTCTTGTTCAATTCTTCTAACTGGATTTTCTTCTCTAATCCAAATAAATTATTCATAAATATTAAATCATCCCCCTACATGTTGATATAGACATTACGAGGTAAAAAACTGTAAATTAATACCTGTTTATCTTGCTGTGAAGAATAAGTGGTTGTTTGCCACACCTAGAAAGAAACATCGTTACTGCTCTCTCTCTCTCTCTCTCTCTCTGTCTCTCTCTGTCTCTCTGTGTCTCTCTCTGTCTCTCTGTGTCTCTCTCTGTGTCTCTCTCTGTCTCTCTCTCTCTCTGTCTCTCTGTCTCTCTCTCTGTCTCTCTCTCTGTCTCTCTCTCTCTGTCTCTCTCTGTCTCTCTCTCTGTCTCTCTCTCTGTCTCTCTCTCTGTCTCTCTGTCTCTCTCTCTCTCTCTCTCTCTTCTACACCTGGCTGCTTTCTAATGACAGTGAACTGTTCTATTGTTTTAATGTAAATTAAATATTTACTAACTACAAGTGTTTTGAATTTCTCCTAATTCTTTGTATAAAATATAAATTACAAGAAATAAATTATAAATTTTATATATATATTTATAGTTTTAAAAGAATGTTATAATTACATTGTTATAATATCGGTTAATTAAAAACTGGTTTTAAACTTAAAATTCGGCTATATCACCCATTAAATTATTATTATTATTATTATTATTATTATTATTATTGTTATTATTATTATTCTGTAAGCTAACTTCAGCAGTACCCAAGTAAATTAATATACATATATAACAATTATTAATGTCCATTTAGGTAATTTTAAGCATACGAAGGAGAATATTTCGGCACCTCGGCCATAATGATGGGTCTTTTGTACCTACATCCTACATGTATCTACATGGGAGGTATTTACAGAAGGAAGGGATGAGATGAGACATGAAGTGGGGTTTCTTGGGTTCCAGACATCAGCAGGCCTACAAGAGTCACGGCGGTCTCCCTCTAAGACAAGCTGCTCAGGCATAGCCCAACGCCAGGACAGAAAACTTTCTCTAAGGCAACAATTTACCGCCACGCCGCACATCACCACTCCGCCACACCTGATACTTTCGTCTCTGCAATCAGAAATATGGAATAAAATTTTACGAAACACATAGCGATCATTGGTGGAAATAAAATATCCACATGAGCATTCCCCTTAGTGACCAGAGAAAATCACAAAAAAGCCTTGATTTGAAACCGTGACCGCATAAATGCGAGTCCTAAAAGTTACTCGTGATTTACTCTATTGAGTTTAAGATTGGTTTGATTATCGTTACTGTGTTTAATGTAAGGATTAAGAGTGACATTATGAAACAGACACAGTAGGGCAGGTATTTTACTTTTATTTCCATTCAATGTGCGAGCGTATACCACAGCGAAATTTGGTAGATACAATTACACTATCCACCCGTTATTTTTAATATGAAGCTTAACAATAATAAATATATTTAATTTAACTTTAAATTTAATTTTAAAAATGTATAAAGTATATTTTTAGAAATATTTTGGAAATTCCACATTATATTTTAACAAAATATTGTTCATATGTTTCATTTTAAAGAGGACCAGTTTATAAATATACAGTTCACTTACTGGATAATTACCACAACACTATATTAGCACTGTTTGAAAGAGGAATATTTTCAATTGAATACTAAGTGTGAAATATATACACATTTAACTTCCTACTTTTTAAACTTTTAATCCTATTTTTTTTTTTTTTTCAAAATTTTAAAGCAAATGCAATAAGATTCAATTAAGTTCTCCTGAAGTGTTTATTGATTTAATGCAAATAGATTAAAGTTTAACAATTAATAACTTCAGAAGAAAAAAATTCCAAATGCTAAAAATGGACCTATATGTTCCTTTTTCTCACTAAGTGAAAGAACAACAAGATTGATTTTTTTCCCCACCTTTTCTATGAGCTTCATTATGAATTAAGAACTGGAATCATTTTGCTAAGTGATGTGTGAAATTATTTATGAACAGTTATGCTTTTTAAAAGTATAACTTAGTTGTTGAATGGTGTTTAACGCCCGTTTTTACTACACAGAGAGATACCATAGGCGATGGACACTGATGATACATGAAATATAATGATTATAGGGAAAGGATTTATTTTTAAGGAAGGAAACGTTCCAGGCCTAAGTTTAGTGTGCCTCCCCGGCATTTGCCATTTATGAGGACTGAGGAAAACCTGGAAAAAACCTCAGTGAGGGATTCGAACCCCAGACCTCCCGCTCGCGAGTCCGCGCCTAAACGACCTCGGCCATATTTTTTATTTTGGTTTTAAAAACATACATTTATTCCATATAGTCCAGTTTCCCTAGTTTTCAGAAACTATTTTTCTTATTTAATTAAATGGTATAAACCAAATTTTCTTGTAAAGAAACAAATATTGGTGCCGCTAGGGTAATTTTTAAATTTTGGGTAACTCTCCTATTAATCTAATAGTCCGATTTCACCATTTTTCGAAAACTATTTTTCTTAGTTTATTTCAACGGCACTTACCGACTTTACTTTAACGTTTAAAATTGCAGCCTCTAGAGCAATTTTTAATTCTGCTTTAACCACTAAAAGTTTTTCGGGTATACCTCCACTCCGAGTGACCCAATTGCATTATTTTCGAAAACTACTTTTGTAAATTTACTTCAAAGATTTTTGCTGCGGCCAGTAGAACGATTTTTTTCCATTTTAATCCTCCCCCCAATGGTACAATTTTGTTGGTTAACAAACCGAATCGTTTATTAATTGATGGATGGTTTTGTGCCGAGTTTCGTTGAGAAAAACCAAAAATGCCACCGCTAGAGCGTTAACATATACATATATACTCATATATAAATGAAAAATTAAATAACACAATAAAATGTAACTAATAAGAAGAAAAGGGATAAATCACTTAGAAAGGCACAGACTTACTATTTTTTGTCTAGTTATAAATATACAGAGGGTGCCAAAAATATACACACTTCACACTTCAAGCAAAGAAAAACTGTGTTAACATAACAAAATTGAAATCACACAAACAAAATGACGAGCACTAATCATCTTGGATTTTTACAGTGATAACAACAGCTCAAAATCCCACCATTAGCGTCGATACACTTCTGAGTACGTTGAACTACTGATTGAGCAACGTTTATGAAAGCTCAGCGATTGCAGCACATGCCGTTTCAATTTCTTCCCGAAGTGCTGTCAGTGTAGCTGGTTTTCTACGGTATACAAACAATATCCTTTAGTTCCCTATAGGTAGAAGTCCATCAGAGTTAGATCCGGAGAACGCGGTGGAAACTTCTTCGTCCTATTGCCTTTGAACTTCAGCAACATTCTCGGTTTTCCAATAACACTTCAAAATTGCTTTCCGCAATTCAAACGATAATCTTGGCCCCATTTTGTTGAAGCAACGCTAGCATAACGTAATGTGAGTCATATCTGTTTAAAGAATATAATACGATAATCTTGGCTTCATTTGTTCTTTGTTGATTTACCTGTCACGTAGCAACGCTATCACAATGTGAGACATATCTGTTTACAGAACTTCATACTACACATTACTGTTGTTTTTCGGTTCAACTTTGAAATATATTAGAGAGAGGGGCGCAGAAAATTGACATATATATATATTTAATTTATCGTACCTATAATTTATTAGGTACGATCAACGCAGATTTGGATAGGTTAGCAAAAAATCCTTCCGTTAGTACAAACATAATAGCTTACATTCCTTCAGAATTCGCTAAAAATAAGTCAATTTTTCAGGGTACGGTAGCTTACATTCCTTCGGAATGAATGCATATAATTTATTAGGAAAAACTTAAACAATATGTTGCTAAACAGCGTGTTAAATTAAATGCCAATATATTTCTCCATCGGATGCTGCTTTCAAACCTTCTGAATAAATTTTTGAAATGCATTTGGTCCATGTACTGTATCAGACAAAAATCAACTCGAGCAGAAGTAGCCAAAAAGTAAACATTTAATTTGTCTACAGGTGTGTCACTTCCAGCAGAAAAATAAACCAACTATGGGCGTTAGAGCGATGCAAGGAAATGATTAATTAGGGAACAATATTCACTTTACTCTTTGATGCTTTTGGAAGATTTCACCTTCTTGATAGACATCTTTCAAAGCTTCGTTATGGAGTTAATTTCAACCTCTTTAGTATTTTGCGGAGTTTTCTCCCAAGTGGAAGACTCAAGTTAATTGTGCAGTGTATGTGTCTACGGACGGTACAACATGAAAAGAAACCGCCGAGTCTGTTACCACCCACTTGCTGTGATGAATGCAACCTTGGACACTATGTAACGCTGACCAATCGGCGTCATTCAAGTGGTTTGGCGGCGGGGGGAGCCGATCTATAGCAGCCCTGACTGGACTTAATGATGATTAGATTTGAAACCAGATGTTGAACTATCTTAAAATGTTCCAAAGAAACCGATATTTGCACTGGAAGAAAGAATATAGCGGTATCCATTACAAAAGCTATAAATACGAAACCCATTGACGTTTTCAGCATTCCTTGGCATAGTTCGATCTTCGGATCATCCTGAGAGAAGGAAAATGTATACATATGCATAGACCTTGATACATTCCATGCTGAAGTATTTATTATCAGACCATGCAGTATTCGCAGGCAGAATAACATTTCCAAAGGCATATTTTGTTAAGAAACTATGTCTTAAAGCTGGCTGGCATCTTGCTGTTAACAGACATTTCGTTTGAAAAAAGCACAATTTCTTTAATAAACAGTTACGACTGTCTAAATAAGTGACTTTCAAACCGTAAAATAATGAACAGATTGATTACATAAGTGACACTGGGAGTGAATTTTAAAGTAGGGCATTTTGTAATAATTTTTCTGAAACTTTTACGTGCATTGTTGTTAAATTAATATGTATACCAAATTTCATTCAAATTGAATAAACACTTTGCTAGCTATAGTTTATTTCCTAAATTTTATTACCTAAATATGTCGCGTAATCAAAATTTCTCATATGGCTCATGAGTTGAGAAAACTAGTTTTCATTTTTGCAATTGGAGCTTTGAATCACATACCTAATACTTGTATAGAAATATATTTTAAACAAATTTCATAAGTGAACTGTGGTACGTTTTTAAATCTATAAGAAAATTTAATCTTTAACACGAATCATTTTTCATTGAAATTTTTTTGTTTTTGAAATTATTATTTGTGTTAAGATGTTTTTTGCCCTATAGAATGTTACAACGTATACTGCTGCACATTCTGGTGCAATTTATTTGTATTTAAACAACTTTGACATTTTGTATGTGCGAAAATGAAGTTTTGAGAATAAAGCTGTTTCATAAAAACATGTGCTGAAAAGCAGAGTGATTTAAAAAAACACACAACATTTTTGAAAATGATATCTTGAAAAAAATTGTCACCTATGAAGAAATGAACTAAATAATGCGTTGGATTGGATAGGAAAATACAGAGTAGGAACTCTCGAGATTTCAGTTGTGTTCAAGTACTGGCCATTGAAAACATCTCCGGTAGGAAGGGATGAAATAAGGGAGATACCTGGATGCTAAATCTACAGTCTGTGAGTCGCGGACACAGAGGAGGACCCTAATATTGTTTTCAGATTGAGTACCCCGACGCAGGCTGAGACTCCTTTAAGCCCTCCGTACAACAAGCAAGGCAGCAACCTTCCCAAAGTGCAAGCCGCCGTCACACTGCACCCAACACCAACCTACCTCATCTGGTACTTTATATGCTGAAATAGAATGAAATAACGTAAAATGGAAGAGTGAAAAGTTTGTAGAAATTAATATCCATCTCGACTTTCGCTTAGTTGAACATGGTACACCTCGAAAAATCCCGAGGTATGGATGGCTGACCCCAACGGAGTCTCTAGCGTTACAGCCTGAGCTACTCCACTCGTTAAATTATCCTATTAACATATTCAGTCATTAAGAATAGTTAAAAAAAACATTCAATAATTTTACTATTGAGCTAATAAATGACAGCATATATATACAGCAATATTAAATGTTACAAGCTTATTTTTCACATTAAATATGAAATGATTATGAACTTGAAATCGTATCCCTACTAGTTAATAGTACAGGTTTATGATCACAGCAATTAACAGCTGCCTTAGAGGGCGGTGATAATACTGTGCTTACATAAGGATTAAGCTACAGACGCACACCTCATTTACCTAGCAATTAACCTTGGTTCTGAAACGGCACTCTAAGTTTATTTGCTAATGATAAAAGCAACAAGTGGTCGTCCAGGGACTATAATAATTTCCAGTTTTCTTAGGAAGTTCCATGAAAGCTTTTACGCTTGTTTTGTAAATACAAAAAGGGTCAAATAGTAATAAACAATGAAAGAATGCACTCAGTACAGACACAGTTCTCGTTTATCAGAATACGATAATAATAATAATAATAATAATAATAATAATAATAATAATAAATAAGCCACAACACTGAATTTGTATCGTAGCTCTGTATCTGATAAACAGTCATATTTCATGTTTAATTAAGAATATGAAGCATGGTGCATATCTTGGACGTTGGTGCATATTTCGACGCTAAGGACATATTTCTACAGTTGTGGCATTAATTCGCATACTTTTTGTAAAATGTTTATCCTTTTTACTTCTTACCAGATATACAAATATTGTGTTATGCTAAATCAATAGCTGGGGTTTTTATTTTATCTATTATGTTTCTATGCCATATTTATTATCTGTAAGAAAGATAGAATGTGCCAGATTCTGTACAGATATTAGAAACAAGTTTGATTAGCATCATCCAGTAACTTCAACAATTCCCATCTTAGTGTAGCAGCAATATATTGTTGTGTAATTGTTGTATTTTCAACCAACAAAGCTCTTGTGTTCGATTGTTGTATTCTCTCAGTCAAGTGTGATTATCATTGTTGTACAGCAGTTGACGACTAACATTTGTGAAGTGAACTTCTTTCAGAGTGATTCTACAATTTTAAATAATACTCCTAAGACAAAACGCGTTCATTGGTCACCAAGTAAAACTGCCTTAATCCTTTTACTTGGTGACCAATGAAGGAATTCTTCTAACTGCGCAAGGGTTAGCAAAAATTAATTGCTCCTGTTCAATTTCCTATTGTAAATAGGAAAACACTTCATGAAGAAGGCTATTCCTATAAAGAAATACCGAAAAGGTTGGGTGAAGGCGCTACAAAATCCGTCATTAGTAAAGTTTGCAAGCGGTACGAAGTAACTGGGGGACACATCTAAGAATGACAGGAAACCAAAACTAACTGCTCAGGACTGCCGCAGAATCTGCCGCCTTTCTCTATAAAATTGCCTGCCAATATAAACACAATCTTGAGAACTTCTGAACTGCAAGTCTCTGACCGAACAATCTGACAAAAACTTTGCGAAAATGGTTTACGAGCGAGGGCCCTAAGAAAGAAGCCTTATCTCAATCAAAGACAAATGCACAAGCCTGTGGAGTGGGCTTTATCACACAGGAAGACTGGGGTAAAGTCATTTGGAGCGATGAAACGAAGATCAACATCTTTGGAAGTGATGGCGTCGCCGAACAGTTGAGGACATTATATCTGAGTGCACCATCGCCACTATGAAGCATCCTGTCACCATCTTGGTATGGGGAAGCATGGCAAGGCATGGTATGGCGCCTGCAGTGCTGGAGGGCAACATTGATGCCACAAAAATACCAAGAGGAGATCTTAAACTTACAAATGCTGCCTACTATTCGTGAATTTTTGAGGGTGAAAGTCAGCGGCGCATCTTCCAGCAGGATGCTGCAAAGTATGATACCTCGAATCAATCTGAAATGGTTCAGGGACCATCATGTTACTGTCCTCCCTTGGCCACAGTCCTGAACTGAACCCAATTGAAAACTTGTGGTCAAGGCTGAAAGTTTTGCTGTCACGTGGGAATCCCAGCAACAAGAGGGAGCTGTTAGAGGTCATCACCCAAGCGTGGTTTAGAGTAATAACACAGAAGATCTCTAATGTTTGGTAGACTGAATGCCACAAGGCAAAAGCAAAAGGATAACTTACAAAATATTAATACACAGCAGTTACTTTGCTTCATGGAGAATCTCACTTCATACTTGACGGCGCTACCGCCCATTTCAGTAACCGTACCCGCAGATACCAGAAAGTTTTCAGGTCGGTGGATAGAATGTCTGTTAATTCTCTAGCGGCCACAATTTTTAGAGAATTACGAAGTAATATAACAATTGTGGTTGCACCCATGAAAAGATTTTTAAAAAATGCTTCAAATCTTCATCAATAATACCTACTAGGCACCAAAAATTGAAAATGAATATATATACAAACTCTAGAGGCCACAATTTTTATTTTTTCTCGACGAAACTTGGCATAAACTATCAATTAAGACACGATTCAAAAACCAGCAAAATTGAACCATTAGGATTGAGAGATAATCTAAAACGATATATATATATATATATATATATATTTTTTTTTTTTTTTTCGTGCATCTGTTAACGCTCAAGAGACCGAAAATTTTGTCTTTTCCCACGAAACTCTGCATATAACGGCCAACAAACAATTCATCGAGTTCAAATGCCAACAAAATTGGACCATTAGGAGTGGGGATTAAATTAAAGTGATGTTATATATAATTGTGCGTGTGTCACCCCGTTCTCTCTCTAGCGGTTGCAATTTTTTCCCTCGACGAAACTCCGTATATGCCATTGAAATAAAATAATAATTTTTTTAATTAAACAAAATTAGATTATTAGAAGGGGGGGTTACCTGAAGCCCAAAATTTAAAAATCATCTAGAGGTACCAAGATATATATATTTGGCAACAAAACTCTGTGTATACCATTTAAATAAAATAAGAAAAACAGTTTTTTTAAAATTATGGAAATTGAACCATTAGGAGTAGGGGTATACCAGAAAACTTAAATTTAAAAAACGCTCTAAAAGGGGACAAACTAACGAATTCATTTATAAGGATGCATGTGTTTTATTCTTGGCAAACTTCTGCATCCATCTGTCTGTTAACAATTACAAACCGCCACGAGTGACCGAGGTCGTTACGCACGGATTGGGAGTGGAAGATCTGAGGTTCGATTCCAGCCAGGACACTTCTTCCTGACAAAAGTTATTATTATTATTTTTTTTTCAGGTTTTCTTCAATCCTCATAAATGGCAAATGCCGGGTAGGTATCCTAAACTTAGGTTTGGAAGGCTTATCTTTCCCCAATTTTCATTTCATTGCATCTCAGGTATCATCTGTCTTGTAAACGGTCATTAAACATTATTAAAATAAAACACTTATAGAACATGTTCGAAAACAATGCTTAGTACAAACATATCCGTTAACATTTCTTGCTCTTTGACTTAGAATTTGTAACACAGCAATGGGCAAGGCACTGTTTAACGTTTCAACAGAAATGATAAACTAAATGAAAAGGAACAGAATTATGCTCGTGCAACAAGTAGCGATGAGGAAACCGAAGGCTAGATTCGGTAAACAGCTTAACAAATAGAATGCTATGAACAAAGTTATTGAATGAAAACAAAGCAGCATGCATTGCAGTTATATTTCAAGGAACTTTTGACATTTGCTAATTGTAAAAAGCTGTAGAAAAGCTTAACACGTGGTTATGGTAGTACAACTTTCATTTCTCTGCCGCACGACAAATATAAACATGTGAGAGATGATGCTATCAAGGACCAAAGGGAATACTAACAATGAACCGTCACTTCTACTCTTTACGTAATATGATACACGTGCACTCGTCCCTGGAACATGTAGAGTGGGCGATTTTGTGGCTCCTAGCTGTTCTTTCCATCACGTTTTGTTAATAGCCTGCTTGTCTCAGAAATAAAATTATTCTTACTGTTTAGTATTTTTAAATCCTTAGCTACAAAATATGACGAAATGGTAACCTATATCGTATTAGACGAAATTTTATTGCTAATATCACAATTTCCAAAAATCCTAAAATGTGCAAGAATATGAATTATTTTGTTCTTTGTAATATTTAGATTTCAGCGTTATATTTTTATCCTAAATGACATCTTTCTGCGTTGATTTGTGTTCTTTAAAGAATGAGGAAAGTATATGGTGTGTTGAAATTAGTGAGCAGCAGTTAAAAGTATTTCTATGCTTATTAGTGCTTAGAACGGCCACTCTGAGCTCAAACACAGCCTTATAAATACCCCATCGTGGATTATTGTGCTCGAAGGTTCCAGCTGTTTGCCTTACCTATTGATTGTCACTTCTGGTCTTTGGCCAGTTGTATTGTAATTTTTATTTACGGGTAGTTTCAAAGATATATTTGTGCATCAAACCGGACACATTGGAGAAACTCCACGCTATGTGAAAATGAAATATATAGAATCATAGTTGATTAGCAGAGTCCAGAAGTTTAGGCATATATTTTGATTAAAATAGGCAGGCAAAACGGCACTTAAAATACCGAAAATAGGCAGCAATATTATTAAAACAGGTATTAATGAAATTAGGTGTTTTAGATACTTAATAGTTTCTTTATCACACAATTAAAATACTTAACTTTATTTTTCTTGTTGCAAGCAACAATAGCTTTTTTTTTCAAAGTGCCAACTGCCATATTCAGCCGCTTGTCAGAGATAATATTTTTTCATCGTGGAAAATGAACGTTTTACTTTCACTGAAGTGATTGGAGCATATTTAAAACAGAATATTGGAAGGACTCATACCAGTTACAGCAGAGCATTCGCCTTTGAGGACGTCATGGAAATGTTGATCAAGACAAAGCAAAGTAGTTTTGAATAGTCCTGGCGAATGAGCAAAAGATGCGCTGTAGTTTCTGGTAGAATTCATTTTCTGCTTATGAGTTTATAGGTGAATCAGGTTAGTATCTCTTACTTCTGCACTGAACACATTGTAGAGACGATTTATTGACCAGCTGTGCCGCTCTCACCCTTCTCGCTTGCAATTGTTTGTTACATTTATGGAGTTGAAAAATAACGCTCACCACCAAAATTCTAGAATTGTCATGCGCAGATCGATACAAGGTGATTCGCCAGGACTAATCAAAACTACAGTACTTCTTCATCCTCTCTCTTTCCTGGTGTCCGTATGCCCGAGGTTACAGTGTGTTCCTTTTCACTAACAAAAGTTCTGCTGTTTAAACAGCTTAAGTGAATGGGTTGAGGAGAAAGTATAACAAGGTGCTCTATAGATATTTTTGTAAGGTGAAATGTCATTTATTTTTATAATCTTTCTCACTCTGATATATTTAAACTCTTTGTGTGCTTTTTAAAATGGGCAAGTAATGGTAGAAAAAAGCAATAACGGTCCATAACAGGCCAAAATAAGTTTTAAACCTTAAAATGGGGAATAGAAGCTAAACTTGGCAAAAAGGTCAAAATAAAAGCTGGTTCTACCGACCCAGTAAGGAAACATGTTCATTTCTACCCGACTCTAAAATACATCCGCCCAGTTAGAAAGGGTATTTTGGTTAACTTTCGGGTTCTATTGATGAGCCTAGAAAAGGGAGTGACAACATATTCTCTCAGTATGAGTTTGCATACGGGAGGATGGAGACACTTAAAACATCTACTCTAAGACAGATGTGCTTTTGATGTTGTAATGAACATTTTAGCTGCTGATTCTCGCGATCTGTCAAGTGTCCATGTGACAGCCGTCATATCATTATATTAATTACCCTGTACTTATGGGCAATTTTAATAGCCTCTGGTGGTTCATGTGAAACATCTGAGTAATCGAACTAAGGCAGCTTGCAAAACAACTCTCATCACAAGTAAACAAGAAGGGATGAGTGACAGACATAAGGTGAGAGGATGGTTTGTAGCTCGTGACTTATTGGTACATCCCATCTGTTGTCTACAGTGCAATACCAACATAACTTCATCCCGCTCTATTCTGCTTTTAGTGCTTAGAAATTCTGATGCCTACTGATCATATTAGGAATTTGGGATCGTCTTCGTGGAACAACAGGATGTCCATGGGAGGAAGTGGAAATTTTAAACTTTTACTTAAGCTCATAAACAACCTTTAAAAGTTGAAAACCAAGTGGGTCCATATTGCAATAAACTAGAAGCATTCCTATTGCCAACATGCGTGTTATAGTTTAACAGAAATTGAAGTAAGCTATTTTAATGGAAGAAATTAATGAGACATTCGGGAAGTTGCATATTAAATTAATAACTCAAGATATAGCAACTGCAAAATAACAAAGTCTAACAAGCACATTCAATATCGCTTGGCCATTTAATGAACCTCGCTAATCGAACTGGATTTGCCTCTTCTTAGATCAAGTATCTAACTGCCTAATTGTCTTCAAGCGGCCCTGAGGAAACCGTTATAGGAATGAAGTCTAAATAATCACATTTGCCCTAATGCTTAGTATAAAATAGTAAGTGTACATAAAATATAAACAATTTCAAAAATTATTAACCCAATTTTCATAATATTAATTATTTAGATTTGGACACAAATTTGAGAAAAAGGTTCAGGGTGAACAGCAATAATATAAAGAATAAAACATGATAGCATATTCAGTTATCTCTTTGACATAAGTCGTTAAGTATAGATTAGTTAAATGTTTCACGTTTCTCCCGAGGTTACAGATGATTCTTGGTTTTGCTCAGTATGAAAAATACACAAGGCACCCAAAAATGTCTACGTATTCTACCTTAAGGGTGACGGGTGGAATGGATTAGACGCAAAGCTTATGATTTGCATATGGGAATCCGGCGTTCAAATTCCTTGGTGCTTGTCGTAAGAACATTCGGTCGAAGGTGTCAGATGAATGGGCTGATGCTGCTCTCGATGTGACGGTTACTTGTGCTTTGGAAATACGTTTGCCTCGGTGTCTAGTATGAAAGCTCCCCCTTCTGAGGGGCTTGAGCAGGTTGTTTTCGCCGACATAGAGGTGATCTATCTGAAAATAATGTTAGGGACTCCGTGGATGCCTAACCGCTCCACTTAGGATGTAATCAAAGACGGCCAGCCCTTGAGCACGGCTGAATACCGAAATGCCCCTACCAAGCCAAATCAATTTTGTTGAATGCCTCCAATTAACTTAATTTTCCTATAAATCTCCTTGGTGGTAGCGTTTCTCAATTGTAGCCATTATTGATCCATTTTCATCAGATGATGAACAGTTCGGATATTTCCAAACTCAAAGTAAAGTATGACGATTCAAATAAGTCTGAGATGAAAGTTTCATCTATGAATAAAACGTTCTCATTCCCCATTAATTAGGTCGACCCACCAGTGGTACTGGAAGCCTTACTATGCCATTGGTGCTTATAACTGATGTTATCTGCTTCCATATCCAAGTGGGAGGACTGATTTTCAAGCTAGGTGCCAGGTGTGAGCAAAATACCTCCTGAACAAGAACTACAATTTACGAACTATCCTAATACACATGTTGTTACCGAAAAGTTCGTTATTATTTCTTAACGTGTTACCACAAGTTAATTATCTTTACTTGTGTACAAAATGACTTAGTTGTCGTTAAATTTATTCACTATTTGCAAGAGTACTCCTATATTCAGTGCGTTTAAAGTATCTATATATTATAAAATTTAACGTAATTTTTTCTCATTTTGTTTTCACTCCCCATACTTTTATTATTTAGACATTAAATTTGTTTATATTTTATTGCCTGTATTCTCTATGTTATAACAGGAAAGGAAGAAGGAATAAGGTACTTCTAAATACACATTTCTCTGCTCTCTATGTACCGATATGTTCTTAGAGTTTTTGTAGGTTATTTGCTCTGTCTAGTGAGGAAGAGGATAACATTTCAGTGCTTTCATTGCAATTGTCTTGAAATCAGATGTGAATGGAGGCAATTTAGAAAAGCATGCTACCAAAAAGTGCGGAACTATTAAAGTCCCGTCTGTTTTAACGGAGCTAATCTTGAGGTAACCAGGACATGCTTCAAGACTTTTTTTTTTTTTTTACAAACTTACCAAACTACATCAGAGATACAAGTTAATGAGTCTATTAAGTGCTTAACCGACCAGCTATCTCTTTAAATGATTCTTGCGGCTTTCATTTAAAACCTTGAAAAGCTTTTTGCACCTTAGCGCTCCTCATATTGCACCGGAAGTTTTCTCGCCCACAACAGCAAGTTTCTTGTAACCCTTACATGTGATTTATGAGAATTTTTCGCCAGCCACAAATCATGAGGTGAATTAAACTGGCTATATAAATATGGAAGGTAAAAAGGATGGAAAAGAGTATAAATATGAAAGTAGCTGGGAAGCGACGTGACCGGCTAAATATTTGAAGACTCGCGGGCATTTTCATGGCTTAAACTATTCAACAGAACATAAGACATGTCTGCATGACTTTATAATCACTGCCAAGATATATAAACAATATATACATTAATATTGTTGTGTTAAGCATACTTTCACACTGTGAATTATTAGATGATTATAAACCGTCGCCCATTTATTTTCATAAAATCTTTCCAAAAGAATATTTATATATATTTAAAGAAGAACTGCAGCAAGACATGTCAATATTTTGCTTCTTATGCAATAATTTATTAACCACCCTTCTTTACTACTATAAACATATTAACTACTTATTTTATAAGCTGGAATAAAATATAGAAACAACGTTAAGATATTCATTTAACTGCTACTTGATTTGCATTAAAACTGTTATTTCAGGGGGGGGGGAACTCCAAGATATTTTTATACAGGGAGTTTTAAAAATACAACAGTAAACAGTAAAATAATTTGTAGATAGCCTTGGGCAAAAGGAAACTTCGTGTGGTTGATGACAGTATTACAAATTGTAATGTATATATGGTTTTAAAAATAAAATTCTTGTTAAGAAACAAAACAAAACAAATTTGAATTTGCATTTTATTGATAAACGGATAACTATATTTTTAATGGTAGAGAAGAATATAGTTTATTGTTATCTGCAAAAGAAAGGTCTGTGTAAGCTTCAGTAAATGTTAAAATGTCCATTCCTAGAAGGAATTTGTTCTTAAAATTATCCACTCTTGCCCCCACATATGCACGAAGTTCCTTTGGCCTTCATTTATAGCAGCACACAGCACCTCCATTGCAGAATTCATTACTACTAACTCTGCGCATGCCTTGAGACTCTCAATATTAAACTGCTTTCAAGCACTAACAATAGTTTATAATATAGGGGTTTGTGACCTGGAGTGCTAGATGGTCAATCTTGATCACTAATAAATTTTTACTAATGCACATCGTGCCAAACCTAAAAACAATTTAATGACCTGTATTCACATCCTCCTATTGATGCCAATTTAAGGTTTAACGTTGGAAGTATTTTGCAAATGTATGAGGTCGCGGTACCCCAAGGAAAAAAAAAAACTCGACTTTTGTCCATCGCAGTCCTTTAGGGCAACTCATGGGAGTTGTGAGGACTATAGTGCTTGGCAGATGGAAAGTTTCAAAGTGGTTTGGGTATATAATCTTTAGTTGTATTTATATTGTGCTATCCACTTGTTTGGGCCCCACAGTATGCCGCTGATTATGCGCACATGAAGTTGAAGGCAAGTAAATCGCGGCATTCACTCAACTTTCATCTTTACTGTTCTGAGCTTGTAGTTCTGGCCTTCCCTTAGGAGTTTTGATTCATACTTCGGCTACTTTGACCTTGTATTACCAAAATAGAAATGCCTGATACAGTATATGGATTGTTGAGTCTTAGGGTTTCTCGATATTATACTGTTATAATATTATCCTGTATAAGACTTGTAGTAAGTCAGTTATATGAGCTGAAAATATACTTTCTAATCCCGCTTAGGGGATTGTCTGAATGAGAACTTTATGAAATTTTATTTAATCGTAATGTGCCGTTCTTGCATGCTTCACTTCAAATGAAATTAAACAGCAATTGCATGGTGTATGTAGGGAAGCATCCTTCTCATATCCTACCGTAAAAGAATGGGCCAAAATTTTTCGAATAGGTCTAGAAAGCATTGAAGACGAAGACCGTGCAAGTCGGCCCTTGAAGTTGCTCACTCCTGAAAACGTCGCTCTTGTGCAAGGAGAAATTATGGAAGAACGGCGACTCAAAGTTACAGAAATAGCAACAAGGTTGGGTCTTTCTAAAACAATAGTCCTTCGAATAATTCATGGACATTTAAACATGAATAAGGTTAGTGCAAGAGGGGTGCCCAGATTTCTTTCCTTAGGCCAAAAGCAGTAACGAGTCATCTGTTGTCAGACATTTTTGGAGCTCTGCCGTGAGAGAGGTTCTACTGTTACAGGAGATAAATTATGGTCCTATACTATGATCTCTTGTCCAAAAGAGAATCAATGGAGTGGCAGAGTAAACCTGGCGAAGCACCGCCTCTAAAGGCCAAGGTCACTCAGTCAACCAAGAAGATCATGACCACAATCTTTTCGGACTGTGAAGGAATAGTATTCATTGACTTCAAGGAGAGGAACACCTCAGTAAATGGGGAGTACTGTGCTGGCCTACTGCACAGAGTACGTGCTTCCATCAAAGAGTAAAACTCAAAGAAAGCTGAGTGGTGATGTGCGCCTTCTTCACGACAAAGTGCCTATGCACACATCTCTTGTTGCAAAGGAAGCTGTGAAGAAATGTGGCTTCAAGGAGATCGACCATCCACCCTACAGTCCAGATCTAACTCCCAGTTACTATTTCTTCTTCTCAAAACTCAAGAAGGACCTTCGAGGAAGGAAATTTAAGTGTGACGAAGAAGTGATGGATGCTGTTTATACCCATTTTTCCGACTATTATGGGGGGCGGAGAGGGAACGAAATGTTAATTCAAAGATGTGAGAAGTGTATTGTAATAAAGGGTAACTATATTGAAAAGTGAAAGACAGTTTTTGTCTTTATCATGCCTAGTAAATGGTTAGGCCAGAAACTTATGGACCTACCCTGGTATTTCCTTGCGAGTAACTGGGAAAAGGCATTTGGACCTCGAGTAAGGTCGTTGTTTCTCTTCCTTAGGCTGCACGAGGTATTCAAAATTTAAAAGATGAGCCAATGCAAATTATTTTGATCAAAATTCCTCGCGCAGTGCTGGAGCGTTAAGTAATTAGAGTTTGGGCTCATTTGTCATTCGCGATAATAAATGAGCCAAGTACACTTAGGTTGTATGTCTTTACGAGGAAGTTGCATGAATAAAAAGGATTAGTCAAAAATATTCCCCTGGAGTTTTTAAAATAAGAACTGCAGACATAGCAACTGTGACTTTCAGGGCTGAACTGATAGCATTCTTGCGCACCTGCAGATGTAGAAGGGCGCGTGTTTGATTTCCTCTTGAACAGACAACCAATATCTATATATCGGTGGATACTTCCTGTAGTGTTTAATCCGCACTTTTTTGTCCAAATATAGATTTCGAATTTGTCGTTTATTGCGTCATAATACATTCCTACAATTTTCGGCTTCGCTACATTTATTGCTGGACTATTATTGCTTAGAGCGTTTGAATGGAGGTAGTCAGGAAATGGAGGGAAAACAGAGAAGAACGTCTTTTGATGCTACTTTCAAGCGTCAAGCATTTCCTTGTGCTGAAAAATGATAACAGAAAGAAAGGAAGAGAATTGCATGTAGCTGAGAGCATCGTTTGCTTGTGGCTGCAACAGAAATTGACATTATTTGCAACTAAAGCTAGTAGGAAGAAACTCATTCGTTGATCCTCGCAAAGGAAGACATCCTGACATTGAAGAAAAAGTTTTGCAATTCGTACATGCAAGGAGGAAGACACCATAAGAAATAAATTTTTCTTCTTTGACCTACGCCAACTGTCCTGACAACAGCACGAGTGACGGATTTTGTCCTACGTGCTCCAAGATGTAAAAATAGTCCACTTATAAATTCTGTGTTCTGATCGTTTTATGAAGCGAACGAACTTATCTCAAAGACGCCGTACAACAATATGCCAAAATCTTTTTTTATGATTTTAAGTTCTGAATTTGAGTCGGCGTTACATTAGATGGCGCATTAGATTCACGGAGTTTTCATTGAAAGCAGTAAAAATACATATCGTCAATGTGCAAGACGCACCAAGAATGGGTCAATATTCGGGAAGGGCTGACCTTTTAAAACTTCGGGTACAGGATTTTTCAGTAAACTTATATTTGGACCATTTATGAGGATAATGAAATGTTTATTTATGAAGTACTAAATAACTAGATACTTCATATAATCGAGGGTTTATATAACATTAAAGAAAGAAATGCTTTTATGAAAGTCTACTGTCTGAAATAGAAGGACAATGGAAAAAATACAATTATTAAAACAAATAAAGAAATATATCAGTTTAACTTTTATTGATTTTTATTCCCCCCATAAGTGAATTAAAAACAATATAAAGAAAATCACTCAAGATGCACAAGACTAGTTCCCTATTCCCGTAACAGAATCCGGTTTGTTTAAATTCAAAAGTACAAAACGCAGAGAACTATATCGTTTTATCTTTGAAGACATTTTAATGAAGAACTTGTTTGATGTTATCGTTGTTTAGATCATTCAAAATACGCCATTATATTGGGTTCTGAGAAGACAGTAAGATGCATTCTCCAAACCTTCAAGCATTCCGTAATCTAATTGCATGTAAACAGGATAACAACTGCACTTGTCTGCAGTTTTACGGCGCTTAAAGAGCACATTTCTCTAAAACATTTAATCTGGCAGGAAGAATGTCAGCCATTTGCATCTAGTAATTAATAACACCAGAGTTTTTCCGTGTGGAGTGGCAGTACACATCGCGAGGAAATGCAGTTAACGCCACCATATTTTTCTAGATAAAAGTGACTTACTCTGCCATTATGTGGAGCCTTGTAGGAACTTAGCAACTGTTTATAGCTATAACTCAAAAAGCATTATAGGACGCAGTAGGGTGGTTCGTAATTGCGAAAATTCACTTTTTCTTTTCGGAATATTGTTTTTAGAATTATAAGAAATACAGAGAGGTTATTTCAGTTAAGAGCACACAGAGCAAGGAATATTTATTACGAGCCACACCCCACTCGTTTGCCGCGCCGTGGAGGGGATAGCAAACCTGCTTGTTTACTTGTTGACCTTGCTCACTGCAGCAGTCGTAGCGCAGCTGTTCTCGGGTGTGTGTTGTGTTATTCGTTTCTTAATTCGAGAGTATATAAAGCGCATTATGTCTTGTGTGTTTGCAACGGCACAACTTGTCTTTATATACGATTCGTATGTTTTAACTCAGTGATGAAAGAATCATAGAAACAATATTTTTTCGGAGCATACTTTTGATTCTGTTTCTTACATGAATACCATACTAACCCCTTTTTCAGAGAATTAACCAACAGAAAGTGTGATAATGCATTTTTTCAACAGGACTCTGCTACTGCTCACACTGCAAATAATTTCACTGAAGCAAGCTGCATGTATCCACAATACTGAGTTATTAGCAAGGTTCTGTAGCCCCCTCGGTTCACAGAATATAGTCTGCGGAAATGTGTCCCCTGTAATATGTCAAAAGGGTGTACAGTGTACACTCACGGACAAAATTAAAATGCAGATAGTACTTGCATGTACAAAACATCGAAGATAACATACATTAGTAACAAGAAAAACTAGACAGATTATTTATTTAGCATAGCTAATAGCCGAATAATTAAGAAATCGTGTGTATACAAAACAAGAGGAAGCAGAACGGTGGGAAGACCTTGGAAAAGATGGACTGCTGTGCGAAAATCGCCGGAATAGGCTGTTTAGTCTATGCCATGTTGAATAATAATAATAATAATAATAATAATAATAATAATAATAATAATAATAATAATAATAATAATAAGCGATAATCCAGTCATTTTGTTCTTTTCTATTATGATCTTTTGGAACGAAAGAAGTAAAATCATTTAAAAATTAGCAAACATTTTATTTATAATGCTGGACGGGATGTGTATCTTTAACTTGCAAGAGTTCTCCATTAAACTACATTTTTTATATGTTCACCAAGAGATTAGAAATATATTCGTCACTTCTTGCAAATGCTTGCAGATGTCAGTGCAGTTTTTATTAAGTAGTGATGAATGCTATTACAAATGATAAGTCGATAATAACCCACGTGTCACAATGAATCTAACAAAAAGTAACACAAGTCAATTAAATAAGCTGTAATGTCAATTTTCGGAACGTGTCTTGCTAAAGCATTAAAACAACATGATTAATGATTTAGGAACATCCATTACAAATTACATTTCAAGTGATGAACCTTGAATAGTCGAGGAGCATGCATGTACATGCGTGAATAGTCAGGTACGGACTGGCTAACGTTGGAGAATTCGTAATGAGGGGAGAAGATATCAAGATTTCTGGATCTTCGTATTTAACTCTGTTACTTAACAGTAAACTGCTCGAATAATTTATTGTACTTGTTATTAATATTTTTAGTTCTATGTACAGAAAATTAAAGGTAGAAACATATATTCAGAACAGTTTTTTGGCAGCCTGCGTAGTTCATATTAATTTGCAAGACCACAGAATAAATATCCAAGCTCTTGATTTGCCAAAATGGGACCGTAACGCACTATGTATACAATGTATGTACAGTCTCTAAACATCTGCTGCAAGGGCAGGCCTCATACTGAGCGTTTTATTTGGACTGCGTCCGAAGTTGAACGATAACCACGCACGTGCTCCATCAATCAACAATTTCCCCTCGCATTTCTACTGGAGGAACTTTAATTAATTATAGTATACAGGAGTTTTACAAAAGTGACGCATAAGTTGCTTTACAGGTAGATGAAAAATTTTAGAAAGCGAAATGTCAAATCTTATTTTTTAAAAAGAGTTTATTTTACAAACGTGAAATATTTCCGTCATAGTCATTGTTGCGTGAGCTATGACCTCGCCGAAAAAAATATAAATTCTGCATTTTTTCAAAAAGTTTCCATCTACCTATAAAAAATTATTTTGATCGCGGAACCCTGTTAATAATCTCTTTCTGCCTCTTTATTTAACTCAAACACATTTGCATTCCTCTGCCTATATGATTATAAATTGTCATCATTGTTACAAGTACTGAAAAGTTATAAACAAATAAATTACATTTTTATTGTAGTGTATTCTTATACAGTAAGGTTATTTGAGTTACGGGCCTTCTGGGCATGGTTACTAATTGCGGAGGTGCATCGGTGCAATCGGAGTAAATTGGAGATTAGAGTTGCCGCGCGTAAATTAGTATATTTATTATAGTATTTATATTTTTTTTTGAAATCATAAACTGACACCGTGTTTATTAATGGCAATAATAAGCACTAATTCGTGGTGTAAGAAATGTTGAAAACGATGCTCCTCTGCGGCACTACGTTGCCGACATCTGCAGAGGAAATTCTTGTATTTAATTTGTCTATTCTTCGTAAGAGAACGGAGGTTCGAAATATTTTCTTGTCAGTAAGAGATCCAATTTCTCCTAATTTGACGAGCAGTTTCTCTACCCGGAATACGATTGCCAGGATAGTTTTGGCTAATCGCCTTATCAATTCTCTGCAAGAATCAGTTTTCACATATGTATCATATATAAAAGTCCATGTCTCAAGACTATATTTATGTAACGGAGTAACTAACGAAGAACAAAAACACACGATTTACACACAATGAAAGCACCAAGTAACCACGACGACACAACACTCGCTGACAAAGACTCCTTCAAGCTAATACACGAGCACGCATTGTAAGTCCTTGTCGACTTGCTTCCTCTAGTGGCAGTCGCGCTTAAATAACTTCACTGTGCTATAGTACTAATATTAGATCCAAAAAGGTACATCAAACGCATAAAACGTCAATATTAGTAATAAATAATAAAATGCGATTGCACAACATTAATCCTAAATTTTCATTTATGAATGGTGATGCATACAAGCCCTGATATATGGGGCTTAGTAGAAAAAAAATTGCATTCGGAAAACGATTCTATGTTTTCCAAAAGGTTTTAAACTTGAACTTATTTTTAGATAAATGGGTGTAGAGAATGCTTATTTTACAAGTAAGCTGTTACGAAAGGCGTTAATCTTTCACGGCCTTCTTTGTCCAGGGAACAGAGCCCGGCGAGCTCTAGCCCGCATAGTTCGCTGCCGAAAGATGCCAGGGAAATTTTGAGGTAGTTATGAGTGTCCTGCCCAGTTCATTTTGAACACTTTCTCCGCAACAAATAATTGCCTTCAATTTAATTCTAGTTTACTTCGCTTCAATACAACGATAAACAATATACAAATATACTCGTATACGTAAAGGAATGCAGGTTCAATAAATTAAAATATTTGTAAGTACTTCCGCAATGTATTTTTTTATTAAATTCCAAATATTAATAAAATATTCAACATATACAAAAAGTTAGTTCCAAAACATGATTTTCGTTAAATTTACTGGACTTTTGCAACTTTAATAACAAAATACAAGAAAAGTTTATTGATTAATTTCATTAGAACATTAAATTCGGGTATTAATAAAATTGTTAACCTTTTTTTTTATAATAAATAAAAAAGTAAATGTCCACTTTTGGAAATAGGCACTCCATGAGTTATTAAAAGTCTTTAAGAATGAATAATGTTGATGGGTTGTCAGAAATTTGATCGGTTGCTTTTCTCTTCAGTTTACTACAATGTATTCCCCTATTTACCACTCTTTCTTCAACTTGGCCATAATAATGATTTTAAATAACGGGGTTCGCGAGAGAAGGAGATTATTAACAGGATTTCGATGTCAAAATAATTTGTATTATAGGTAGATGGAAGATTTTTGAAAAAAATGCAGATACATCAAATCTTATTTCTTAAAATGTTTATATTATAAATGAGAAATTTTTCGTAGTCATTATTGCATGAGCTATGACGTCATTGAAGCAATTTAAAAACCGAACCTATAATTTTTTTTCCCCCCACATTTTCTGATAGTCTTATTCTTCTTTTTTACCACTCTGCACCTTAATATATTTTATATAGAACTTTAATTTGTTTTTAATTAAACTGCTTTCCAAAATCAAGCACTAAAAAGTTTATAAAGAAGTTTAAGTCACAATGACAAATATTCAATGACAATTCTGAACCATTCTGTGTGTTCATCAAGAGCAGTATAAATAAAAATGTCCTGAGTTTTTTTTTTTTTTTTTTCGCGTTGTTGTGCAAGGAGCATAAAGAACAAGTCAATATTTCGAAAGAACTGATTTCTTAAAATTCCGGAAGTGATTTTGAAGTGACTAGCTCTATATTGTTTATATTAATTAAAATGATTTAAAATAATATATTTGATAAGTTTGAAAAGGAAATGTAAAGAAATTAAATTAGGAAAAGAACAGAATTTAGCAAAATAATAATAATAATAATAATAATAATAATAATAATAATAATAATAATAATATATTATAAACAATTAAATTTTTTATAAAAATATTTTACCATTAGTAGTGAGGAAAACTAATCAACAAATAATAATTTAGCTATAAATAAATCGATTTCAGCCATCCCTTTTAAAGTTACGATTACAGTCCGACACTGATGCCCGCAGGATGAACATCTTGCATGCAATGAACCCACCCGATATTCGCTAGGAGCAAAGACCAGAGAAACGATAATCTATCAAATTTTGAGATGTGTTGTGCAAGATATCACATGCTGGTTCCTAAAACAATTTTAATCACTTAAGCTCATGAGTTATTTCTTTGCCTAAAGTGAGGTTCTCAGCCAATCTGATTCGTGACCAATTGCTATGAGAGACTAAATCGCATTTCTATCGACCCCTGCTCATTAGTACACGCTGATGTGTGACTTTAACATTCAGCTTGTTTCTAGAGATATAAAGTATAGATATGTATGTTCATAACTTCCCTTTAGCGCCGTTATTAATTTAACTGCAAAGCATATGAAGAATCTATAATGTTCCTGAAAATATTCGCTGAATAAACATCTAACACTGCCACCTTACCAACGTTAAACACACTAAATGTCTACAAGCACTTGCAAAATTATGTTTTGATATATGAAAACTGATGTAAACAAACATTTTGCAGTAGAAATGAAGAGATTATTACAAAATATAGTGCTTTAACTGCATAATTTTTGTTAAAATCGCTTCTGTAAAAATATGCAGGGTCACATATGCACATTTGATAATGGTATGTCTATAAGCATTATTCAGTTTTATTAGTTAAGTTGTTCGATATTATTTTCAGAACATTATCATTTAGATGTTAATCTGCAATTCAGAAAATGTACCGTGGTATATTGAACATTTAACAATTATATCACCTTCTTCAGTTAAGCATATTTCTATATTTCTTCGATCAGTTTTGTTCAACTTGTGGCTTTATATATGTCACTCTTTGTCATTTATCTATTTTATTTATTTCCTCCACCCTTAACGCGTTCACATTCCGTTTGATAAAAACCGTGGTCTCTGCTTATTGGTTCTAGCAGGCCGATGTAATAAGCATTGACAGTTTTGGCTAATGATATTATGATTTCTAAGACTTAAATAAATCTGAACAATAATAATGCAACAAATGCAAACATGTAATTTGCGAAATAAACCATAAAAGTTCTAGAATATACGTCCCGGTGTAAGAAATAAGGTATTGGAATGTGTATTTATTTATATATACATTCTTGTTACAATTTTCGGGACCAAGATTCATTTTTTAAATCGGCTTTCCAAAGGAATTCCCGTTTGAATTTAAATCAGGCACTAGTTGTAATTAAAGTTTAATTGCAATTTATTAAGAATGATATTTGTAGAGGGGGGTGTTCTGTAGTGTTCCCGTGAGCAGAAATTTTCAGTGTATACATTGTTTAGCTAAAATTAATTTAAAGCTTAAGCTATAAATGCTTTCTCTCTAAATCATGTAGCTTAATTTTACTAGGCCATAATCTGGAGGTTATTCATTCAGTACGCTTTCAAAAGTACGCTAGGTGCAAAATTAGCATTAGAGTGCCAAATTAAATTGCTAGCTGAGCTTGGTGGTTAAATTGTGCCAGGTTTAAACCGGACTTCTTCAAAATCAAGCTGAAATATAATTCATATTGAAGTACCAATAAGAAGAAATAATTATTGTATAAAACGAAATATGAATATAGTTTCTTTCATACCTAACACAAATATATATTAAATCCAATGCTCTAAATACTGCTATTAAGACAAAATAGGACAGGACACAGTGGATATTTTGGTACCGCGCTACACTGTTGGTTCCTTTATATCTAAGCGCGTATAGGGAGTACATACGGAAGTGTTTAGAGTAGGGGTGACCAGGAGAGGGGGCCATTTTTAGATTATAGACGTCAACAGGCCTGCGAGAATCACGATGGTCTCCCAGGATAGTCAGGAAAAATCTGCTATCCGCCTGAATACGACCTTTTTCCTAGGCGCAGTCTACCGCCATACCGCACAGCACCGGCCAGCTTCATCTGATACTTCTTACGCTGCAACAAGAACTATAGAATGAAATTAAATGAAATGGGAGAGCAGAAAATGCGTAAAAAGGAAATATACATCCTAGCAACTAGAGGAAATCAGGGAAAAAAAAAAAAAAAGTTTCAAGGATGGATTCGGGAAATTCCGAATGCGATTCCCATCGTCTGCGTCACCCCACTAGATATGGCTGCCATTCATCACGTCTATATTTCTACAACCGTTTTCTTCTTTTACTGTATTTTGAAATAGAAATATTCCAATCCAAAGTTGTTACAATTTGTTATAACACGATAAACTATTAGGTTGTCTCATAATTAAATTTTCTATCTTAATATTTTTATGTATATTGGAATTATAAAGAACGCATTGACTCAAATCATTGTTGCCATGGGAAAAAACATTTTAGAAACAACTAGTTTAATTGAAAACAAAAAATATGAAACGCGCGTCCTGTTGTTAAGACGCTACAGGAAACAAAAATGCAAAGCAGCTGCTGGGGCTCGAAAACTTATGTGAAGAGTTAAGGAGCTTATAGACCAGCAGTGACTCCTAGTGATTCAATACTGGAGATACGGGCATCAGAGTGCACTACGCTACGTGTACGGGATATTGAAAATGCATGTACAGCTTTATAAGAGAATCCATCAATATGCACACGTAGAATTTTCGATAGGATACACCGTCACATAAGAAAACATCATAGAAAATGTCGATCCGAACCTCATAAATTAACGCCAGAACAAGCTCAGCACCGAATGGTTATCTGCTGTCAGATTATCGCTAATCCCATTATGACATTTGTCTTCAAGAGAATAACAGCCTGCGATGAAAAGTGAATATGTTATCGCAATCCTGACAGCCAGAAACGATGATTAGACCCTGGTTGACCAGCTAAAATTGTTATTAAAAACCTACTTGGAGAGAAAAGTAACATTGTATATCTGGTGGAGTTTTGAAGGAATTTGCAAGTTTGAACAACTTTTTCGATACCAATATCAAGCACTGGAGAACAGAAAGAGAAGTATGATCCAAAAGGAACATGCAAACCCCATACCGCTCAATTGCTTAGAACTACCACACCCACTATATAGCCCTGATCTCGCGCTTTCGAATGTGTTACAAAAAGCAGTTCACTTTCTTTGCGTAGAAACAACCAGAATATAGCGCAATACACAAATAATTTGCAACCTAAAGACTGCTACAGAAGCATAACACTGGCTGAAAAGTGGATCAAGAATATAGAAACAATGATCTTTACTCTTAAGAGAAAATATATCCTGCATCACAATTAACAGTAAGTACAGACATTACATGAGACAGCATGTATTTCAAAATACATTAAAATTGCAAAATATTCTATTTCTTAATAGTCATGAGGTTTGAACACTTCATGTCTGTGCGTTCGTCCTTCCTCGATTTATTGATCCTATATTTCGATCAACAAGAGCACTAATTACTCAGAAGGACATCCTTCCACTTTCATATGCCATAATTTTCCGCGATCAAATTTAGAAATCTCCTGGTATTTTGTCGTATATTCTTCCACAAGGCGTACTTGTTCCTTCCGAATGCTGCAGTTTGAAACACCAGCAATGTAATTAATGTATTGAATCGGGAGATTTCTTGATTCTGATGCTTTGATGATAGTTTTTATCCATGAGAATGAATTGAAGAATCCAAAAAATTCCATCCTGGGGTTTACTATTGCTGGAATAAACCATTTGTCTTAAAAGCATGTATTCCTTAATATATTTTTAATGTTGCTTGTTTACTACAAAGTCTTCGTTTAGACACATGGCCGGCTTAAAGGAGATTTGCTTAGCACCCTGAAGCACGGCTCTTTGCCGACGCAGTCGGACATTCATAGCCCCTTAAATGCAAGCGCATAGATTTCTACAGCACACCAAACACCAATTTTTTGTCTTGCAATGGCATTTAGTGAACTAGATCGGGTTTTTCTGCACTCCAGTATCTATTGTTTTGTGTCGCTACATGGCCATAAAAATAAAACCTGCTCCGTCCTTAAAAATAATTGTAACGCGGGTCAATACAGCAATCATTAACATTATCATTGCGGAAATTAATTGTACCCACATTATCACGTGGTTACAATTTCTGAACTACAATTATTTTATATGGTTTTAATTTTAAAAGTTTAGTGGCACCTCAAGCCTAGGGTTGCGAAATTCCTGATTCCTGTAGAAGCTTTCTCAGAGATTTTTTTGGAATTCGTTCTAACTTTTCTGCAATGTCATCGAGTTTTTCCTCTATAAGAATAGGACGTTTTACTACTTTCGACTTCTTATCAAGAACAATTTCTCTAAATCTATTCACAAGATTACGAACCATTTCTCTGTGAAGCGCACTGCCATAATTCTTCCTCTCACTTCTCTACTTGAGTTTGTTGTCACATAAGAACCATAAATGAAGATTATGTGTTGCAAAGTATGCTCACTTTTTGACATTATAACAGCACTAACAGACTATAACACTGATCTCACAACGTTCAAGACCTGTACAGCACCATGACTTCGCGTCAGAACATGGAGACGCGGGAAAGTGGAGGGGAACAGAACCGTTTTAAACAGAGCAGGCAAATCCCCATTAAGCCGGCCACGAGTCAAGCCAGATTAAGACTCTTCTGCACAAACCCCACACTTTCTTTTTATTTCAAGAGAGAAAACGAAATGCTGAGAATATGTCAAAGTAAGACAGAAAGCAAAATACCACGCATCAGACAGAAAAAGCAAAAACGAAAGGTGCTGTCAACTGTCTCAAATGTCTTGGACAAATATCTGATGAGAATAAATCCCAACTATGTGCATAACCGGGGTATAAAATTGCTGAAAAATGGAGGATAAATTAAAATATTTTTGGCAGCAAATGGTCTACAACGAGAAAAAATGGAGGCCACTATAGAAGAGGCATGCAAGAGCTTTGAACTTTATCCCGTGACATAAAGCCAACCTGCTTTGACGCAAGTTCTTCCCTTTCTGGAAATTCGTGAGCAATTTGTAATTTGAATTAACTTTAATTAAAGCACATGAATGCAAACCAAACCAGTTAGTTTCTGAATATCGACAAATGCAATAACTAGACCTGTGTGTGGACCAGTGCCATGAACAGACTTTACTGTTTCACACAAATCCTCAGTGAAACATTCATATGAACGCACAAATAAAATCAATCAGACGTTTGTTCGGAGAACACAAGATGGTTGCATTATTGAAAAAATAGTTCTTTTTTTTTTCTTGCTTCTAAACTTAGCTATTAAATGCAATTTGTTCTCTACACTACGATAATAATATAATACATTGTAGATTGAACCTATAATTTCACTTGAAGTTAGTTATTTAAAAGTACAAGTTAAATTAACAGTTATGACAGCGTTTTTGGTATTGACCCTAAAGCAAAACTTACTACTCTTTCTAAAGGCATCAGATATGACCCTCTCTGGAAGGAAACGGTTAGAAAATGAAATTAACTACAGCATCTCATTCGAAAAGCAGTTCTGAGGTAGTGGTGTATTTGATTGGATTTTTAGGGATGGAGGAAGGTATTTTGAAACTTAGCCTTGCTCGGAAGCTGGCCGCTTATGCCCGCGCTCTCGGTGGGAGCACCTCCGGTAGGAAAGGATGAGTTGAGGGACCCGGCGGCCAGTATGCACAAAAGATGACGTTGTCCTTAACGTTATTTCTGCCGCTGATGGAGCTCTCCCTTCTAGGAATTCGAGACCTGCTAAAGAGTAGCTTCCATACTAGACGCCGGGACAGAAACACTTGCAAATGACAAGCCACCGCCACTCCACGCACCCACATCACCTTTGCACTTTCGACCTTGTAAAAGAAACAACAAAATTAAATTATATGAAATGCAGAAAGGAAAGTTCGTGGAAAGGAAAGATCTATCCCAGTATTCGCCTAAGAGACCAAGAGAATCCACGAAAATCCAAGGTCAGGATGATCGACCCCATTGAATTTGAACCCAGGACCTCCCGAATGCAGTTCCTAGCGTTACTGCTTGATTCACCACTCTCGGTATATCAATGTAGCAGCAGCAGTAGCAATAGTAGTAGTAGTAGTAGTAGTAGTAGTAGTAGTAGTAGTAGTAGTAGAAGTAGTAGTAGTAGTAGTAGTAGTAGTAGTAGTAGTAGTGGTAGTAGTAGTAGTAGCAGTAGTAGTAGTGGTAGTAGTAGCAGTGGTAGTATTGGTAGTAGTAGTAGTAGAAGTAGTAGTAGTAGTAGTGGTAGTAGTAGTAGCAGTAGTAGTGGTAGTAGTAGTAGTGGTAGTAGTAGAAGTAGTAGTAGTAGTGGTAGTAGTAGTAGTAGTAGTAGTAGTAGTAGTGGTAGTATTAGTAGGAGTAGTAGTAGTAGAAGTAGTAGTGGTAGTAGTAGTAGCAGTAGTAGTGGTAGTAGTAGTAGTAGTAGAAGTAGTAGTAGTAGTAGTAGTAGTAGTAGTAGTAGTTATAGTTATAGTAGTTGTGTAGTAGTAGTGTACGTTTATTATTATAAAAATTCTATATACTCATTTATTTTATGCATGGGTCGTAGAAACAAATAATACAAATAAAATTAAATAATAATAATAATAATAATAATAATAATAATAATAATAATAATAATAATAATAAATAAATAAATAAAAACACTAAAAGTGGGAAAACAACATTTACGGATAAATGAATGGAAATATATTACATTATATATAATTATACTGTTATTGCGTTGTAACCAGAAAATAAATTGCTTCTAGCTTAGTGCACTTTGGCTAGGAAAATGACCATATTCAACCAATTAGTGTGGTTCACAAACAAGTCCCAGCGGGCCAGTCGACCTCTAATTGCCTTAAGAAAGTTTTCAGGAAACACCGTTTTTCTCAGGTGTTCCCAGATATCCGTAATTTTTTTAGCCTTCCAACCTCCCAGCCTAAACCAGGCCATTCCTGATTTTGCCTTTCTCCCTAGAACGAGCATATACACCTCTTTACCCCAGGTCAATTTAATGTTATTCAATAGGCTCAAGGAGAATTTCGTGTTACATTATGCCTCGATTTTCTGCCTGATGATAGGCTCTAGCCTTGTTCGAATCTGCTTCCGTACGTTTTTATTTATTTGGAATGCCTCGTTGCCATACTTTATCCGAGCCAATTCTTCTGGGTCCTTTTTCCACCTCTGCAGCTCAAAATGTTGGTGTTATATTTTGTATATGGTGTCTATAGCACTTAATGCGAAGTTTCGACTGGTCTTCCTGCATTAATCTAAGACAGTATTTCACCGTCCTTGTTTTACTGTTACCGTATCTTCATAAAAACCCACCTCCCTCATGACCCCACAGTTTGATGTTCCTTTAGAGAGCCCGAGAACCCTTTTCCAAAAATCGACTTGAATTTATTTACATGTTCAGATCTCTCCCATTCCCATATTTTACAGGTTCAATTAAAATTATCATGTAGTTATTCAAGGTAAATTATAAATTTAAAGAGCAACAAAAATAATGCTTATTTTATTTTTAATTCATGTTCACTTTACAACAGTATTATATAGAAAGTTATGTGTTAATATGTAGACATTTTTTTTTTAAACCTTGCAATTTCAATAATTTATATACACGTTCTATTACATGTTCTCCCACACAATTCTTGCTAAGATTTGGAATCAGAGTCAGAATGAAAAAATTCGAAGTCACAGCGGGAATGCACCGACGTTGTTCTATCTATGCTGTCCGGCCACAATGGCGAATCTCCCCATTTGTGTCTATTTCTTACATTAAGAATAAATGTTATTAAAAGAAGGTTCCAAATATTCGAATACTTGTAATCCAGGCTTCATAGTTAATTTCACTACTATGATTAAATTATATGCACGCGATTTTTCACGCATGTGTTAAACTCATTCCAAAGAAACTATTTGACACATCTTAAGCTAGTAGTTAAATTAAACTAGGTTTTCCAAAATATAATTATTTCTTTTATTGAAAATAATTTTACTCAATTTTGACAGGTTGCTACAATACAGAAAGCATTTTAATATGATGACAGATTTTCCATAATTGATGAAAAAAGTGAAATACTAAAATTGGAAAATCATCGTATCTCCGTAAGCACCATTCAGTTGTTTATATTTAATTTTATTCACATAATTTAAGGTAGATGTTTATGAAATTGCCTTCTTTTTTGAATATTTAATGTTTTGTTCACTATTTCACATAATAGCATAGTAATGTATAATCAAATAAATATTTTAAGACACTGGGAGATTATTTTACTGCAAGTAAGGTAAGTTATAACAGAGCTTGCATTTTACTTTATACTTTATTTGGAGTTTTAGTGTATAATGGTCTGAAAATAAATAGAGTACACTTATAAACTTGAGTGCAAAATTGGCATAAATTGCGTCATGCTTCATAAGGAATATGCAATTGTAATATTCTGGGCTGAAATGTTCATCTCCATTTCCCGTAAGTTAAATATTTTTATACTTTAGGTCCTCTTTCTCCCCCCTCCCCCCAAAAATTACCATCGAAATTTTATTTAATGTGAGCAATAAATTCATTTTATTAAAAATAGACCATTTTTGCTATGTACAATTTATTTATTTAAGTTAGGTTAAAGATTTATTTGGTTCGTATTTTAAAGTAATCATTTATATGACTTATTAATGAAATTTATTTACACGACAAATCGTGTATCTGAAGTATGAGATACAATTTTTTTTCAGGGCAGATGCATAGTGAAACGTGTGATATTTTTGTATTAAACTATGTGAATGTAACTTATCTATTTTCCATCCATTGTTTGCAAAAGCACTTTAACTGTGGTCATCACAAATTACATTTAACTTTCTGTACTTTTAGCACCAATTAGTTTACAAAGTACTTGAAAGTTCACAATTTACGAAACTTTATTTCAGCATGAAAAAGTTTAATTTTCTGAAACTATTATCTTTTTAGGGTAAAGTAATACAACCTGGAAAATGTCCTTATGCATTATGAAATAAAATTGACAGAAAATTACCTTCAAAATTGAAACTTTAAAAACTCCTCATAATTATGTTATATAATAGCTTGTGGTCATTCATAAAAATATAAAATAATAATAATAATAATAATAATAATAATAACTTATTACTCCAAATATTTTATTCCTCATGGTCAATTTTGATATATAGAATTTTAGGGTGAAAGATGCCAAATAGAAATTCAAAGGATTTGTAAAGATTGTTTAAAAGCTGTCAGTTACACTTTAGATATCAAATGTTTCTCCATTCTCTTAACAATAACAACAAAAACAATGGTAATATTCTAAGCTACGCTTCTGTCAACAATTTTGCCAATGTGCCAATAGCAGTGATGTTTTCATATTAAGTACGTATTAGATTTTTGTGAATAATAACATCATGGTACAAAACATTTCACTGAAAATGCTCAAATACTGTCCAAGAGACAAGAGGCGATTAAATTACTTATCGCTTCTCTCATGTAAACCAGATGCTACTGCAGTTGAAAAAAAAAAAAAAACACCAGCTGTGCAACCGATAGCTTTTCTAACGTTTTCCAGACGACCCACGTCTGTACCGGTCGCCCAATGCTAACCTTAATCTCATTTAAATGAGACGATGAAACAATGGCTGAATGCGACCAGACCACTTGTTTGAATATAAACTAATACAAAAAATGAAAGTGAAACAAACTTGCTTTCAATGCCAAGTTCTCTATCTCCCTTAAATGCATCCCAGAATTCCTGAATTTGTCCTTCGATTTCTTTGTATTTTGATCCCGAAGAAATTTTAGAGATGACGCAATGCTGTCTGAAGATGGAAGGATGCGAATTTTTTTATTATTTTTCTTGATGGAGGTCCAAGTATTTCTTTACAAACAATAAACAAGAGTAAAGTATGTTAAAATAACGTAACGCTTAATATGTATCAATAAATATATTGGATACAATTAATAGAGACCAAACATCTTTCCCTTTTCACAAATACGTGAAAAAAATATATTCCCACATTATAAATAATGCTAAATGTTTATAATATTGAGTTAGTTTTACAAAATAAAGTATAACTTTATACTCCAATATAAATACATGCTTTCTATACCGGGTGTAACAATAAGATACGGCCAAACTTTCAGGACACATTCTTCACACTTAAAAGAAAAAAATATGTTATAAGGACATGGGTCCGGAAACGCTTTATTTCCATGTTAGAACTCATTTTTCTACAACTCTTCATAGTACGTTAATCATGGGAAACACACAGGAACAGAACGTACCAGCAGCATATCACATGAAATTCTTTCTTATATGAAATGTTCAAAATGCTCTCCTCTAACATTGATACATGCATCAACCCGCCGTCGCATTGAATCCCTGATGCGCTGATGTATTCCTGGAGAATTGCGTATTGTTTCGCAGCTTCGCATAATGTGGGTAACAACTCTCTGTGCATCTTGTACCGGGGTAACAAGAGTTTTCAAATGCCCTAACAAATAAAAATCCAATGGGTTTAGGTCCGGTTGCACGTCAACATTACCTTCGTTTAAATGGAACACAACGCTGACGGTGAAGTTAAGAATTACAACTTAACCAAACGTAAGCAAGAAGGCATTTTGAAGATTTCATGTAAGGAGGGTTTCATGTGGTACGCTGGTACGTTCCGTTCCTGTGTGTTTCCCATGATTCATGTACTACGAGGAGTTGTAGAAAAGCTTGCCCGCTGGAACTCTAACCATGGGCGAGTATCTGACAACAATGTTTATTTTTAGCAGCAATAATGTACGTGAACATGATAAGGAGGGAAGCACATTCCTGTCGCTTGCCTTCTTCTCATATACAGATACCTCGTGACAGGTCACTTGTAGTTGATGTGGTCAAAGTTGGCTTTTCCAGACTTTTTGCTCGTTTGCAATCTACTAATCGTATAGCTTGGGAAAATTTTCACAGGTTATTAGGAACCTCTGCCTATTGAGAAAGTTCGCTGCAGAAACGGTTTCAAGTGGTGCAGGCTTAGATGTTAGGGCTATATGATCTAGCGAGAAGCATATCACCATCGAATATCTTCATCGTCTAATGTGATATATTTCCACGGCCTAAGTGCCCAAACGAGGTTCTCCAGCAAGTACTCTAATCTAATCTAAACCCAACGGCATTTAATTTTACAGTTTTAAACAACGCGTTTATACATTTTCACTCATCTTTCGTTAATTTAAATTATTATAGTAAGAGATAACGCCTACTGAAGATATAATTTGTTCTGTTTCAGCTGAAGTTCATTTCAACTATCTATTACTGCTATTATTAATACACAATTAGCTAGGAATGCTGGTTTTCAATGGGACTTATTAATAATTATAGTTTTTCCTTTGCTTTTAATTCTAACAGCTTTCTTACTAATCATAATGCGGTTTAAAATATTATTGAATGAATTAGTGCAATCTTGTAATTAGAAAGGCTTAGATTCTGATGCTATTTAAAAATATTTAACTTATATTTTTAATACCGTTTTTGATCTGTTGTTTAAAAATGTGCTACTTTAATTTTTCATGCTCTTACATGAGTATTAGTAATTTTATAGTATAAAATTATTTGTTAGTATAAAGTGAATCTCATTTGAAGTAATGGTTTTCGTCTTTAGCTAATTCTATCGAAGAAACTTAAGGAAGGATGCAGACCCTTTTTTTGCACTTTCCACTTTCTAAGTGGTAAACTAATATACAAAGGTAAGGATAACGGAAACTCATTTATTAACATTTTCTTTCTTTCTTTCTTTCTTTCTTTCTTTCTTTCTTTCTTTCTTTCTTTCCTTCTTTCTTTCTTTCTTTCTTTCTTTCTTTCCTTCTTTCAGGGTACAACAAGAAACCGTTATTGAATAAAAAAATTATTGTTTTTCTTTTCAGGTGCGCTAATCAGATAATTAATAATTCTATTTTTATATTTGTTTGACATCAATTTATTTTTTGCTAAATTATAATGTAAGTTTTACAATTATATTTTATTTTATTTTTGAGTTTATTTCATATATTAGTAGTATAAGGAAAGTACATTAAATTGACATATATACTTTCTTTAATATTCTGCTCACATTAATATGTTTTATGCACGTTTAACTATTTTAAACATTTTTAAGTGTAAAAGGCCTCACAGCAAAATTTAATTTTCAAATATTTTTACCGAAATAGAATAGTTTATATTTTTGATAAACTATTACAGATAGCATTGTGAATAATATACTACAAATAATTTAAAATCATATTTACTATTTTAGATCTTATATTTGCATTAAGGAGCAGCTTTAATAGTAATAATGTGCAAAAACATAATTATTTTAAAATGAAATTAGCATAATTTGCTTAGAAAAGAATTACATGCTATCCAAATTGCATCAGTTGATTATCAACGAATATCATTAAGGCTCCCCCTACACGATTGGCAGCTCGAGAAAATATATTTATTGTGCATTATTAATTAGCAAAATTAGTTGGCAAATTAAATATAATTTATTCGGAATACACATTTATTCTATATTCATGGACGCTTTGTACATTGATTATTAAAACTCTTTTATTTAAAAAAGTATAAAATATTAAAGGATAGGAAAGCTCTCCAAGCTTACTTACATAACAAATATATACAGATGTTCAATGTACAGGCGATAGTCAAGCCATGTCAATTTCCATGGTTTTAATGGCGCCCTTGACCGAGCTTATGAACGCTAGGTAATAAATTTAAAGAGTTTTCTTAAGTATTTACACGTCAAATGTTTCTTTTTAAATCGTTTCTTTGTAATGAATACACAAAGATATTCTGTTCATATAGAACAACTCTTTATATACATTTTACAAATTTTAGCTACAACCCTGAAAATATGTGGACATGTTATTTAAACCAACATAGTTATTTAAAAATATTCTAAAACTTTGCAAATCTGAAAAGTCCGTGATTCAGGAGCTGCGTAACCTAAGTGAATTCCTCCCCTAATAAAGTAACTTTAAAAAAGAATATAAAATCCAAATTATGGTATAATGAAATGAAATAAATTATATCATTAGTATGTGGTATTAGGGGAACAAAATTAGAACTCTTGAAATCTATAAGTATTAGAAAAGAGAAACTACATTTTTAGAATTATTATTATTATTATTATTATTATTATTATTATTATTGAGATTAAACCACAAAAATTAATGGTATACTATTAATTAAATAAATATATGACCACTGAGAGACAAAGCTATACTGTGTGAATGTTTTTAAACATTTTTAAATGTAACCATCCTCTGTTATCTTTACATACACTAAAATAGAGAAATCTTTACATACACTAAAATAGAGAAATAACAGAAAGTTTGGAGTTACATTGTGTACTTAAGAAAATGATGTCAATAAAACAAAAACATATTACTAATTGAAAACAATTACAATATTCTAAGCCAATATACACAATCAACAATAGATAATCGAAAGTTCAATCGATTTTCATTGGCTTTGAAATTTAATTTAAATGTTATTTTAGTAAAATCATGTAACGCAAATATTTTCTGAATGTTATTACAGAGTGCTCTTACATACAAATATAATTCTCAAACACATATAAGATTAATATTTCAAATTTGCTATCTTCAGAACGATACTTTTGTTAAATATAAAATATATGCATTGTTATAAATATAGTTTATATGCTGAATTAATTTGTCCTTTTACTTTATAACTATAGTTTTAAAGTAAACAGTAGTAAGAATGTCAAACACAATTCAAAAAAAAAAAAAAAAGTAGAGAAAATCAAACGCAAAAGCACCTTTATTTCAGTTTTCAAGTATATCCCTATTGCTGACGGTCCCATTTCCCCAATTCTCAGAAATTATTTTTCTTATTTTATTTAAATACCGATTTTCATTCCGAAAAAATAAACATTAATGACCCTATAGCGATTTTAAATGCTAGGTTTCAGGTAACTCCCTCCTACTAATAATTCGATTTCACTGATTTTCAACAACTATTTTTATTATTTTATTTCAATTGTATATACTGAGTTTCCTTTAAAAACTTTTAAATCTGTCCGCTAAGGCGATTTTTAAATTTTGCTTAACCCTCACTCGGTTTTCAGGTATATCTCCTTTCCTAATGGCCCGATTGCCCTGATTTTCAGAAACTATTTCTTTTGGTTTATTTTAATGGAGTTTGCTGTATTTCGTTGAGAAAAGCAAAAAGTTGTGGCCGCTAAAGGGATTTTATTTTTTTTTTTAATTTTTTTTGTTTCGCTTTAGGTTAACCCCTCCCCCCCCCCTCAACGGTTTAACTCGAGCAATAGTTTGCTAATTAATTGTTATATGCCGAAATTCGTTGAGAAAAAACAAAAATTGTGACCGCAAGAGCCTTAACGGACACAACACCATATATATATATACAAATCTGTGACTTTTTCCAAGTCTTTTATCCTTTTCTGCTTTTCTAGTTATGGTTGCTTTAATTATATTGTCAATAGCGTTACACTATTTTCCATTTATATTGTTTGCACCTTTGGTGTTGCATTTTATTTGGCTTATTAATTTGAATTTGCCTTTACGTGTTTTGCTTTTGATTTCTTTACTGTTTATCTATTATTCTTTTAATTTATTTTTAATTTCTTTGAGTTTTCTAATACGCTTTATTATTATGCGATTAAAATTCTGTAACTTTTTCTGTTTTATGCTTTTCTTGTTATTGTTAATTTAGTTATATATACACTATTTTTTTTCATTGTCATTTTCGGTGACTAGTAGGTAGGATCGATGGAGATTTGAAGCAATTTTTTAAAAAATCATTTCATAGGTACATTCCTTCTGAATACGCTAAAATGTAATATAATCCTATATTTAAAGGGTTTTTTTCGAATCTGAGGCCTTGTTTAAATTTTGATAATTTCTCTTTAGACTATTTACTACACCACCAGTTTCTTAACTTTTCCTTTTGTGTTTATTTTACGTTTAACCTCCGACTGGAAAATTCAAAGATGCCTAAGAATTAACTGAGTGTATACCATAACGTAGGTAAACATCTTTCTTGTGTTATTTACATATGTATAAATGAATGGGCAATAAAATCATCAACAGACCTGGAGGCTTGAAAGCAGGAATTAGGAAGGTGCTATTGTTTTAATTTCACATTATTACGGTCGAGTTTATACTGCGTGAGAAAAGGAATAAAGGCATGTCCTGGAGAGGAGGTTTTTCTATGCAATTTGAATACAAATTTATGGTATTTAACTGGCACCAGGTAACGTCATTATATTCACTAGCGGCGCAGCAAGTTCATTTCACGCTCCGCTTTGCTTCACCACAGTTTAATATTTTGTGTTAAAACACGTGTACCGCTTATTCAGATGATACCTGCTCCCGGCTTTGCATTGGAGTTGAACTGTGTTTTTTTCAGTAATTATATTTGGAGTAATAGCTATCAGCGTAGTAATAACTTTCTTCAGTGATGGAAAATATAGCGAACAGTGCCTACGTTAATAACTGCAAAGGAGAATAGAAAAAGAAACGCATTAACTAAAAATTGAACCAAGGAAGAGCCTTTCATTTTATATCTTGCTACAAACATATGCCGGACATTAATTGTTAGCTCAAAACATTCATTTTTAAAAAGCACTGACACTTAAGCCGTGTATACCTTTAACGTCAGCAAACCAATTGTTGAAAAGGATATCAGATTGTGATAATGCAATACAGGAGTATATTCATATATCATCTAGTGTTAAAATGAGTTAATGGAAGTCACCAATATTTACTGTTTTCGCCATTTGCTATTGTGAGTGGCTACTAAAAGACTGTCGCTATTACGAGGTGACAGCATCTATTTCAGCTAAAACTAACTATATTTTTAAAAAGTTTTCCCAATTAGTTAGTGAGTATAAAATTTGAAAACGTAGGAGAAATAGATGGGTAATATTAAAAAGATTGCTCACCATGGTGGCGCTAAACGTCTACATGCCATACAAAATATACATGAATTATGTAAGTTAGTGCTTATTTATTTAATACTGCACCATACTCAAAAGTGACATATTTATTTAATTACCACAAAATGCCAAAAAGGTCATTTATTTTTTTTAAAGATGAAATTCAAAGAAACTCAATTTTAGTTAGATATTGTCCATTTTATTTGCTTGTTAGTTACTGAAAAAATATTAATTCGTTGTATTAGAAAAGAGATGGCTCAACCGTTCTTAATAACGCCAGTTTACAAACCTTTCCTAATGGAGTTGTACTAGATATCCAATATAAAATATGATATATGCTTTTATGTTTTCTGAACTTGTATTTAAATACTTTCTCATAATTTTCTTGTATGTATATGTCTTAATTACAAACTTTTAGATATATAAGTGGCGTTATTATGTAGCTAACCTTACCAGATGTTCAAATAGAGGCTCGATGCTGCAGATTCTCTCGGCACCTGCAGAGCGAATGGGGTAAAGGGACCTGGAGCTAGACATGAAACAAATGTCGGTAATAGCATGGCTTAGATTGGGGAGCTGTAAGGCATGTAAGGTTGTTGACGAGGAAGGCAGAAGGATTTGCCCATTATACTTGGAGCCGGAAGACTGGGTGCCCTTTTTGGCTAAGTGTACAGTGACAGAAGATAATAGGATACAATTTCTCCCAGATTCATTTTTGACATCCAGTAGGGGGAGGCTGGCATGTTGGGACTTTATTGTAAACAGAAAAAACTGCTAAACACGGGCATTGTCTTAAATGAAGTAGTAAGTTTTAGGGACAAGAAACCAGCATAAACATTATACATAAATAATACGAAAATGTATATGAATATATTGTTTGTTTCAAGTGTGTGTGAGTGCGTTTTTGTTAATGTTTTATTTTGTTGAAATTAATTAAAAAATGAAGTATTTTACAAGAGCATGAACGGTCTTGCAACCCATGCGACTGTGATGTGCAGTATATGTATATATACCTAGTTTAACTAACATAATAAATACTACTATTATTACTACTATTAGTACAAGTACAACTACTACTACAACAACAACAACAACAACAACAACAACTACTACAACAACAACTACTACTATTACTACCACTACTACTACTACTACCACTACCACTACCACTACCATTACCACTACCACTACCAGGGGGTCATTACACAAAAAGTAAACAAAACACACATTTTTGAAATGTAGAAAAAAAACTTTTTCTCATTACACTAAATGCCATGATTTGTAGTGATCAAATTTAGTTAGGATGTACCAGTTTGTATAAAATCAATATATTGCTCTACAAAACAAATGTTTTTATTAGTTTTATTTAAGGACGTTCTTTATCATCTCAGGTCATCAGCGTCCCATTCAATTCAGGGCGTGAAACGGCCGACAAATTTTGCTCAGAGGCCTCTTCTTTCAGGCTTGAGGTTCTTTTTCGTCCCGACACGGGACACACGGCTTCCGAAGGAAGCCATACTTAGGATTTTTACGCCCGGAAAAATCCATCGATCCTGACCGGGTTTGAACCCGTGACCTTGAATTTAGAAGGTAAGTATGGTTACCACTACACCACCAGGACCGACTGACAAAACAAATATACAAGATAATTATAAAGTATTGATCTATTTTAAGAAAATTTTAAATTTTGCATTCCTTTATTATTTTATTGTTTTTAAACGTGTCATAAATTATTAAAGTTTCTTTTTCAGCCCTAGAAATTTAATTCGCAGTTCAAGCATATAATTCATATAATTCATACCTGAAATTCTGTTCTCCATAAATTAACTAGTCTTACAACTGTTAGTTAAATATATAATAATCACCATTAACATCTCAAATGAGATAAACATATTGCTTATGTCGGACCATCCAAATATCTGATGACCGAAGCGGAAGCTGATACTGCATCGGTCTCAGAACCAGTAGAGCTGCACTAGAATCGAGGTAAGAGTCGGTAATAAAAACATTAAAGTGACAGTCTAAATAATTTTAATGCAATTACAATTTTACGTACTCTTGCTACTTAAGGGGAAGCTGGAACTGCATGTCTTCATTTTTGACACATTTCTGGCATTTGCTTATGAAAATATTTATAATCCTTCTTAATCCCCCTTGAGGTAATAAACTGATATCTTAACGGCTATTATCTTTTGGTTCATCTAAAGTGTTTGGCTTCTACTAATTTATGAATTGAATTAAGACTTGGAACTGGATAACCTGGGACTTTTTCTTCAAATATTCTCCTTACAGCACGAACAGACTCGATAAGGACATACGAATCATTAATAAACAAACACTCGTTATGTTAGAATAATTATATATATATATATATATATATATAATATTTATCATTGGGTATTCTTAGCAAATCTATCAATCTAGGATTAAACATGTGCTGTTTATTTCTCTCTTCAATCATCACTGCATGGCTTAAAACTTAAGGCCAACGTAGCAGTTCGCAAAATCCCTCCCGTCCCGGCTCGTTTAGCAGGCAGATCTCGAGTGATGTCATAAAGCCGATGCAATTCCCGGCTGCTGCGTCGGTCATCAGATAATTGGACAAGTGGATATCTGTCACATGTTGCACAAGCTAGAAGACATCAAGGCATAGATGGTAATGAAACGGCAGATAAACTGGCGAAAGAAGAAACTAAGATTGACTTTATAGGACCAGAACTTTTCTGCGGCATTAAAAGAAAATTGCTTGTAAGAGAAAAAGCAGTTGAGATGGAAGAATTCTTCGGGTAAAATTCTTATTAAAACATCCGAAAGCATCTTGGCTAAGGACCTATCTAAGGAGCAGGGAAGCAAATAGGAAAGCTACAGTAATGATTACTAGACATTGGCAATTCCGGAAACACTTACGGATTATGGGACTCCACCATGAAAATCCCACATACCGTTTACGTGAACAGACTAATGAGACTGCAAAACACGTTTTATTACTTCAGTGTGAAACTCAGACATCTCTCAGCTTATGGGAAGGAAGCTCACTAAAGTTCCACATCTGAAACTACAAAATTAAGATTGAAGAAGTGTCCAAAATCCATTGTGGCTTAAATGCCAAGATTTTATTATTATATTACACACTCTAACGCCAGTCAATGAATAAATCATTTCTACTAATTAACTTAGTTTTTTACCTTCAGTTTTAAATAACAAGAAATCAGATTGCCAGGCTACGAATGAAAACAAAAAACAAAAATCGTGATAGACTAATTTCCATAAGGTTGGGTGCTATTTTAAGTTTTATGAACAGGTGAAACCTATCGCTTAATGAAAATTGTTTTAGACTTCCCCCTTAATATCAAAATCTGTTCAAATTAAATTCATTTTAAATTGGTAGTTATTCCGGTTGGCAAATTTTGAAATAAAAGTCCTATATAAAGATTAATGTGTAAAACAATTAAGTTAAGCTTTGCATATTTACTCTTTCTCTTTGATACGTGAACCAGGTTTATCTCTGCAATGAAAGCGTACCTGTAAATTGTCGGACATAATTTGTTCAATGAGCTAAGCACTACAGGTAATCAATTGACTATGGGAATCGAAAAACGATGTTGGACAATGCAACACGAATATCCCTAATTAGGAGTTATAGAGCCGCTGAGACGTTGCTTTATGTTAAGTCGGTGTGCCAGACACGAAGGAGCAAGCTGTGCCCTTGAGACGGAGCGACTGAGGACTTCTAGACGCATACGTCATTATGCCGAATGGGACGCAGTCAGGAAGAACGCAACAAAACGGAAAAAACAACAACGCACGACTTCTATACACAGGTGATCCCTCCTTCAAGTGTTATTTGCTGGTTCCTGGGAACGAGTTACTTGTGCTAGTCAACGATTACAATGTTTATTTATTTATTTATTTGTGTATATTCTGTTAAGTTGTTGGGGGTGAAGTTTCTAAATCTTGCAATTTTCGCAGAATTTCTTTTATCAAGGCTATTATTTCAATAATTCACTCGAACAAATTCCTATGTTATTATCTGTAACAGTTTTTTCAATAATAATATATTATTTACTTTTTTAGGCTTTTTCTTTTAGTAGTGCTTAACCCCGATTTTAGCGTTGAGGCACTACAGGCGGTGGACTTGATACACTGGTCTAAAAAAAAAAAAAAAAAAAAAAAAAAAAAAAAAAAAAAAAAAGTTCTTGCTTCCCCCCATATGTAATAAAAATCACATCAAATGTAATACTGTACTTACATTTTTGATGAACTATGGTTAAGTTTTAAGACAGACAAAACTGTTTTTGTAGGTTTCATTTTAGGTATATAATAATGAATAAATTGAAAAAAAGACAACTATGTATTAAAAATAATGAATTTCCAAACTTTTTTTTTCTATTAGGGAGAAGAAAACTTCATTTTTTTCGGTAGTGACATGTCCTTCACTAGTGCTATTTTCAAACACCAACCGTCCAACATTTAAACGTCCCAATGGCCTTGATAGCGGGTTTCTATTGTTTCAATGTCTTTATGAAATCGCTCAGCGAGATTCGCAGGGAAGTAATCAATATAACGCTAAGAAAATGCACTTTAACACTCATTCTACAGCCTAGATTTCTAAAATATTGTAACATTTCCTCCACAATTTCTTTATAGTTATCAGATTTCTTGTTGCCAATAAAGTTTTCTGTCACTTTTTTGTGTGTCAATCATACCGACTTCTCTGACTCTGACATCGACTGAGGAAAGGTCTCATCCTGCATAAGGTCACGAATCTGGGGGTTCATCGAAAATACCTGCTACTATTTTAGCTTCAATTTTCTGTGGGAACTTTGTAACAAGAAAGTTGAAGCAATCACTACCCTTATTCAGAGCAGTAACAAGTTATTTCATCAGGCCTAACTTAATATGGAGTGGCGGAAAAAGGACATTAGAAGAAGAAATCAATGGTTCATAATTCACATTTTTATCCCCAGGAACTAAATTGCTCCTTTGTGGCCAATTTTTTTCTAATCCAGTGATATGATTTACTGTTTCATTCACAAAGTGAACTATTTATTATCTTGTTTAAATCTCTTAGAATATTTATTTTATGTATTATCCGCTCCATGAACAAATAATAAAAACTAATTATTTATATACTACCGATTTCTAAAAAACTGTAACTCGATGAGACAAAACTAAGGCCGGTTTGACTCTAAGGAATCAGAAAATATTTAGTTTTCATTCAGCAAATACAACAGATGAAATTATATATATATATATATATATATATATATATATATATATATATATATAATTTTCCATTTATGAGGACCAAGGAAAACCTGAAAAACCCTCAGTCAGAGAGGACGGTCCTGGTGGGAATCAAACCACAGACCTTCCGCTCACGAGTTCGCGCCTAAACGACCTTGTCACCCTTGGTGGTTTATGTGCTTAATATGCTAACGTTCCACACGATACATAATTTATAATTTTGGCTAAATAAATAGCATGTTAATTTAATACTTGAAAACAAATTGTCGTATAGGTTTTTTTTTTTTTTCGCTCTTCTCTGGCTCCCCCCCAAAAAAATTTGAATTTTTTCTTTATTTATCACATTAATAATCGCATTGTCTTGAATATATAAGTGTTTTGAAACTTGTATGACAATTTTTTCAACCTCATGTTTTATGATTAGATGTTGACTTGAAGAAAATTGGGTAAAAACTGCATCATATGACACTTTTTGATTAAGATTTAAGACAAAAAATTAATTTCTCGTAGATATTATCTAATTTTATCTTTCAGTGCACTGTGAATGACAGAATGTTTGCACTATTCAAAAATGTAAACTCACAAATAATTAATAATTACAATTAATTTAAAACTGAATAACTTTCTATATCATCATTTTAGGCATATTAGTTTTTCCCTGGGATAGCTTTATACATCATTACATGTATTCTTTTTACACAAAAGATCAGTTTGTAGTAATTGAAGGTCTGGTAATTTTATAGTTGAAAACTTGCAATTCTGGAATAACTTATATCTAGAGTGAAATAACGAGCGGGGTGGCTTAAGTGGTAACTTGGAGGTCCTGGGTGCAAATTCTTGGAGACCATTTTACTTTGGGTTTATTCGAGGTTTTCTATGGTGGCTTAGGTGAACAGAATGACATATGGCAGACTTCCCCACATATCTCTGAGTTACAAATCAAATGAAAAAAGAAACATCCGCCGTCCGCTGACTAGATGGCAATATAGTCTCTCTTGATGTGGAAACAGTCTAACGCCTATCTATGAATGCAAAATAATTGTAGTATTTATTTGGCGAATTATGTGTAAACATTACTTATTCTTTGGATAGGGGTCATATGTTTGCTGCTTTTTAAACATTTTATTTGAGTAGAAAAACGTTTCTTGAGAGTATATTGTTATTGTTTTGTGGTTGCCTTATACGGGGTCAGTATTTGGTTACTTATTTATTCGGACACTTTCTGGCTTTTTTGTTGGAATGTTATCATCAACAACTCTTGTTTGGGCGTTAAGCTTTCATTATTTTAAGAATGATAATATATTTCATTATATGCAATTAATTTTGATTTGCGTAAATTCTTGAAGAACAGCCTCTTGTATGTATTAATGAAAATCTGTTGGGTTATGGGACGCCTCCAAGTGCTGGTGTCGACCACTGATACATATACTTCAATTTAATGAGGTAGTAGCCTTATAGAAAGTGCAGCAAGATAAGGGCGTGCCTCAACTTTTTGAGTGTCTGCTGCAATTACTCTATTTAATCTTGATATATTTTACTGAGCCTTAATTGTGTTTTTTTTTTATCTCAGACAATAAATAAAGCGTAATTTACTAAGTAATGAAACATAATTATAAAAAAAATAAAAATTATCATGGATTGTCTAATTTGTTAGGTTTAAGCACAGTCTTGAACAAAGGTTGTTCACTGTAGACATTTATAAGTAAGTTGCTCTTTTAGTCTAATAAGATTTAATTTTTGTTAGGAATGCACAAAGAAAAGACAATTGCACAGAAATATTCTGGAATCTTCACTATCACAATTATACAGAGCATTATGGCTCAAGAGTACAGACAGATTCCTTGCCGTGATGGTATATTGTGAAATGCAAGCTATCCTTCTGCAGGATATATTGCACATCCTCAAGGATGAATACCTCTGACGTTTTCCTTTAAATGGTTAATTGGTAGCAAGAAGCAGTGCGGTAAATTAACCCACGGAGAGTTCACAGACCTAATAATCGCCTTGTGTCATTCCGTGTATACGCATACCGTGCAATTATATGTAATTATTAATAGCCTCTGTTCTTTTATACATTGCAGCGAGGCGGTGGATCACGTATCGCAGTTCGTCAACCGTTAAGAAATAGCTTGTTTACATTCTCAGTATTTCATGACGTCATGGGACATGAGATCTAAGCGGAAAAATGTGACAGTAGTGCCTTTCTGTTCAGCTGCTGTCAAGAGATCTCTCTACGATATGCATGCAATGTTAGAAAATAAAAAATGCATAATGTATTCCATGCAAACGAAAGCTACAACTGCAGTCCAACATCCTGTGAACAATAATTTCAGTGCAGTTCGCATTACAGCGTTGAGAGCATGTAAAAGAAACGAAATGGAATTTGACGTACCTTTTTTCCTTGTTTAACATCTGAGCAAGCATTGAAACCTTCGACTACTTGTGGTCTAGGCTTCAAGGTTAACCACTCAAATAGGAATAATGTATTTGAAATGTGATTATTTTTTCCACATTAAACGTTTCTAGTCACCTCTTAGAGATAAAATCTAACGACAAAACCTCAAAGATTTTCATGTATGTAGACTCAAATGGGGAGAATTCGTGGCTATAGTTGGGTAGGACAGGTGGCTCAGGGGCCGTGATTTCCAATTTTTCTACATGACTCTGATTCCAAATCTTAGCCTAACACGTAGGTCCTGGTGGTGTAGTGCTAACCATACTTGCCGCCTATACCCAACATTGCGCGTTCGATCCCGGCCAGGACCGATTTTTTCGGGCGTAAATGTTTTAAGTTTGGCTTCCTTCGGAAGATAAGTAAAGCTGCGGGTTCTGTATACATTTCCGCACGATAAAGAACCTCAAGCCTGAAAGAAGAGGCCTCTGAGTAAAATTTGTCGGCCGTTTCACGCCCTGAATTGAATGGGATGCTGATGACCTGAGATGTTAAAGAGCGTCCATAAATAAACCAAATCAAATAACAATAAAAAAAACTTAGTTTAACACATACCGCCACGGGTGGCCGAGGTCGTTAAGACGCGGACTCGTGAGCGGAGTCTTGGGATCGATTCCCACCATGGTCATCCTTCATGAACGCGGTTTTTACAAATTTTCCTCAGTCCTCGTAATGGCAAATGCCGGGGAGGTACCCTAAACTTAGGACTGAAACGTTTCCTTCCTTAAAAAATCCTTTCCCAGTTTATCATTTCATCTCATGTATAATCAGTGTCCAGCTCGTGTGATGCCTCAGTAGTTAGTTAAAAGTGTTAAAAACCATTAAAAAACATGAAGAGAGACATATCTCAAAATGTTATATTCGTATAGCTTTCTAGATAAGCCAGAATTAAATATATATTTGTAATTTAAAGGTAAATAAATATCCAAAATCTCTTTCTGGTAAAAAGGGAAAAGAACCATAGCATTTGAATTTAATAAAAATGCATTTAGTGCTTTTAAAAGATGAAAAGGCTCCAGGCTACCAGAAAGTCCACTTACTCCTCTCTGACGTTGTGAAGAGGCACAAATAAGAAGCTCAGGTGTGCCAAAGCTTGGGTGACGTATCTTCAGTAAAACTGACCACCCAGCTTGAAGAGTTGGCTCACGGGAGTATGAAGGTCACTTTATGCCGTTTTATGTCTCCTTGGTCTGTGAGTAAGGGCAATTAAAGTGACTCAGGTTTCCTATACTGTTTTTGTGTTATATGTTTTATTCCTCGAATGTAATGTTACCCCTTGAACATGCTTATTGGCATCCCTAACCATGAACGGGGGTATACAACATCCATACTCCTTAAAACAATATACTGGAGTTAAATCTGATTACTGTTGCATTGACATTCTTTCTATCCAATTGCTCTCAGTAAAAGGAAGCAGTTTCTAAAAATGTCAACATAGCAGGGCAAAACCGCCATTTAGTACTGCCATCCTGGCACAAATACAGCATGTAAAGATATCGTGTTATCCATTAGTTTGAACCTCGCTTTTCGAGACACGGCGATCTGGGCTGTGTAGCATGTCACACCGCAGCATAAGTTTCAATGCATTGGACGATGGTAACCGGTAATTAGGAAAGAGTTGTGGCTCTCTGGATACCCAAATTCTAATGCTATGTAATTATTTTTTTCTGGGACAATTATAGGACAGGCTTGCAAATATTAAATGGTTGGAAACAGACAATGTTCCAATGATACAGCCGATTTCTTGTTGTGTAAAGCGAGGACAAATTAAATAGATGGCAATAGTGTTTACTAGTGGTGTGAACACAAGGCTAGGGTTCACGTCATAGAATGGGACAAGCCTTGATAATCCTTTTTTGTTGAAAATAAGATAAAAGTTATGAAGATGTTAAGTTCTTTTAGTTTTATTTACGGATCCTCTTTGACATATCAGGTCATCAGCCTCCCATTGAATTCAGGGTATGAAATGGCCGATACATTTTGCTCAGAGGCCTCTTCTTTCAGTCTACAGGTTCTTTATTTCCCTTCCGGAGGATTACGCCCTAAAAATTCATCTAGCCTCCTGGTTGGGTTTAAAGTGAGTTTTTGTCCAAAATCGTTCAAAATTTAATTTTGTAACTGGTGCCTTGAACCTTTGGGCCGCCACAGAGAGCCAAATATTGCACATCTTCCTCTCCCTTCGACCTCTATAGCTGTTTAAAAAGTTCCCGTGTCCTTTTAAACCACATGTTTCCCAGCTTACTTTTTCCTCAAAAGTTAATTTTAATACATCCAAAATGTCCCACGCGTTAAAGTTTTTTAATGCAATTAAAATTTATCAGAATGTGCATTGTATCCATTGTAACATTCCATAGGACTAAATACATGCTAACAACAATAATAATTTAAAAACAAACATTTTCTATAAAAATTGGTTAATTTTAAAGATTAAAATACCTTATAGATTTAAAAAAATTATCACAGTTCACTCATCTAATTTATTTTCGATAGAATTTTTCTATGGGTTTCAAAGCCCCAATTGAAAAAAACGCCAACTAATTTTCTCACCTCATGAGCCGTATGGGACATTTTGATTATATGTCATATTTACGTAATAAAACATATGAAATAATTTATAGCTCGCAAAGTATTCATCTAATTTGAACGAAATTTGGTATGCATATTAACTTAAAGCAATGGAATGACAGTAAAAGTTTCAGAAAAAAAATTACACAAAAATGTGGAATCTTGAAAATTCACTCCCAGTGTCCCTTAAGGTAGGAAGTGCAACAGTATACATTTTACACTGTATCTCAGAAACTTTTAATTATATCAATATTACATTTTTGAGAAATTTTAAGAAAGTTTAACTAAAGATGTTCTGTATATTGTAATTCTCTAATGCACACATATTTTTTAAACTTTTTAAACCAAAATAAAATCTTGTTAAAAACTGAAATCACTGTGACATAATCACGCAAAAAATATTTCTTATAAACTATTGGTGGAATTGGAATTACTTCTTTTTTTTTTTTTTTTTTTATTTAAACTGTAGAGAACTTGCTATCCTTGGAACTAGAAAAATACGTCTAAGTCAGTTGCTTGAAAAGAACTTAATTTTCAAATTAAAAAAAAAAATTTTAACTTCTTATTGGTAATGAATTTTATCAACTAATAGTGATATTTAAACACTGCTAGTTCACAAGTCACATTTGCGAGGATTATGTGTGTGCAAAATTTTCACAAGATTGGTCCAGTCAATCCTAAGAAAAATGCACATTTATGTCAAAATTTTAAGTTTTCGGGAAATACAATCTATTCTAGCTTAAAAAAAAACAACTTTTTATATTCATTAGAGAATTGAAAATTATCAAGCTTCTTTAGTTAAGTAATCTTAATATAATAAAATTTTCATATTAATAGCTTTATAAAATTTTGAGATACAGTGCAAAATGTATACTGCTGCATTATTTGCTACATTTACACTTCCTGGTTACCTTAAACCTGCGACCTTGGGTCTACTACGGTGGAGAATTTACAGATATTTCGTCGTAGTGTATAGCTGTTCGACGATAGACGATAACACTTGGAACTCGGTGGAGTGAGGGAGGCCATAAGGTTTGTCCCGAAATTCATAAGATATTGGATTTAGGGTAAAAGCTCACAGATATTCATTCACTTCTATGCCCCGCAAGACTTGCGATGTATGCAGGTACATTTTCCATATATGAATGTTTCTATCCTAAACCTTTTTAAGTTCATGAACCAACAACACTACTGCTATTACTTTAACATATACCTGCTTGCTGATTCCTCACCGCTGTCTGTATTTTTTAAAATGAGTAAACTACTGAAATTTTATATTTAAAGCATATATTATTATCCAGTGTTTGCTACACCTCATATACTCTTACTTTGATAGGAATTTTGCAATGATTAGTTCGATCAATGTTCTATATTTTCATCATATCTGATAATTCAAACTATTTTGCACCTGTTAAATAAGAACTAACAGCATTAATCTATGAAAATATTACAAATAATTAGTTTGATTAGCTGAATAAAAAGGGGTGTAAAACAAGGTTTCTTTCCCGAACTAATGTAGCGATACACCTTCACCGAGTGTTATTCGCAGCCAAGCGCAGCGTGCGATGGCCAAGGTTACGATGGTCACATGTAGTAAAGTTATCGCACTGATGTCTGCATTTGAATAATCAACAAGCAGTTTGCTGTTACCAGAGTAAGTATTAAAAAGTTACTACAGTGACTGTATTAACTTTTACAGAGAGAAAATAAAATATATAAAAATAACCTCTCTAGTGCAGAGATCCTGTCACAGCTTGGAAGATTTAGAGAAGCAATGAGTGAATGCAAATTTTAATAAACTATGTCAGTAGCGTGCAACTTCAGACGGAAACCTGTTCTGCTCCAGTAGGTTGAACTGAATTAGACTAGCAGGGACGAAGGAGATAGTTTGAGTACTTAAACAGAGCTCAAATATGGGTATTTGTGCCTAAGACTCCTGTGGGAGCAACTACTGTAGGAAGGTATGAGGGAAATACTAGGAGACCAGGATCCAGGAGTTATGAGGCACGAACGTAGACAGGGACCCTAATAAGAAGAGGCAGAATCCTTTCAAAGCGCAAGCCGCCGTCACACAGCACCAGCACCTCCCGCCTTTTCAACCCAATAATAGAACCAGGGAATGAAATGAGAGGGCGAAAATTTCGTAGAAAGGAAAGACCCTTTACCTTACAAGCTGAATTGTCCTACGGCCTCCAGTCCCGAACAGTAGCGAAGAAAGTCGACTGGTTTTAATACTTCAATAGTAGCAATAATTTTCTTACCAAGCAGAAAGTCCAGTTAGCTCAGTTGGTTAAAACGTCGTGTTAAAGATGCGAAAATAGTGGGTTCGATTCAACAAGGATACATATATATTTTTTTTCTTATTTTCAATCTTTTTTACTCTCAGAATAAATATCACTTATTTAATCTTCATAATTTTTCTACACTACTAATAGAATAAATGTTATTTTTTCATACATTAGGTAGGTTAGGTTAGTTTTAACAAAAAAAAAAAAATAAAAGGTCAATCAAGGATTAAATTTTTAAGGAAATGCCATTTCATGCGTTAGGTTAAGTTAGGTTTAACAAAAATATAATAGAACATAAACAAAAAAGAATATTCCTGCATAATAATAATACTTTCCAACTCACACTGAGTTTCGGCGGAATTTCGCTAATCGTAACCAGCTAACGATTTGCATCTCTCTCCGCTTGCTTCCACTGAGTTCGGAACTGAATAATTCGGCTTTCTCCGCTGCCTTTCCGCACACTGGTTGCAGGGTGATTCAGTTTGTAAGGTCGCGTGGAAAGATCTATCCCACCATTGGCCTAAGCGACCAGGAGAAACCACCGAAAAATCCAAGGTCAGGGTTACCAACCCTAAAGGGATTTGAACTCGGGGACTCCCGAAAGCGAGTCCCAAACATTATCGTCCGAACGAAGCAGCAGACTGGCGCGACCTTCATTCCGCGCGGCTTGCGTTCTGCTTTGGACGCAGGCCAAAATAATTACCTTTGATAATACCACGAGCGCTGATAATTTATTGGTAACTTAATTTAGGTTAACGAATGTTTGTTATCATGATAATTATTTCCAGACCGAAGGTTTGAGCTTGAAAGTTTAATTAAATTACCTAAGAAAAATTATAAGCACGGAGGGGGGGGGGGAATTCGGTAAGATAATGCAAAGCGGGAACAGTGCCATTTTTTTTGTACTTTTATTGCAATCGTTGAAGTGATTTGCGTTATTCATTTGATCTTTCTGAAAAACATACATTGAGTTTAAGAGTTTTTATTTCAAGCAGAACTGCGTGGTGATCTAAATTAAATAAAATACAACTAAACATTATTATAACAATTGCCATTTGCTACTACATGTAATTGAATGATTAAAAAACAAATGAACATTTCAGGCTATAATAAATATTCATTGTAAATGTATTTATTTCAACACTAAATTTATGATTACATTACAATTTTAATTTTTTTATTTATCATTTCATATAAATCGTGTTATTTAATGTTTTTACTGTAACAGTTTATTGTACAATTGTAAATAATAATCGTTCCATGTTGTGAGTTCGAGGTTAGGATCTGACTTCGCATGTTTGGAGTAAAAAAAAAAATTCAACGTAGGAGAAAAAACTATGAGCTATTAGTTTTGGAACACCATGCTTTAAAACGATCGATTAAGTTCCATTAAATAATGTTCAATGAGCCTGTACTTTGGCTGAAAGGCCCTCGCATGCAATTATCTAAGAGTCTATGGAGGCACTAACAATACTAGGTCACGTATTTCATATCGTAGTTTAAAATTAATTTCAAAAACCGCTCGAATAGTTTTATAATACCATAGTCATGATAACATAGAAGACTCTAAACTCTAACGAACTCCGAAAACTTCTAAACTGTAAATTGCGATGTGAAAATCCTTTTCTATCTCTTCTCTGCTTTAATGTGGTTTATTTCTAATGAAAAACGAGTGCTTTGTATTATGAGTAAACGCAAATGAGGTAAGTAATTGCGTATTTAATTTTCAATGCGGGAAAAAATGTCGCATGAATGTGTTCTGCAACTCAGGGACAGAGTCGACAGAGTGTTTTTTCTTCTTCTTTTTTGTTCTATTATGGAGTTGCTGAAAGCTTTTACTGTGCGTTCTCAGGGCGAGATAATACCACTGGAATACATCAACGATGTGTAAAGAGAGAGGCAATTACTATTGCATTTATAAATATATAAATGTTGTCCCCACTTCCTATTCTTTACTCTATTCAGACACAGAATGAAAAGCACGAATGATGTATAGTGTAAAGTGAATTGGTAAATGATAGAAGACAAATGAATGCGGAAGAGACAGTTAATTACATTCTGGTAAAGTTTGTAAAGGAATAACTGGTGCACTGTTCGCATAGAACTAGTGCTTACTGTTTCATTAGCTTTTAATAGAGAGCATACAAAAAATAACGGGACTGTGTACGCATTAACAAGCTAAGCTGTTGTCAACATTAGTGAGCCTAATGTATCAGATGACGCTACTGTTCCTGAACGACTTTCAGCTGTTTTTAAAGCGTCCTTAGTCTATTTGATAGTAGCTAAAATATTTTATGTAAATGTAAAATACGTACATATCTGCTAAAATTGCTTATCCTCAAAAAGATATTGAAAACGACCTCATTCTTCACATAGACAAACCCATATCAGTGGTTCCATGCCTTGGTCAGTAGCAGTGATTTCGCTAAAGTTTGTCCCCATATGTTTGTAAGGGATTGTAATAAATATTATGTTAAAGTAACTACATGATAAGCTCGGTCGTTAGACGTCGTGAGTGACGTTAATCCATTGGTTCTTAATTTTTGTTCACGACATACTAGTAGTAGTAGTAGTAACAGTAGTAGTAATAGTAGTAGTAATAGTAATAGTAATAGTAATAGTAGTAGTAATAGTAGTAGTGGTAGTAGTAATAGTAGTAATAGTAGTAGTAATAGTAATAGTAGTAGTAATAGTAATAGTAGTAGTAGTAATAGTAGTAGTAGAAATAGTAGTAGTAATAGTAGTAGTGGTAGTAGTAATAGTAGTAGTAATAGTAGTAGTAGAAATAGTAGTAGTAGTGGTAGTAGTAATAGTAGTAGTAGTAATAGTAGTAGTAGTAATAGTAGTGGTACTAATAGTAATAGTAGTAGTAGTAATAGTAATAGTAGTAGTAATAGTAGTAGTGGTAGTAATAATAGTAGTAGTAGTAATAGTAATAATAGTAATAGTAGTAGTAATAGTAGTAGTAATAGTACTAGTAGTAATAGTAGTAGTAATTGTAGTAATAGTAGTAGTAATAGTAATAGTAGTAGTAGTAATAGTAGTGGTAGTACTAGTAATAGTAGTAGTAATAGTAGTAGTAATAGTAGTAGAAATAGTAGTAGTAGTAGAAATAGTAGTAGTAGTAGTAGTAACAGTAGTAGTGGTAGTAGTAATAGTAGTAGTAGTAGTAGTAGTAGAAATAGTACTAGTAGTAGTAGAAATAGTACTAGTACTAGTAGTAGAAATAGTACTAGTAGTAGTAGTATTGTAGTAATAGTAGTAGTAGTAGTAGAAATAGTACTAGTAATAGCAGTAGAAATAGTACTAGTAATAGTAGTAGTAGTAATAGTAGTAGTAATAGTAGTAGTAGTAGTAATAGTAGTAGTAGTAGTAATAGTAGTAGTGGTAGTAATAGTAATAGTAGTAATAGTAGTGGTAATAGTAGTAATAATAGTACTAGTAGTAATAGTAGTAGTAATGGTAGTAGTAGTAGAAGCAGCAGTACACTTGGCCAGTTATTGTTCCTTTAAAAAAGAATGGCCCAATTAGACCCCTAGATGAGAACCACACCATGGTGTAAGCGAGATAAGTGAGAACGATACAGCTGTGCATAAACCTGATTCCCCTATAAACGCATAAACAGAAAAATGAACTCTACCAGAAACCACTGTGCATCTTTTGCTCATTCGTCAGGACTATTCAAAACTACTTTACTTTGTCTTGATCAACATTTCCATGATGTCCTTAAAGATGAATATTCTGTTGCAACTGGTGTGAGTCTTCCGAAATAGATTGTTTTAAACATACTGCAATCACTTCAGTGGAAGTAGAACGTAATTTTTTTCCATGATGATAAATGTTCTCTGTGACTATGACAGTAAATATCTTGTTGTTGTTTGTAACCAGGAAAAACAAGCTTAAGTACTTTAATTGGCGATAACGAAATTATTAAGTATCTTAATACCTATTTTCATTAATAATGTGGTATAACTCTCCGTTTTCACTTTTAATAAAAGCCAATTTTAATTATATTACTATTTTCAGTATTTTAAGTGCCTTTTGCCTGTTTTAACCAATATAAATACGTGAACTTCCGTGCTCTGGTTATTGTGTTATAGTTTCTAATAGCTGTAGGAGTTCAGACAGTTTAATTTCTAGATGTAGGTAAAATATAAATAATTACGCATTCTTTTACTGGTGAACTATGTTCTTGCTTTGTCGCTTTAGGTTATGAACTGGGGCCCTTAGCAAGTGAATGAAAAAGAATGTGGCCGACTATCAATCATGAAACAGGATTGGGCAGCCCTAGCAAATCTTCGGTCGTAACTCATCGAATGTCTGAGAACTGCTGGCGATGCTGAGGAGAAGTTAAATGAGCTGGGGGAAATGGCACGCACCTTTTATTGCTTAGAAACGACCAGCCATATGACGGGCCCACACACAATGATTCGTTGACCAGGCTTCATTATCACTGTCGTCACTACCAGCACAAATCATCGCTAAGTACAGCTTACAGCTATGCAAGAGACCAGTAGTGTTCATGTGTACTACAGTGAAGTAAGGTGAAAATATTAAATCCATCTTAGTATGGATTTCTCCTTTGCCTCTTCTTTTCCTTAAAAATCGAGTAATTCAGTAATTCTCAAACTGTGGTATGTTAATGCGTATTTGTATAGGTATAAACAATGAATTACTAGGAAACAATAGACTAACAATTTACGACGTGCATTTCTCGCGGTAAAGTAAATTAGAATTAAATTGAAGATGATTAACTTTTAAACCGGTAAGCCGAAAAAGGGACCAAGCAGAACACTTTTAGCTTCCCTGGCAACAAAACTTCTAAGGCTAATTTTATGGAACATAAAGAAGAACATGAAAGCATCTATGTCTTTAGTACCAAGGTACTTGTCTGAAAAGGCATTCCCAGCACTCATTTACTAATAAACAAATATAGAAAGTGTATGGTAAACGTTGGGGCCGTTTTAGAAGACGATGTATATGTAACGATGTCGTGATCAATGGTCCCACGTTGGGCTCCAAATTTCATACTGTTTTGGCCAAGTGGTGGTGGCCTCTTGTTGCGTAGATTCCTGTCGTGGTGTGATGCCTCGGCTGCTGTAGTTCATCTACTACTCCCGTACCAATTAGGATTAATAGATATCTCAGGTAAATCTGGCTGTTTTATTGGCACTGAGTCAATGGGGCAGGAAGAGGTGTTGGTGGTATAAATTAATACGCGTCGAGAGGTAGATTGAGTTTACGATGTATTGAAAAAATCACTTCAAAATTACTAAGCCGTACAGTGTGTCATATGAATGTAGAATATTCCTAGAGCACAATGAAGGATTTACAAGACTTATCTGCTCTGAGCAAAGTAAATAATTTGATTGATGCAGGGCTTTAACTTCCGAACGAATGAACACTGCCGACTTCGTAATGTCCACTAAGATATGCATTGCCTGGCGGCTTCGGAATAAGAGCTTGTAAAATACGTGCCTTTCGGGTTCAGAATCAGAACTAGAATAACAACCTGCCAGCTTCAAAATCGAAACTTGGAGTGAGGTTCGGGGCTCAAGATTGCCCATTTATACAGAGTTTGAACCTGTACAGTTTGGAAGTTTAAGTGCGGCAGAAATTTAAAAAATATCGCTTTTAAAATTTTTAGTTTGAACCCGGCTACCTGACTGGCTATTCTTAAATTTGATATGACTGGTTTAATTCGCTCTTTATTTATTCTTAGAGAACGTCTTCTCTTATACAAGAGTTTTAAAGGTACTAGCAGCTTGGGCGATTCACCCCAAGCGTGGTTTAACTCCCACACATACACAGCATTCATAAAATGGTAGTTTCCAGCTTAACAACAAGTCTCTTTAAAAAGGTCGAACAATAGCAAGGCGACTTCGCTTCTGCAAAGGATACCCTGCTTTCTCTATCCTGTTATTGTTAAAGGTATGGGCAAACAGTGTCAAGCACTTCCTAAGTTAAAATAATTTTGTCTATATAACATATGTACAGTAATTCAAATTAATACTCTAATCATGATTGCTACATATCATACAAAGAAATACATCACCAATGAAAATAATGAAAAACATAACAGTGGTAATGATAACAACGTCAATAATAATTGTTATATGAATGGTGACGTTAATATACATTAATAATAATAATAATAATAATAATAATAATAATAATAATAATAATAATAATAATAATAATAATAATAATAATAATAATAATAATAATAATAATAATAATAATAATAAGGGGTGAAGCCGTTAATAGTGCTTCAACGTAGAATCAAAACTAAGAATAGAATTTTTTCCTACTAAGCGCGATATATCATTGCTTGTAAGTGAAATTCAGCATCATGCTTCTCATTCAGGAATTAAAATTAACTGTACATTTTTTGCCAAAATATATTGTTCGTTGATATTTACACTAATTATTTATGCGTTATATTGTGGCATATAGGAATTGACAATGGTGAGGGAATTGTATTGCAGCGTTGAGTCAGTTAAGAATTGGAAAGGACGGTTGAGAATAAAGATTGCGTAAGCAAAATTAGGATCTCGCATGCGTAACATGAAGTTGGAGCGTTCTTTTTAACGGTCTTTCGAGAGAGTCGAGTATGGAGACTTGAAGAGAGAGGACGTACCGCCATCTGTTCCCGTGGTAGACGTCTCGGTTAGCGCCCATTATGTAAGTGATAGTTATAGTTTATAAATACATCTTGCATCTAACTTGAATATTTTTTATGTTTTCAGAGTAAACCTAGACCCGATATTTCCTCAATTTGATCCAGTTTTAAATAATGATTGATAGGAGTTCTGTAGATTACTGTTGCAGCTACGTCAGCCTGATACCAAATTCGTGAAATAAGTTACAGGATGTTATTTTAAGAGAGTGGAAGCACGGGGTCGCGACAATATATATAATTAACAGTAATAATAAAAGTAGATAAGGATAAAACACTTAAATAAAATCTCCCTTGAAATTGCTATATTTCGAACTACTGGAGTTCTTCAATGGTAAGAAGCTAGATATATATATTAAAATTTGAGATACTCTGTTGTAATTAATTTCTTCCGAGAAGCCATTAGCACATTGAGGCACATCTAAAACCTTCCATTTCCTTGTCGGCCCCTTATCAATACGAGACCACTCTCTAGGGTATTTAACGCGCAACGCTTTATCTTTTTAAAGCTTGGGCACTAAAAATAGCATAACTTAATTGTACACTCATTCTTCTTACAAAAGATGCTGGAAATGTTGCCTATTTTGCACGACACATAATGTACATATTCCTAATAAACTGTCATTTACACCCGTCAGTTTTTACATTAACAGACCTAATTTCGGGGCAACACTTCCAGCATCTCATGGGGTTTTGTTCATATATTTTATGTGTTTATTTAATGCAGAAAGAGCTATAAATGTTAAACTTTTAGACACAGTTTTGTGCGCGACGAACGTGCCGCTGTTTACGTATTAAGGGCACCATACAAACAACGAAGAGCTTATCTCCAGAGTCCGGAAGTTAGGAAAAATGCCTTTTCTATCTGGGTGGACATATTTAAGAGTCAGATAGAAATGAACATGATTCCATGCATTTTGGGCCCGTTTTTATTTTGGTCCCCCCTATTTTGACATTTGTTTGCCTATTTTAAGGTTTAAAACTCTTTTTTTGCCTATTTTGGATCTTTATGTATATTTTCTACGATTATTTACGCATTTTAAACATCACAAAGAATTTCAATATATCGAGGTTGAAAAAGTTATAATTAAATGGCATGTTCACCTCACAAAAATGTATATTGAGAATCTTGTTATAAATTTATTTCTTTTCAAGCAGTCAAAAACTTCCCATTCACTTAAGCTCTTTAAATAGCAGACTCTTCATTAGTGAAAGGAATGCATGGTTACCTCGGGCATACGAATACCAGGAAATAGAGAAGATGAGGGAAAGTGCTGGTAGTCTGTTTTTTGGGTGTAAGTATTTTATTTTAAAAAATGTATTTCAGTTATGTGACACCATTGTAAAATCGACCAGTGAAATGAAACAAAAATTTGAATTTTGACCGACCACATCCCGATATCGCAGTGAAATTATCAAATCTTTACCGCGCGATGTGCATTTATTTTCCTTCTGGTCAGTGTAGCCAACTCTATACCCCATTATAATTCCTGACCGCAATCACTGACCACTGACCACTTCATTCAAATTTGATAACTGTGATGTCAATAATTGTACATTTTACTATCTTAATATGTATTCACTCAAACTATTGTTAGTTTGGCATATTCAGTCAAACAGTCTGAAATCATTTTGTAAATTAGTAACAATACCTGCCTAAGCAACCATAAATCTAATAAACATGTTGTTCAGAATGGTAAAACGCTATCTCTGATTTTTTTTCTAATTTGGTATTAGTAAATGGAACGGTGGAGATGTAGCGATCGACTCTCGTCTATTTCAGTCTCACTGTTTCTGAATAGACAGTTATTCACATACAAGTATAACATTGTGTAAAATTGTTAATATGCTGTGCACGAATTTCAAATATATATTACATTTATTCTCATGCTGCTCATAAAATAGTCCTAAACCCGTATTTGGCTCTTCTCTATTGGCATTACTGACAATTGACATTCATCTGTCGCTACATGACTTGAAACGTTTAAGTATCCACAATAAAAACCATACAATTATTACAATTTTGTAAGCCAAGTTTAGGGGAATTATATTTAAATTCTTATTTTATTCGTGAAATAGTCCTAACAAATATCACTTGAGAGTCTAAGCTTTTCAGTTTTCTATCAGCAATCTCAGACACTTTTGTGACATTACTTGTGATAACAAAGTTAAATAAACAGAAATACCAGTACATTAGAAAGAAAACTATCATCAGTATTACTTGTTTTATTATTTCTTACCATTCATGTTCACTATCTACATAGGAATCACTGCAATGAAAGGAGGGACCACACAGTATGATATTTGTTAAAATGAAATAAGTTATAACACTTTTCTGCGCTTACATAGTAAAAGAATTCTTTTTATCTAGTCGGTATTTAAATACACTGCGAAATATTATCAGCACACACTGAAGTCTTCTGTTGTTGAACCAAAGAGAGGCTAGCCATACGTTGTGAAGGTGGTTGTACTTTGTTGAGCTTGAATAATTTGAATAAACGTCCCTATCGTCTAACCGATACCGGTAAAGATCGATGAAATTTCTAACAACTACGGTGTCTGAAAACTGATTTCCCATAACTATGTATCAGGCAGCCTATAATCATCCTATGCCAGCATTTGATTTTGACAGCGATACCAGTCTCTGCACATGGATGCCAAAAACTCTTGACGGGCGACTTCTATAATTTTAAATGCATGAAACCGCCGCCCATGTAGGAATTTCTCTGTGGATGTGAGAAGACCGTAATTGGATAGTACAACATCTGGACTACATGATGATTGGAGCAGGATTTTGATAGCGTCTACCTGGGAGCTTTGTCACATTGGAAAGCTTCACTTTCAGTCGATTAGCTTTCACAGTCCAGTTTGCTAACAATGCCACAACTACAACGCCCTTCAAAGTTCTCTAAACGCTCTAAACAACACTGTCTAACTTGGTTGAGTTTCATAGAAGGGCACCTCAATTTTCACCATCAGTTACACTCTCGCTGTTTTCGAGCACTGCTTGGAAGTAATCGATTAACCTCTGTTTGTTGTGCATTCAATTCATGTGGATCTAATTCCAGTGTTTGCTTTCAACTCTTAACTGACAAAAGAGATGACATATTATCATTTGATGACAGTTCGTGGCTACAAGACCCTTTACCGGATCGAAAAGAGGTCGATGGTTAGGCTTTGCTGGGGCAAATAAGAGGGAAGAATGAATAAATTTCTAATGAAAGTAAGACAACTCAGGTCTGAAAAGATTGATAACGGGGCAGAGTGCAGTTGGAAACGATTTTTTTTTTTTTTTTTTTTAAATTTTATAGTGTTTAACGCCTTTTAAATACTGAGGCATCACAGGCGATGGACACTGATGATACACGAGATGAAATTATAAACTGGGAGTCTTCCTTTTTTTTTTTTTTTAAATAAGGAAATGTTCCAGGCTTAAGTTTAGGGTACCTTACCGACATTTTACATTTATGAGGACTAAGGAAAATCTGGAAAAAACCTAAAAATGTCAGTCAAGGAGGACGGTCCTGGCGGAATCGAACCCCAGACCTCCCGCTCACGAGCCCGCGCATTAGCACGATCCCGTGGTGGGAAACGAATTGATTGAAACCAGCTGTGTACGTATGTGACATTCGTTCTGTTATTTCTTTATCATTTATATTTATTTTAATTGTTCAATGTATACAGTTCCATTTTAATTTTATCATGAAATATCTAATATCTTGTGTCAATCAAATAGATCTAAGACCACACCTGGTGGCCGAGGTCGTTAAGGCACGGTGTCGTGAGCAGGAGGTTTGGGTTTCGAATACTTCCAGAGCCGTCCTTTCCGATTGAGGTTCCCCCCTCCCCCAAGTTTACCTCAGTCCTCATAAATAGCAAATGTATAGACCTGGAATGTTCTCTTCGTATGTACAAATCCTTTACTAATTTCATTCCATGTACCATCAGTGTTCAAGTATAAGAGTTCTTATTTTGTACTTACGAAAAAATAACACACCGAGCAATTTGGCTCATGCGGCAACGCTTGGGAATTTGGCAAGTTCAAATCCCTTGGGTTTTTCGTGAATTCTTGCGGTCGCTTAGACGAATATCGCATGCATCTTTCCTTTCTATGAGTTTTCCGTTCCCCCACTTAGTCTTACTTTATTGCTGCTTTTACTAAGAGGTAAAAGTGTCAGGCAAGATGTTGTTTTGCTGCGTACAGTGAGTTTTGCAAAGATTTCTGCTTCAGCGTCCGGTAACTTGGCGTTGCAAGCAGGGCTGAGAGCTCTAGGAATCTCTTGCTACAGTGGAATCTCTCAGCGGCTGGATAGTACCAAGCGACAGCGGAGTTCACTTGTGTCTCATGTTGAATGTAATTTTTTTATTTGTTAAAAAAAAGTGACCTATATGTTGCCTTGTGAAAAATGAATATAAATTGACATGGGCGGGTAAATCACTGTATTGAGGGCATTGTTAGGCGAGTGAAATATTGCAACGGTGGAAAATGTGTTCTTATTCCAATTGGCAACTAATTCACACACACACACACACACACACACACACACAAACACACAAACTGTAACGATAGCCTCGGATAAATCCTAGAAATCGGTGGACTCAGTGGTTTGCTGCGCCTCGCTACGGCCTGACGGCCTACGCTGGCCTTCTTTTCGTAAAAAAATTGATAGGGGCGAATAAATCACTGTAATGCTGGCAAATATTCTTTGATTGCATTAGGAAAAACATTGGTCGTCATCAATTTATAGCATCATTCTGTGCACGATGTTGCTCAGTAAATCAATGAAATTGGGTCAACTCTCCTTCATACAGCAGAGAGAGAGATATATATAAACCTCGGATGCTAAGATTCTAAACCACTTTCTTCACAACTATATCACGACTCTCTAACCGCCTGAGCTATCGTGCCACTGCTTGTGAAGCCGTATTATCTAGCTATAACTATAATCACTATCTTCGGCTCTCTCCACTGTTGCTCAGTACTGGTCAGCCGCTCGGAGATTCTATAATTCCACTGCACCAGGAGATAGGAATCTCCTGGTAGTAGATAGGAAGTGCTTTCAGCCCTGCTTGGAACGGTAAATTGTCCGATAAGGAATTTATTGTTGTGAGGGGCTCAGACTTCTTGGAGAGGGAGCTAAGTCGACAGCGGAGTGCTCTAAAGACATGTCTGCGTCCATGTCTCCTAACCATTGGATACTGATTGCCCTGTGTTTCCTTCACCTCATCTACTCCTTCCGGAAGCGTTCCCACTGGGGTAATAGACACAAACGGCCAGCCCTTGAGAAAGGCTGAAGTACCGAAATATTTTCCTCCGTCTCCGACAATCAAATCCAATTTAATCCATGTGAGTGCTGTTTTAGAACTAAACACATCTTCCTCTTCTGCTACACACTTTGCATCCAAAGCTTTTTTTCTAAAGTAAATACAAATAGACTTTACTTTTAATTGCAATTTACGTCGCGCATTCTTGAAGACATGATGCAGTAATTACACTAAATATTCATCAACTATTTGTGATTCTATTCTAAACATTAATGGTTATGCGTTATCAGGACATGGACAATACTGAAAATATTAAATAATTGTGCATAAATGAATGATGCATATATCGAAAAAGTCATAGATCTATTTTTGTTGATTAGTGAACCTTTCATAAGCTATTAGTCTAACAGTAATTTACCATTTAGTTAGATATGTGCGCATGTGTTAAATTAATGTGAACACGTATAAACATTTCTTCATTTAACGTTTGTACTTTTACTATCATATGATGTTTCGGTTTTTTCATAAGGTTACTGCTGTTTTATAGTAGTATTACTTAAGTTTTATTAAGAATGGGGCTGCATTATTATTCTTTGCAATTTTAGTGCCAAATTGCACATTGGTTTGCTGTGTTGGAAGATGAACTCGGCACTTAAAAAGCGACCAGCTTTATAACATTTCAAAATAAAGGGAAACTGTACAAAAATGTAAAGTTTTTATTAGTGCAGTTAATAAAATGATCAAAAAGGAAGCAGAAGCCATATCGAGTCCCAAGAGGAAAGAAAATGTAGAGGAAAATGCCTATCTCATTAGGAAAAGATAGATCCCTACAGAAATAGTTTTGAAAAAAAGAAGAAGAAGCGAATGAAATGGGTAAGAAAATACAAATATTGGTTTGTTGAAGACCTTAGGGCGTTAGATACAGTAGAGCGGAAATATTAAGGTGAAACTGTTACCCCACCAAAGACGATAAAACATCCATATGTGAAACTGTTGTAATAAGTTGGTTCTTTGGTAGCATGTAAAGGAACGATGGCCAGTAAGAGGTAAGAAGGAGGTGCTTTATTCAGCAAGATGAATGCACTGTCATGTTTCGAAGAAGTAATAATATTCATAGAAGATTCCGGAACTCAAATTTTGGGTCGACTAGGAAATTCCTCCAACATGCATTATTGAAAACAAATTGTTTATTTGTAAAATCTACATAGAAAAGTTAATTACTTCACTAAAGAAATAATGAAGAAAAGTTCAAAAGCCTAGTAGATTCAATGATAATAAATATATAGTAACTTATTAAGGTTAGAGGAGAACATACAAAACACCACAAATTGGTTAAATTAAGATTGATTTAGAAAAGTGTAAAATTTTAAACAAATCAGTTCTATAAAATGTTTTGTTTCTATTAATTTGCACAAGGATGTATATACAGACTCGTTATGAAAGCTGCACTTAATGGGTTATCATTAGTTTATACATGCCCATTTTAAAATATTTATATTATTATTTCATGAAAACTGACGAGAACAATTAAAATTGTTGTAACATAACGTTAAGTAATATTATTATTATTATTATTATTATTATTATTGTTATTATATTTATGGAAGTGCTTCCAGCGTTATTTATTCTGTAAATCCCTCGTAAAAACATGTAATTCTAATTCTGATTCCCCCCCCCCTCATTCCTCGTGTATAAATTTATAAAAATAACAAAGTGCATAATAAATTTGAGAAGTTATTCGATTTTATTTATGTTCAATAATACAGAAAAACTTATCCATGGTTTATGATCTACGCTACACAAAGATCTTTCTTCTCCGACGTTGCAGAAAGGAGTCTTAAGAGAATGGAGTAAGGAGAATGGGAGAAGGGAGGAGGAGGGAAAGAACTACTTTGGCCTACGGATTCAGAGACAGAGTGTACATGATGAATTATAGCTGCCCATAAAGCCAAGCTTGCACTTTGTAAGTAGCAGCATCAGAAAAACTTCAGTGCCCTGACTCCGATTTCTCGAGACGTCGGTGACCATTGCTCAGCAATAGAGCCGCATGAGGCAACAAGGAAGGATGGCTTGTGAGCGCCCACACCTACAGAGAGAACTCCCTTCATGAATTGCATTAGAGACTCATCAGTTTCAGGGCAAAGTGGGGATGGAATTCTTGTTATGCTCTTCAGGGGTAACATTTTCCTCCTCCCCATCCTTTCCCACCTTCATCAACTTCTTTAATTTTTGTATTTTTCTTCTAGTCTCAACGTATCTGATTTTCTCTTTCTTTCTACTCATTGTCGCGTTATTTTTCTTCTTCTTGTACCCAAGCTGTGAACACTCATCTTTTCTGAATGATTCGATGATACCTTCTGCCCTCTTCATTATATGTTTCTTTCTTTTTTTCTTTTCGCGTTTCTTGGCTATCAATATCCCGTTCTTTAAGTTAGTTATCGATTTCTGAAGTTTGCACCCACTCCTTTCCTTATTTTAACTCTCCAGCTGTTAAGGCTTTGAGGAAAAAATCTCCAAAATGTTTTGACACACACATGAAAGCAAAATAATAAAACGCACGAATCATTGCTAGTAAATACAATTAATTTTATTATACGTTCAATAAATTCATACATTGAAAAAACATTTAAATTGTTTTAAATTGTTTAAAAAAGTATCTCCAAGCTTCGGTGTAGGCAAGACAATGTTGCAAAGGTTTATTGAATTCAATCGAAAAACTATGGAGTAATTCTAACGATGTCACAGGCAGCATTCATTTAGAGCTGGCCTCGAAACGGGACTTCCTCTTCCTATCCATTTTTCAGGAAACACCCGATTAAGGTTTTCACATGCACCATGTGAATAGTGAGCAGGGGCCCCGTCATGTTGAATCCACATGTGTTGACTAACAACAAGTGGGATAATTTTCAATAAAATTTAAAACTGCATGTGGCCGAGGTACGTTAAGGCGAGGACTCGTGAGCGGGATATCTGGGGTTCGGTTCCCACCAGGACCATACTCCATGCCTGAGGTATTTTCCAGGGTTTCCTCAGTCCAATGATTAATCGCTGTCTTATAAAACAGAAGATATTCTGTAGCACAATAGGAGCACTCTAGAATAACGCTCTTGGTTTGGCATTATACGACATATAATAATATGCAGATTATTTTATTTATTTGTTTTATTTGCGGGCACTCTTTAACATTTCAGGTCATCAGCGTCCCATTCTAAACAGGGCGTCAAACTGCCGATAAATTTTGCTTAGAGGCCTCTTATTTTTTCTATCGGAGGTTCTTTTACGTGCCGTAAAACTACGCTATGGAATCCACGAATTCACTTTTCTTCCAAAATAGGCGTTAATTCGGATTTTACCCCTCAAAATATATTTTTAGATTTTGTTGTGTTTAAATATTTCAAAAGCTCAGGAAGCCGTGGGCACTATACTGTGAACCCTGTGAGTTTTTATGTAACCACGTGGTGAGGTTTTGAATTTCATATATACGGAGAAACAACCTAACAACGTTACTTTTTGTGCACTCATTAGTTCATACGTTTCGTTCGTTCTCTGTTGATCAACATCGCTTTACCAGGGGCAGTAGACCAGCGGCACAGATGCGGCATATATAGAAGCGTCACCAAAGTCATAGAGATAACGAACCACATGGCAGATATCTAAGTGTAGTGTGATTAAACATTTCAAAGCGTTCAATGAAGCAAGGTTGTGTAATTTGAACTATCTCTTTCCATCTCCCTCATCCTGTGACCAATAAGACACGAAAGGCGACTACGGGCTCCTGAATGACCCGGGGCATGAAGTGGTACCCTCGGTCCAACAACAACATCAACATCTGCATATAAAAATCCGCCTCAAGATGTAATACTTTATCACAAGGAAGTTTCAAGTAGCAGCAAGATAATGAACGGGAATCTGGAGAAAAAACCCTTTTTCTTTTTCTTTTTTTTTTCCTTTCTTTCTTTTTTTTTTTTTTTTTTGTAATTTGGTTAATGTCTTTAAAATTGGACATTGGGTTATTTTCATTAAACATGATTAAATTTTACTTTTTGGGCTATTGCGCTATATTATGAAAGTATTTATTGTAAATATTGTTTAAATAATTTGTATGATAAAATTATATTCATAATTATTTATACATTTAAGGAAAAAGTGTATTCCTTAGACAATTTTGGTGTAGGTGTTATAGACGACATTTTTTATTTTTGTCCGATTAATAATATTGAAATATTTTAATTAAAAATTTTGGTTTTAAATTCAATATTAAAACTCAATTCTCAAATCCAAGGTCATAATAAAATATTACATTTAAAAACAAAAAAAATGTAATAGTTTAATTATGTTAGCAACATGGTTCGTGAATAAGCCACTTCTTCGGCCTATTTCGTTTCTCCTATAAAAAACACAGTTTGAAATGTAGAACAGTTACAGTTGTGCAAATAGCATAAAACAAGGAGAACAATTCCACTGCACGTTCATTTGGAAAGAATCATATATCAGTGGCACTAATAAGGAAACTTGCACTTTAACTGCACCACGTGTTAGGGTCCATTTACGGGTATTATAAAAAAGACTTGGAAGTAGGGGGAATTAGTTGCACTAACATAGTGTTCTGTTATGTCGACACAGAACGCAGCTGACCTGTGCAATTAAATCTATTTTACTGCTTGACTCTGACAATAGCTGTAATTAAGCGTGTGCTTCCTAAGAAATTACATTTCAAAGTTGAATGAAAAAAAATCGTTCTTTGCTTTGCATCTTGAGAAGAATATGAAGCAGTTTATGCACTGAACAAGTTGGTTAACTTGATTTGGCAGTATTATGACATAAGTATTATGATATTATTATGATATAAGGATTATTATGATATATGAATGAAATCGTCAAACGCTGATGACCTGTGATGTTAAAGAGCGTCCTTAAATAAATAAACGAAATCGTTAACTTAGGTAGTTTGCACACGACATAGCGATTTTCAGAGCGGCAAAGAGTGCAACTAAAACCACACGATTTGAGAAAGACTTGTTTTGCTACGAGGTAGGGAGACATTAAAAATAAACAGTATATAAAAAACCGCAATTACATAAATGTTATGTTTGTTATGAAATTAGGATAAAATGAATAGACTACAAAACTACATTTTTTTAAAAAAATGCTTTAAGTAAGAAAAAAAATTTAATGCAATCTTTTTAATGACATTAGAACTTTTGTTTTAATTTACAGATATGTATGCGTTTCTGTGAACAGACTCGTATTAAAATTTGCAATTATTTTGTGTGTAATGGTAAAGTTTATTTAGAAAGATACGAATTGAATATGACGGTTTTCAGAATCTTCTTGTGGGACACTCGTATAGAATTAAATAAAAAATACTTTTTCAAGGAACAAGTAGCAAAATGCAATTTATTAATCTAAACTTAATTAAAAAAACATTTTAAGTGGACTCTATAACAACGAACACATTCGTGTAATCGACACTGGAAGTTGTCCATAACTCGGTGAAATAAAACGTGATCAATGTTCCTAATTTCACGAGTTATGTTTTCTTTTAACTGCTTGAGTCCGTGGCCTGTCGCAGTACACTTTACTTTTCAAATATTCCCTTAAAAAGTAGTTTACTGTCGTCAGATTTGAAGATTGCGTTGGCCAGGCAACATCGGCTAATCGAGAAAGTATGCGAGTGTTCATTTCATGAGCTGTGAGCCATCCTGCTGGAACGAAAACCGAGTTTCATCACTGTCATCCTTCTGAAAGCCCAGTGTTGCTAGATTTCTGTATATCGCTGTGCGGTGATGATCACAGTACCGTACCTTCCTCAAAAAAGTATGGACCGACGATTCCAACGGCAGAAACGCCACACCACACTCTTACTTTCTGTGAATGCAATGGTTCATACACTTCCATGGGTTATTTGTCACCCCAGTAACGAAAATTCTGTTTATTTATGACCCAGACTGATGGAAATAAGCCATGTCTGACATAATCAGTTTGTTCAGAATATCTGAATCACCATCTAACATTGCAAGAAACTGCTCGCAATATACCAATCGGGCAGTTTATCAGCATCTTTCAGTCAACGAACGATTTGAATTTGTATGAATGGAATTTTAGATCATTGTGAAGGATAAAATGAACACTTGTTCGCGAAAGATTCAAAGCAGCTGAATGATGTCTAACAGAGCGGGTTGGACTTCTAACCACAGTTTCTCTTCTAGATGCAAAATATAACACCAACGATTTGGGCAGCAGAGGTGGAAAGAGGACTCAAAGGAATTGGTCCGGGTCCGATATGACAACGAGGCAATGAAAATAATAAAAATGTATGAAAGAAGGTTAAAATAAGGCTAGAGGATATCAGCAGGAAGGAAATCGAGACAGAACGTAACACGAAAGTCTCCTTTAGCCTATCAAATGGAATTAAATTAATTTGGGGTAAAGAAATATATATGGTCGTTGTACGGAGAAAGGCCAGTTTAAGAATGGCCTGATTTAAACTGGAACGTTGGAATGATAAAAAAATAATGCATACTTCTGGTAGGAGAATCTGCCTGTTTTGTAGAGGGTATATATATTCTGGCAGAATGTACCCATGGGAACACTTGAGAAAGGCGCTGTTGCCCGAAAACTTTTTAAGGTCATTATTGGTGGACTGGCATTTTCCTAGTCAAAGTGTGCGAAGCTAGAAGCAATTTATTTGCTCGTTAAAATGCAATACTAATATAATTGTAAATAATGTGTAATACGTATCAATTCATATATCGGTAAGTATCGTTCTGCATATTTTAATTTTTTATAATAATGTTTATTTTTATTATTAATATTGTGTTATTTTTTATTATTTGTCCCTCTTTCAAATTGCGTGTCATACTTAAGGATGTATTGTCTACGACCCATGCATAAAATATATTTGTAATGTATATATAACTTTTATAATAATAAAGATACACCTACTATTACTCTTACATTTTCAGGCGTACGTATTCTGCGTGCAATACGCACGAACTTATCACGAACACTGCCGAAATTAACTTAGATTTATAAATCTTTAACAGCTAATGCACGTTTTACAAACGCCCAGTTATTCATATTACTGTTTACTAAACGGACAGAATAAATTGCATGTTTGGAGGGTTGCATAGCAATCAACGTCATAACTGTAACGCAAAATCGCTAGAAAAGGCAGCGTTCTGAAAACTGTCATATTCCATTGGGTCACTTGTGATTTTGAAAAATAATTCACATTGATAAATTCTTTTGTTATACTTGTTCCTTGAAAAAGATTTTCATTTAATTTTATTCGAGTACCCTATAAGAACGTTATAAAAATTACCATATTCCATTGGGTCACCTTGTATATTTTAAGGAGTAAGAATTGATAAATACGTCCTAACAAATTTTAATCAAAGATTCTAATATTTTCACTATATAACTTTCAGAAACGTGTCAGGTTCTTCAAAATATCAAATTTGAAATATTATTATGTGTATTTCGTTATGCCTGCTAAACGGTTTTATAGGAGTTGTTTGAAATGGTCTGTCTGCAGTCACATAATTCTGACATATTTTAATGAGCTTTGCATGTACACGCAGCAGTGTGACTATTGGTGCTTTCGTGATAATTTCTATTTCTGTCCTTATACTCTCTTTAATGTCCTCTACAGTACACAGGTTATTTTACTTGATCTCTGATTTAGTGGTAATATTTCAATACAATACACTACAGTAAATTTTACACTACTGTACCGGCGATCTACGGCAACAAGTTTAGAACGATAATACAGCAGCACTTAACTTTACTTACAGATTATTTCAAAGCCTAGAAACTTTTTGATTCCTTGTGTTATGAGTTTGTATTTTGTATACCTAACTTTTTATTTTTCTTGCATAAGCCGGTATAGAAGTTTATGCCTCACCAAACTTGTACACTGAAACTTGTTCTTTATTTAAAAGTTTAATTATTCTCCAAACCCTTCTTTTGTCCTAAAAATTCCACTTTCTTTTGAATAGTCTATATGTACCGTTAGTCAAAATATTGTTACCACCAATCTGTCAAGAATATTTTCCATTTAGTGAGAAGAATTTGGGAGACTTTGTTTGTCTTTTATTTTTTCTTGATGTCAAAGAATTAAACATTTATCATATGCTTTTTTATTGGTGAAAATGAGCGAAGTAGAAGGAAAGGCCTAGTTAAATTAGCTCTGCAACATATACAAGGAAAGCTCTACATTTTCCCAATTATTCATAGACTCCTGTTGTTAAAGAATGCTTATATAAAATGATAAAAATCTTATAGTTATGTCTAATATGAATGTATTAATTTCATTTTCTGAAAATTTAAACAACATTCACAAAAATGAACAAAACTCTATGGACCACTAACGGTTAAGCCATGAACAGCCACCAGTCGAACCCCCGAGATAATTTGGAACATTAAGGTGGTTGCCTATAGCCCAAATCCAGAAATACAGAGAACCATTTCATTGAATTTGGGAGTTTCCGTTACAACTGTGAACACCATTATCAATAGAGATTTGAAAGCTTCAAGTTATATACCTGCTTGAAGCAGCGTGTTGAGAAAGAGAAACACTTTCTTGTATTCCTCACCGTGCAAGTGGTCTAGTGTAACCATACTTGACGCCTAGACCCAAGAACTCCCAGTCAGGATCAATGGATTTTTCCGGATATAAAAGTCCTAGGTATGCTTTCCTTCCGAAGCAAAGTAAAGTCTTGGGTTGATATCGCAGATTTACGGCACGTAAAGAACGAGAGAAGGGGCCTCTGGGAAAAATTTACCACTCTTTCCACGACTTGAATTGAATGGGACGCTGATGACCTGAGATGGTAAAGAGCGTCCGTAAATAAAACAAATCAACAACAACCTACACTACACCCCTTACAGCGACATCCCTATGGATTTACACGCATTTGGATTACTGAAAATGGGGGTTTGAAAGTTGAAGACCGCGACCAATGGAAGACTTCTGGAAATACCACCAGGAGAAATAATATAAAATTAACAACACTGTTCTTTACACAAGTTTGCTGCAGTGGAAATTGCAATAACCGCGCTGGTGTTTCAGAAGTTAAAACTGTTTGCATTTGTAACCATTGGTCTTTAATACCTCAAATGTGTTATATATACTGATATCCCATGAGTTATGGTAACAGAAAGACAAGATAATGCTTGTTCTCGTAACAGCAAACTGCGACTGACTGCAGTCATTCATCAGTTCTTTTTGTGACAGGTGGCTTTCATGAGTGCCTCTATTGTTGCTTTATTAAACAACAATGCAAATAAAATAAAGTTCTACTGTCAGTTTTAAATTTAAAACTATAGCAAAATCTACATTTATTTTGTCAAATCACGAATATCCATTTTATTTCCCTCCGTCGTGTCAAAAGATTAAGCAGTGTTATACATTTATGTTTGTGTTTTATTACAATTTATATGACCAAAATAAGAATGTGACACATTCGTGATTTTGGTGTTCTATGGAAAAACAACATTTGTTGTTCTTTGGGCATTTCATGTTTCATTGTTGTGAAAAATAGGCATGTTATTGCTCGGAAACAATAATCAAGATGTTGCATTGGTGGTTCTGTCAGAACAAACATCAGAAATAATGCCAGCAATGCAGTTAACTCAAAAGATAAAAAGTAGAAAGAAGATTGAAAAAAGGACAAAAATCCTGGCCTCGACTGATCCGCTAGGCAAAGTTACAGGGGACCGCCCGCTTTCCCTGTTGCTTTCTCACGACGAAGTTTATTTATTTATTGTTTTCTTACCTGATAACAGAGAATTATTACTGGTACTTCGAACAATGTATTCCTTTTGTAAGAAATAATAAGCCCGGATAATACAGGGCAATTCAACTTATAAAATATGAAACTTCATCTAAATTTGATTAAAAAGGTATGTAAAATTTTTTTGATCACATTTGCCGTTCATTTGTACACATATGTGTGTGACTCCATACTGGTCACCCCTGAACAGCACCAGCCAAGGGGTTAGTGGTAAGTAATAGTGTTGAGAGAGAGAAGATATATACGACCTGACGATGGTGGATGTGATGGGCAGCAGGACGGCCGATTGAAAGATGAATAGTTGGTCCATTCCACGCTCTGACCACTGAAACGGCCAGCGGGTAATTCATAACACCTCTCTTGCTCTCTCTCACTCTCATGATTTCCTTCTCTTGTACTGCTCCGGACGAAATCAATTATGGGGGTTGTCGTTTTAATGGTTTTCGGGTTTCTTGCTGATGGTTTTTGGCCGTATGTAGGTTGCTACGTGAGTATTCAGTCATTTGCAAACATACACATAATTTATGCTTTCCGTACTGGCAAATGGCACCAACTACAAAATTCGCTATAGTTATTTTGCTCCTTACTTAGGGAAGCAAACTAGTGGGGTAGCTCAGGCGGTAATGCTTAGAACTTGCATAAACCCTCCGTAAAGATTGTACCATAAACACCTTTAAATAAAATTGTTAACTCAAAAAATATTATAGATTTCTATAGAATGTTTGGGCACCTGCATTATATTATACAACAGAGGCGGGCGGTTTAAACGCAGACACCTTGGTATGTGTATGTGTGAAGAGAACGGGCTAGGGCACATTCTCCTTGTGTCCATGCTTATCAGGACAGAGTGATTTGGTTTAAAAGGATTTGTTATGAAGTTGGTGGACAAGGGTATGAGAGGGGTATCACAGTGAAGGGCACGCAGAATCTCTGGGCTTTTCAGCACATGCGCATTGAGCCTGTGCTCCCTATCGTAGCACCTGTCAGAGGAGCTTCCCTAAGTGATTTGTTGTGAGGTTAATGTTATTACTTCCCATCAGCTGGTCGCTCTTTCGCGTCAATGCCTCATAATGAATCTAAACTGTAAGAAACTCTTGTACTATAAAGACAAACTACCTAAAGCACCTTTAAATAACATAATGTTTTAAAAAGAACCAGACATTATCATAAATAAGAGTAAACCTGAATAATTACTGACAGGAGGTTTATAGTTATGAGATTAAATCGTTTGGCACTTCTGCCTCCCACTGATGTGTTTCACTTAATACTCTGTCAAAAAAGTAACGGCGGGTCAGTTATTTAAATAATGCTACATTCTGAGTATATGTTTTATTGCTGACATTATTCTTGCTTCTGAATAAGAGTACGTAACAAAAGTATCAACAAAGAGCTGAAATTCATGAGAAACTTAAGAGAAGTTGAATTATTACAATTACTTTTGAGTATATTTTCCAGAGACAGGTGTGATAAATTCATGTTCGTGGATTATATGCAATATTTTTAAAAGTTGTGCCCTACCAACTAAAATGTGCACGAACTAACACTGGTTGTTAAGTTTAAGTGTCAAATGAGACGGGCAGATATTGTGCGGCGTGGCGGTGGATTTACACCTAAGAAAACTTTCCCTTTCTGGTTTCTGGCGACTCCACCTTCTTAGTACTCGCCGTGGGTATAGTCCTCCATGGCCGTTGCATCCCTGCTAACATTTGGTATTTATCATCTAAGTAAACATTACGAATCCCGCAAACGTTCGTGAACCGCTACCACTGACTCCTGGCCACTTGTCTCATCCGAGGGTGGCCCATCTGGAGCGTAGATACAAAAGACCCATTAACGTGTGCCGAAGCGTCCCTTCAATTGTCTTTTACTTAGAAATCATCTTTTTGTTTATAATGCCTTATGTATACTTGACGTTTCAAAAGCAATGGTCTATTGTGGGACTTTGTTGAACCTGAAGCCTGACAAAAGATCGATATCGATTATATCGATTTAAAATATAGTATTTTGTTACTTTTGATTCGTTTGTGGTAATATGAAGTGATGTAGTTATTTTATTTTAACGGAGACCACAACTTAGAATGAAATTATTTGTAAAACTCATTCTTAAAAAGTCTTAATCGTATTTTAGTTTACTCGAGACGATGGATAGATGACTCATCATTTATAATGGATTTCCATCTATTTATATGCAATTCTGAACTGAAGTGGAACCGTGCGGTATCTTTCTAGGATTATACCTATTGAGAAAGGAACGATAAAAGGTTTAATGAAACGTCAAGAAATCATTTCATGAGTGGTTGATGAATAGACACGGAATAAAGGCAGGAGAAATGAACACATATATGTACACCCTTTGGCAAAAAAAAAAAAAGTCTCCGAAAATTCTAAGAGTCGCTCGGAGAAATTCAGGGACTATGTATTTACAAAGCGCATGCAGCGACTGGCACACTGCAGTGGGCGCTTTGTCTATAAACGCAATGGACTCAATCATAAGCATCTGGAAAGAGAACGTTAGGGTAGAGCAGCGGCGGCCGAGCGATTTAGAAGACATTGCTCTTCTGCTTAAGCTCCCGTGTTCAAATCCCCCCACACAACATTTTGTTTAATTTTTTATGTTTGTTTTATAATTTTATATGTATAACATTATCTTGCCCTAATTTAGTATTATATGTTAACGTATCATTTGACTTTTACGGCACAAAAAATGTAATCACAAACTAACTTTTTCGATGAGATGAAAAAATTGTAATCTTGCTGGATCAAGTAATTTTAAAACAGTACAGCATTCTGTGTCAATGGCGTAGTTTAGTGTATTGTGACCAACAACTTGAAAAAAAGGACCGAATCTCGAATTTCGCTGCTCTTATTTGTTGTTCTTTAATTTAAAATTGAAAACTATCGAAAGATCAAAAAATAACTACATTCTCCACTAAATTATATTGCACATGTTATAGATCCACAAGTTTCCGGCCTCGTCGATAAGGATTATCGCCTTTACAAAATCCTTATCTAGTATCATACCTTATCTGTTAAGTAAATAATTTAGCTATAACTTCCGCTTCGCTGTGTTCAATTGATCAGATATAGTTGCATAAATTTGGCTATGTGTAGAGGATTGTTATATGTTCAAAATGGAGTATCGAAATGTAATTAAGATCTTCACAAAAGAAGAACTTACTCCAAGTGAAATTAAACAGCGATTGGACGGTGTATATAGGGAAGCATGCCCCTCATATTCTACAGTAAAAGAATGGTTCAAACTTTTTCGAATGATTGAGAAAGCATTGAAGACGAAGAGCGTGCAGGTCGGCCCTTGGAGGTGCTCACTCCTGAAAACACCGCTCTTATGGAGGGAGAAATTATGGAAGACCGGCGGCTTAAAGTTACAGAAATAGCAGCAAGATTGAGCCTTTCTAAAACAACAGTTCCTAGAATTATTCATGAGCATTTAAACATGAATAAGGTGGCCAAGGTCACGCAGTCAACCAAGAAGACCATGGCCGCACTCTTTTGGGACTGTGAAGGAATACTCTTCATTGACTTCAAGGAGAGGATCACCACAAGTAAATGGGGAGTACTATGCTGGCCAATTGCACAGACTACGTACTTCCATCAAAGAGAAAAGCTGAGTGATGGTGTGCACCTTCTTCACGAAAACGCGCCTGTGCACACAGCTCTTGTTGCAAAGGAAGTTGTGAAGAAATGTGGCCTCAAGGAGATCGACCATGTACTCTACAGCCCAGGTCTACCTTCCAGCGACTATTTCGTCTTCTCTAAACTCAAGAAGCACCTTCGAGGAAGGAAATTTAAGTGTGACGAAGAAGTGATGGGTGCTGTTTACGCCTCTTTGGTAGAAAGACTTCTGACTATTTTTGGGGAGGGGATTGAAACGTTAATTCAAAGGTGTGAGAGGTGTGTTGCAATAATGTGTAACTGTATTGAATTGTGAAATATATTTTTTGTCTTTATCATACCTAGAAAATGGTTAGGCCGCAAACTTATGGACCTAACAGAGACATTCGTTTTGAGCAAGAAAGGTACAGCTGCTGGTACTTCAACTTGCACTAAAGTCGTATTAATGAATGTAGTTTGGGTTGTTTTTAGTGGGCACATTTCCCATGGGATAGCCATTAGCGTCACTCAGCGTGTTCACTTGTCAGTGTGTCCACATCCGGAACCTGGCTGCGGTGTATGGGTGACAAGATGGACGGTAATGAGGAGTTGTGCGTGCGTGGTCGAAGGCCGGGCACTTGCTAACCGCACCTGACATACCCTAGCCTGTTTTACAGCGAAACAAGTCCTTGCTATTGCAATTTTCTGGTCATGACAGTTCCTTTAACGAACTATTAAAAAAATACCAAAAAAAAAAATCGTTTTGAATACTTACCACGGTACAGGACTACGTAGCGAAACAGTGCGATGTTAGCGACTCCAGGTGACTACTAGCTGCACTACGATACACATTCTTAATTTATTATTGGGACTAAGATGTATAAAATAAATATTTATTATTACCACCTTCACTTGTCTTCTTGCCATAAAAGAACTTAATTCGAAATATAGAGATTAAAAAGGTGTGATTTTCTTAGTGTTTTATCCTTTCCTCTGCTTTTCTAGTTATCGTTATTTCATTTACATACAGAGTGGGCAGAAAATATCTGCACAAACTTCAGAAGGTAATTCCTGACAGGATAATAAACAAAAATATTCATATGAACGTATGTTCGGAAATGCATCTTTTCAAAAGTAGATGACACTTATGAAGAGCATCATTCTATCATAACACTCATTTCAAAAGATATTAAAATTGGACTCCATGGGATGTAATACAAGCATCCACACGTCGCATCATGGATTGCCTCACTTTTTCTAATGTTTCAGCCCATACCCGACTACTCAGACACGCTGATCAAGAATGTGCACATCAGGAACTACCTTAACGTTCACTTTTCAGTTACCCCCACAAGTAAAAATCGAGGAAGTTTAAGTCGGTGATAGAACGGGCCAGAAACAGGGCCTCCGTGCCCTATCCATCTTCTGGGGAAGACCATTGAGATGATAACGAACAATCATGTGGAGGTGGGCTGGCGCTGCATCATGCATGTTTTATGGCCCGCTATGTTGTAGAACAGGGGTTGTCAACCTATCGTACGCGTACATGAACTACTGTCCGGTGGTACGTAAACATTTTAGCAAATAAATAAATTAAAATTTATTCTATAAATTACATATAATTGACAGGTCTACTATAGCTAAACGGAAAATGTAGATTTTACATTATCATAAAACTTTTGTGTGAAGGCGTTAAGGTTTCTGGTAAGGTGTCAGCAATAGAAAACCCGTCTCTAACCCAAAATTCTGAATTCAGGTGTGATATTGTACAAAAATAATACAGAAAGAGATGGAGCTATAAGTTGTATATTTTATAAGTTGAATTGCCCTGCATTATCTCGGCTTATTTCTTACAAAAGGAATACATTGTTCGAAGTACCAGTAATAATTCTCTGTTATCAGGTAAGAAAACAATAAATAAATTAACTTTCTTAACTGTAAATGCGTCTCGCAGCTAAACAAATCACAAAATGCATCCTATTGTTGTCTGATCAAATAATATGTTTGAGTTGCGCTCTGTCATTGCCTTAGAATAAAAATGGAACTTCCTTGAATGTGGCTCTTAAGAAATAACAGCTTCTTGATAACAAAAATCAATATTGTAAACACAGCTTTCTTAACCATTGTTGGATGTTTTCTTAAGTGAAAGTGAATTTCCTCTTCATTATGAACTGGCAGTGAATATTAAGGAACATCTTGGAAGTTTCATTTCAAATTTAAATGATGAATTCAGAGTTTTGGGTTAGAGACGGGGTTTCTATTGCAGACACCTTACTAGAAACCTTAACGCCTTCCGAGAAAGACAAATTAATCCAGGTATCATGTGATGGAAGTCTCGGGCAAATGATCAACAAGTTTGGATTTAACTGACTTCTGGCTGGCAAGATAAAACGAAAATCCAATGATCTTAGAAGAAGCTGTAAGATTTTTATGTAACTATCTATCTTTATGAATGTGTATTTTCTTCTCTAATGTATGTGAATCCCGATTTGTCTAAAATTAAATTAGTTAAAATTAAACACTAAAGACTGATTGTAAATCTGAGTACCAGAGTACCAGTATCTGGAACATGTGTTTGTCGAAGTGTTTATTCATTCACTATATTTTAACCTTAACAAAATTAATTTGAAAACATTTTACAAAACAGCCCATTGAATAGGAATAAATTGAAATGTTTGTTCTTCAATAAATATCTAATTATGTATACTACATACAAAAGTAACTAAATAAATCTCTAGTGTTGTTATAAATGTAAATAAATGCTTATTTTGAACCTTGTATCACAAAATGACGCATTTCCCTTGTAAATTTTGCTTACTGGTGCATCCTGCGTTGAAATCACTGGAAAAGGTTCAGAACCCCTGACATCCTGGCGAGCTGGATCACGTAGATATTTCTCCAGTGGTTTTGCAACGCCTTCAGACAACTGCCCATACATCTTCTTTGACATGAATGATATAATTTGACTTTCCCTTTAAGAGTGTATTATCAAATCTTACAGAGTCATCGAGAGTCAAACGCGATTTATGGCGATCCAAAGTGGATGTTATATTGTTTTTTTCCACTCGGGTTTCAGCAAGTCCATCACGACAAGCTGGTGATGCACCTACGCACAGCTGTCAAAGTGTGCAATTAGCCCACAGATCCATTGTTTGCTAAGGAAACTGGATACTCCTTTCTGATATTGCGCTAGCCACGCCTCGCCAGCAACAGCCACTTACTGCAGACATAATTACCGTGTTTCAAAGTCGGCTGTTTAGCTGCAATTTTTGAAACTGTGCTAGAGTTTTCAAAATCTTCACTCTTTCATTATTCTCGCGCATTAGTTCGTTATTTAATAACAGATCGTCTTCAAATAGCATCACAATTCATGGGAAAAAAAGCAAAATCTCAACTTGTGCATGATATCTATTGATTTCATTAAAGACTTGAAGCAATTAACGCTGCTTACAATATTACAGAAGCAAGGAATGGATAAGTATATGAACATTTCTTACTTAAAGGGAAACTTAGACTTGTGGTAATTCTGTTAAAAAAATGGTTTGGGGAAATTTGGAGAGCTAGGGAACCAAAGAAACTATTTTCTGAAAAGAAATGAAATTAAGAATCGAATAAATTGAAAGCTAAGATATATTCCCCAGTTTTACTTTTAAAACTTCACTAAGTATATATAGAGATTTGCAAACAGTGTGGAGTACAGAAGATTTTGTTGATAAGTGTGATAAAGCAGCAAGAGAGGTTTTTGTATGGGCTAGAACGGGGGTTATGAAATTGAAAGTTTTAAGAGTAATGAGGAATTTAGAAAAATCCCACTCTGTAACCCAAAGGATAATAATTTGCACATATTGTTAGAATGTGAAGAAACTGGAGCAGTATTTCTTAGCTCCAGAAATTAGGAAGAATATAAAAGTGTATGTTTAATTTGATGAATCCTAAAACATTAATAAGACATTATCAATAGAAATTAAAGCAAAAGCCTCTGAGAATATGATACACATATTTTGTGCAGTAACTCTGCAAAATCATGTAAGTCAAGACCCTCCGTCCGCTATACAAAGAATAGTAAGTCATAAAAAGTCCAATCCCTAACATACAGCTAGGCTAGGGGTGATATTGTAGCAGAAGATCTTGAAGAGATGCAACTTGAACAAAAGCTAACGGGACATGGTTCTGACCCGAAAACTACTTGAAGGGGAGAAATGAGAAAAACAAGCCCAGGAGTTCGTTAGTAGGAGGACTCTTAGCATAAATCGGCACCAAATAGCAGCCTATAGGGAACGAACCGGGAACCACGTGATTCTCATGTAGCCAACTTAGGAGTAGAATTTAAACAGACGCTACAAGATTTTGAACTCAAAATTAAAAGGACGCAGATGAGACTGACCGACTAAAATTAATAAAAGTTAGGGGAAAGCAGAAAAGCCACGCAGTTTTGAAGAAAGCCAGGCAGCTCTAGTTAGGTAGTTTTTGAAGAAAGCCAGGCAGTTCTAGTTAGGCAGTTTTTGAAGAATCTCGACGCAGTCCTTGATCAGTTCCGGAGCATTTCCCAAGCAATTGTGTGAAGAATCTTGGAGTAGTTACGTAACAGTGTGACGAATTTTAATCAGTTTTGATGAATTTTGAGGCAGTTCAGGCAATCCGCAGTTATCTCCCTTATAGCTCAAACAGTCCGAGATTCTCTCTTGACTAGAAATTATAACTTATGTTAATAAAGGAGGTTCATCGTCTCTGCAACTGTGAATAAACAATTCTCAAAAGGAATTTACGTTCCAAAAACTAAAGAACAAATATAAACCCTGAGATTCCTAAAACTATAAACAAATAATTCATTCTCATTCGCCGGAGCATTGGTTCTGACGTGGTGAACGAGACTTCATAGCAGCGGAGCGTTCATCATCATCATCCTCAACGGCACGACCGAACGACCAGCCGACGCCACCCCCCCCCCTTTTAATACGCTGCAAAACCAAAATTCTTAGAGAGAAACTAGAAATGAAGAAGTGGTAACAAGTACAGTCAAAAAGAAACGGGAAAGTGCAATAAAAAGAAAAATGGAGAGAAATATTTTTGGGGTAAGCCTGAGACACCGCATATGTAACGATGAAGTAAGAAAAAGGACGGAAATGCAAAGTGGTAGATGCAAGAAATTTTAAATACAGGTAGGCAGGACACGTGAGACGACAAGATGTGTTCATATACTGACAGCTAGGTGCCCTAGGATCGGACAAATGGGATATCAACATGCAGAATGGACGGACGAAATGAAAAACATGTTTGTAAGCCGATGATGTACGAAGGCGAAGACAAAAACAAAGTGTGAGAAACTTATTAAAAAGTAAATAAAAATAAATGCAGGTTAAACTTTCCCGGAGTAAATAACCGGATCTCTTGTTTTTACCGAAACAGGTCTATCTCATACTTAATTCCCGTGACAATGTTGTATTCGATAATCTCCATGCGCTAGTCAGGACGCTTTGGAGGGATATGAGATGTTTAAATTTACAGAAAACAATATTTAGGCAGGTGCAATAGCTTTGCAGATGGTTGTTGCAATTAGTGCCTCCAATAATGATGACTTTTAACTCTTTTTTTCCTTTGTCTTTTGTCTAAAAATGGTTCTGATCATATTAGACTCTATCAATGTCTAGCAAGTGTAAGTAATACTTTTATCTTACTTTAAAGTTCATTAAAAATAGAATTATATAGGTTAATTTAAAAGTCTTCTTAGCAAACTTTCTTGGAACCCAAATACATAAAAATATAAATGTACAATATGTTAACCAAGATAATTAATAAAGGTGGGTGGAAAATTGACTATTTATTTGATATGGAAAAATAAAATACCTGGCTCTAAATGAATGAACAGAAAGAAATAAACATTGGTGTAATTTATACTGCAGCTGAGAAATTCGAATTCCTCAGTCCCGAACGGCAGCGGCAACCAATATGCCTTAGTTTCGTATGGAAAATCGTGTTATAAGTAATATACCTTTTTATGTACTATTACTGTTTGGTTGAACTTAAACGGAAGAATATTAAGAATAGTGCGAAATATAAAGAAGATTTAAAAAAAAGAGTAATGAGTTAGAAATGATTATTATGGAGTAATATTAATTTTTTATTTTCTATTACCTAACCTAACAGATTAAAAGAAGAAACCAATTAGAAAAGTTTATAGTAATATTAATTTTTATGTTATATTATTTTTTGTTAAACTTAAAATAACCTAACTTAACGTTACAGATTTAAAAAGAGTAACGAATTGGAAACTTTTATTATTTTTTATATTCTATATTTAATTATATATTTTAATCTTAAACTGAACTAATTGAAAAATTACATTTATTTGATTGAGAATAGTGCAAAAAATAATGAAGATTAAAAATAAGTTAACGAATTAGAAATTGTTATTACGAAATAATGTTAATTTTTATGTTCTATTATTATTATTATTATTATTATTATTATTATTATTATTATTATTATTTGTTACACTGAAACTAGCCTAGCCTAACGTAACGTAAGAGATTAAAAAATAATCAGTTAGTAATTGTTATTATGCAGTAATATTAATTTTTTTATGTTCTATTATTTTTTAAAATAACCTCGCCTAACCTAACAGTTTAAAAAAAAAGAATTAGAAATTGTTATTATGGAGTAATGTTAATTTTTATGTTCTATTATTATTATTATTATTATTATTATTATTTTGTTAAAATTAAACAAACTTAACCTAACGTAACGGAAGAGATTAAAAAAGTAAACAGTTAGTAATTGTCACTATGGAGTAATATTAATTTTTTTATATTCTATTATTTTTAAACTAACCTAACTTAACATATTAATAAAACAAAGAGCTAGAAGTTGTTAATATGCAGTAATTTTAATTTTTTAATTTTTTTAAAAAATGAATAACATTTATTGTTAGAAATAAGATTACAATCAGGGGGGAGCAAACTAGGGATCTTCGCATCATTAGCAGGACACTATCTACTGACTACAAGGGATTCATGAGTGGAATGGAAATTATTTGCTTTAAGTAATAGCTACAGCATCGCTCGTGACTGCAGGTAACTTCTACTTATAAAGTTTTCTAATAAAACACTCTCCAAACCTCACGACACCATTAAAGTATTTGACGCCTACGTTTTTGCGTAATGCATGCTCTCGGTAAACATGGAGAAATCGTCGTCTTTCTGACTCGGATATAATCTCGATGGTTTAAAGCAGCAGAAAATCTGCCTGTATATCTCAGATAAGAAAAACAAAGCTCTGTGTTGACTGAGAGAAAATTTTCTCGGTCTCTCGCCGTGCGTTGCACTTTTAATGTTATCCATTCTTTGCAAAAGTCTTTACTGTCTGCTACTGTTCGAAATGCTCCATAGCAGTTCATTCTGTGTGTATAAAATGACCACGATTCAAGATAATCTCAATGCTATGAACAACAATGTAAGAAAATGTTGCCAACTACTGCTTTGTGCTTGTATCAAGATGACCATGACACCTGGTGCACTCTCAATTCTGTCGGAAAGTTATGACGCTCTCACTTTCGCCCTCCGACTGTTTCATATATAGAGACTTTGCAAAGTCATTTCAAACTTTAAAGCGTTATAAATATAAAAATTAAATAGCATAAGAAAACACACCACTGTGTTTTGCAAACAATGGAAATTTGTGTTGCTACTACACATTACAAATACAACGTTTTTTGAACATTCCAATTTACTGAGGATATAAGAGAGCGTTCTAAAAGTTCATGGCCTGACCAAGAAAACACAGGATTTAATAGAATTTCTTTTTTCTACATAGTTACCTTGTAAATCAATATATTTAGTCCAATGATTTTCCAACTTTTTAATTACTCCCAGTAATAAATGATTTGTCCAACTGTGAAAACAATCAGTTTCAATTTCAACCCCATCATTTGTTGTGAATCTTCGTCCACCCAGATTTCTTTAGAATTGGGAACAAAAAGTAATCGCTGGGAGTCAAATTCGGCACATATGGCTGATGTGGAAGCACTTGAAAGCGAAGGTCATGCAGTTTTGCAGTAACAATACCAGATGTTTATATTGATAACAAAGAAACCTTTCATTTTCACAAGTGTGGGCGTTTAGCCTGAGTAGGTCCTAGTGTCCTAGTGTCCAGTAGCGAAGCGTAATACTCCCTGGTGTTGGTTCTGTCCTTCTGGAGGTAGTCTATGAGTACCACAACATGAGAATCCCAGAAAACCGTAGTCATGATCATTTCTTGTAGATGGAACCGTTTTTGTTTTCTTTGGTGCACTTTCATGTGTTGCCACCCACAGTTTGGACTGGTCTTTCATCTCTGATGTGTAGTGATGAATCCATATTTGATCTATTGTTTTGAAATGGCGGTGAAATTCGCTGGAATTGCGTTTAAACAAGTCTAAATGCTCTGGCGAAATGATAATTTGAATGCGCTTTAGGTCCATTGTTAACAAAGGCGAAAACCATCAAGGGGAAATTTTTCTATTACCCATTATCATTTTTCAGCTATAGGGTTTGCTGGATGTGCCAAGAAAACTGGTTCTTTAAAGTAATTCTATAAGCAAAACACGGTCTGGTTGAGATCTGTTCATTTTATTGAAAATGCCCATGATGACAAAAACACCAAATATCCATGTTATTAATAATTTTGAAGGGTGTACGGTGTAGATATGAAAGTCATTTTGTATAAAGATTATGCTCTCAGTCTGGGCTTGTAACTCAAAATTCATGTTCTTCTTAAGTAGTTATAGCAAAGCATTAATGTCTTAATAAGATGGTAAATAAGGAATACAAATAGAAACAAATGAAAAAATCATTGTCATTTCTTTGACCACACTGTGTTTTTTTCTTTCGCTCCCTCCCCCTTAGTTATGATAATTTTAATATCTAAAGTTAGAAATAAGTTTGAAAGTAACCATGAATTTTACTGCCATTAAGAACGTCAATTCTTGAAACACACTTTTTTCAAAATTTCTTCTTCTTCTGTGTTTCATGATCTAGACTTGTCCCGGTGTCATACCATGTCTTCAAGGATGTTCATATAAACATTTTTTTAAATTAGAGTCTTTGATATTCATTCTAAGAAAACGTTAAAAAATTTATCCATGCTTTTTGGAGACGACATCTTTCTGTTTTAAAACTCAGCTGAATTTCCATACTAAACACTAATTTCAGAATTTGTCCTTATCGTTCGGATAGTTTTGCGTTTCGGCAAGCCGCGCCTTTGGAACACCAAACTCCAATTGTCCTGTCATAGAGGGTTTCTTGTATAAAATTTGGATTTTCAGAACACCAGTAGCGAGTATTGTGAGTGTTTACCCGACCCTTTTGGTGTAAGCAAGCCTCGTCTAGAAAGAACACTGACGATTAACGCTTCAGACACTGATGAAAGAAGCCACTCACAGTAACGCACACCTGCTACGGGATCACCTTGTAGACAATAAACACTTGTATGCGCTTGCATGGTTTGAGTTTTCACTTGTGCTAATTATGTTAGTTATTTTGTTGGCAAACGTTCAAGATTTGCGCCAATTTCATGTAATTTGTCTTTTGTTAAAACTGTATGTCCTCGCGTGTGTTTCTGTTTTACACTGAACCAGTAGTGTCGCATTTATTTACAAGATGGCGAATTGCAGTTCTGGAAGGAGGCAATTGGCCAGGAAAGTTCCGACTAAATTCCTCACGATCGCGGAGAGCCTATTCGTTTTATAGCAAGCTGTCTTGCCCTCTTCGCAAATGAATACAGACAGACTGGTGAATGCTGGAAGTTCAAGCAAGGCAGGCAGGCAGGTAGGCTGTCATGAGTGGGGAGGGGAGCTGGCGGCTTTAGCCCAGAACCAAAATCCTTTCGGGCGGTGAAAAATATTCTGGAAGCACGGCAAAACAAGTATGACCATAACTCTATACAATTTAAACTTTCCTTTCTTGTGGATTTTATAGTATTTCTCATTGTCCCACATAATTAATCTAAATTATATCGAGCGGGGTGACTTGGAATTTGCATCCTGGAGGTTCAAATCGCTAAAGTGGGCAATCCTGGTTTCTTCTGGTCACTTAGGCGAATACTCTTCGATTTCATTCCATAATTTGGGTTGCAGAGTAGAGATGAATCAGTGCTGCGTGGTTTGGCGATGTATTATTACACTACATAAAGTTCGTGCCTTTGTATCTGATGAAACGTTAGAGGCTATGTCTATGTTCGTACTCGACCCCTTGAAGGGCTTAGATTCATCCGAGTAGCCGAAATATGAAAACGTCCTCCTTTGTCCTATTTATCAAATTCTATATTTTGGAGCTTAGGAGTTAATAATTTTCTAATTATTTTCTAAATTATTAATAAAAAAAAACAGGACAGTGCGAAATATTAAGTACAGGCTCTGAAAGATATTAGGATATGCCTTTATCACTTTTATCAACATTGTATTAAATATTGGCAGCTTTAACGTCAATAAAATAGCAAAATCAAATGCATGGTCCGGTTAAAAAGCATATAATTATGAGGTAAAATCGTTAGTTGTTTCATTTTCATTCAAGTATTTAGTTACTTTTTTATTTATCTACATCATCTATCCAAAATGCGGTTGCAAGTTTTACTCATTAACTTTTTAAAATTTTATTCTAATGGCATGAATCCGTCTTGGGATAGAAAATTTGAAAAGGAATAATCAAGAAGGCATGTACATTATGTATAAAAGCAATAATAGATTTTTCAGATTATTTTTATTCTGTTATGAATGACCGACTTTCATTTATGAATTATGCATTGTAATTTTCTTAACAATTTGAAAATAATATACAAAAATATAATATAAATATAATATATTTATTTTCTTTAAAAATAAACGCAAGCGCAAGCAATCTACATTGGCTTTTTAGAAACTGTACAAATGATAAACTTTATTGAAAACTTTTTAGAGAAAGGAAAGTATCTGTTAATGTTCAATTTTGAAAACAAAATAGTAGCTGTAGATATGAGATTTTCACCAAAATCTGCATTATCCACTGCTGTTATGTGCACAAATTTTAATCCATAATTAAATATCTACCTGTCATATTATTATGTATAATTTTTGACATTATGTATGAATACATCTTCAATAGTCTCGTTGTGTTGTTTTCAGAGAAATTATTTTACCTGAATAACTCAAGTTTTGCATGTGATAGATTGAATCTAAAACACCAACTGCTGGTTTTCTTATCAGCTTTTGCACTTAGCGATATGTGTTGATGCAGAGAAGAGCCAATGAGCTGTCCCAGTAACCTTCTTTCACGTTGCATTACTTTACAATATGGCGCCATGTGAGCTCGAGTAGTAGCGAAGTAAAAGGGCGTATGTGACCGCCTACTGCTTGTAGCTCTCCTTGGTCTTAAGTGATGACGCCTTGTATTATTTCACCTGATGACTGACCCGCTTTACCATTTCCCAACACACCCTTTTTAATCACAATTGAATACAGTTACAGAACTTTACATAATATATGAGTCACAATTCCCTTTCTCTCTTTCTCTGTGAATCACTGCTTAGCTCTTAAGCCGCATAAAATTTACTATCCTATTGTGTACAGAATAGTTTCACGCGTGTCACCTTTGCGGAAGATATCAACGAAATCATAACATATTTCTAACAAAGTTGCTTGTTTTTTTTTTCTTTTTTTTAAGCTGCTGCTCTTTGTTCACTGTGATCATTTCCTCATATTTTTAAGGAGTACTGCAACTTTTTAAGCTCAACTCAAATTCCAAGTACTACTAATAAACTTGCTCAATTTCATATAAGTATAATTTGGCATTCTCTCGTTAATGCAATAGCAATACACTTGCGTTTGAAAGGTACACCCTATGACCAAAAAAAAAAAAAAAAAAAAAAAAAAAAAAGTCCTCTCTTGAACGCAAAATTCTTCTAAATTCTGCCCTTTACAGCACGCAGTTCACAAGGTTAATAAGCAAGGCTGTGTAGCTATTGCAGCAGTTGTGTTATATGGCATGCACTAAAGACGCTGACTAGTGTAAGTGTATTCCGTTACCTCTGTGGCAGAGAGTGTAGTGATGAGATGGTTAAGAGCACAGGTTCACTTTCCGGCATCAAGCTCTCTCTCTCTCTCTCTCTCTCTCTGTCTCTCTCTCTCTCTCTCTCTCCCTTCTTCCTTCTTTTCCTCTTTCTTTCTTCCTTCTTTCCTTTTTAATGTATCTTTGTAATCTATTATGATAAATTAGTTTCGTAATATTGTTTCCCATACACAGCAAGCTTATTATATATAGTATAATGAATATTATAATATTTCCTCCAGCATTTGTTCTATCTAATTGCGATATGTTGCACACGAATTCCCTGCACATGCAAAAAGGATAAAAGATGGCTTATAGATATAAATTCAAGAAGCCTGGGATGTTGTAGATGTTGTAGAAATCTGACAACATCTATGCCCTGAAAATTGAGGGCAGTTATACTTGCTGAGGGTTCATACACCCGATATTAATTTATGTTTATTTCTGTGCTTTTTACTTTAGAAGATAAAAGTTTCTGTTCATGCATTTATTTAGTTATTTGCGAAGGATACGTTAGTTAGTGATTACGTTTTTGTGTGTGCATAGGTAATGCCATAAAACTAAAATGACGTTAAAATATAATATATAATGTTAACGCAACGTAATGTTCTACATATATACTTTATAAAACCAATAATAAAAAATAAAACAACAAAAATTGTGAGAGATTTGAACCCAGGAGCTTACACAGAATAGCAATACCTTTTTAACCGCTCGCCACAGCCAAGTTAATATTGTCTTTCCAGATGCCTATAATGGTTACTATTGCATTTAAAGGCAAAGCATTCACATTAGTATACATTCGCTGCATGCGCACATTGTGAATGCAGCGTTTGCGAGCTTCCCCGAAGTTCTCTGATCAACACGTAGAATCTGGGGATAGCTCAGTTTTTATCAAATGTGTACATTGACTTTGAGAAGGTATTTTCATACAAATACAATATGAAAAAAAGTCTACATCACCAAATGTCTAAGATACTTAGAAAAATATTTCAATTCATACCTGTGAAAGCATTATTGTACATAATACTTGCAAATATTTAATATTCATATATTGTGTAAACAAGCTAAAACCTTGGTCACTGAATGACATTAATTTTGCTCCAGCCCCCAAAAAATTAGGTAACTACAGGCAGGAGGCACCACTGACGAAGAATAATGGCAGCTCCCATCTGATGAAGACAGTACTAAAAAGTATTGCGCTTACCGAGATTCCAGATCCAAATCAAACTAGAAGTGAAAGGCAAGAGGCTTATGACAAAAGGAAGGCACCGGTCAAGTCTATTTGGCAAACCGACTAGTGATCAGCCTGTGGAATGTTTGTGTTTGTTTCATTGGTACTTGGTAGTAGGTGAGGCCTATTTGGACTACCCAGCTATACTGCAATCCCCACAGTTTCTAATAAGGACTGCTGTTGAATATCCCAGATATTAATGAGTCCTAGGCTACGCCTCAGGGTTCCTACTTACAAGCCTGTTGTTTTGTGTCAGTCCAAAGTGCTCTTCGGGCCAATAAGGAACGGGCCACGGGTTAATTAATTAGCGGCTGTAAATACTGGGGAAAAAGAACCAAAAAATGTCAAATTAATAAATAAAGGCAGAAGTATTTTGGCCAACAGATTAACATATATGCTTATGCGTTTATATTTATACATCATGAAACATTCTAAAGTTGAAACAATGAGCGTATGCACAAGATATGATTTTATTTACAGTTTAATTCATAGTTTTTTCTGTGATTTGGTGATAGTAAGCAAAAGTAGAAGCAAAATCTGAACAACAGTATTAGAGAAGCACATACAACGATTTAAAAAATGCTTGCTGTCTTCAAAAATTGGACACAATGCTTTGAAATGAATGACAGCCATGTTGAATTAAGATAAAAAGTACACATTGTACGTACCTAAAATATCTAAATGACACATACATTGTATTTACGAAAAGCTCTTTCATGAAAAATGGATGTAAACACTTTATGTTACCAAATTTTGCTGTTCAACTATTCACCATTGACAACAATAAATCTGTCTTGCAATCACGTGACTATCATTAAAGCTGAATTGTTCAAATAATATTGATAGAGCAGTATCTAAGAAAAGAAAGTGAAGCTTCTTTATACTATAAGTAAGTGTTTTTATTTATATTTGACATTAAAGGTTAAATTAACTTTTACCAAAGCTTACAAAACAGATTTTCTTTATTGTTATTGTTCAAAATGGCAAAACCAAAGATTCTGAAGTGTTGTAATTTATGTTTTTAAGCTGCTATCGCTGCCGTAAATTTTTATTTTATTACGAATGAATGACCTTTCCTAAGTTGTTTCGTTAGGCCCCGTAACTTTTATTTATACTGAATTAAATGTTGATTTACCTGGAGTTTATCAAACTGCCAGGTACCGCCACGGGTGGCCGAGGTCGTTAAGGCGCGGACTCGTCAGCGGGAGGTCTAGGGTTCGATTCCTACTAGAACCATTCACCCTGACTGAGGTCTTTTCCAAGTTCTCCTCAGTCATAAAAAAATAATTTCGTAATTTATCATTTCATCTCATGTATCACCAATGTCCACCGCCTGTGATGCCCCAGTAGTTAAAATTGACGTTAAAAATAAAATAAAAAAAAAACGCGCGCGCAAATATATATAAAAGAAAAATAGAAATAAAGTAACACTATTAACAATGTAACAATTAACAGTAATTATAAAAGCAGAAAAGGATAAAACACTAAGAGAATGTCACACTTGTAATCGCAATATTTCGAACTACTAGAGTTCTGCTATGCCTTAGAAGGACACGAGATGTTCGAAATATTGCAATAGCAAATCTGTGACTTTCTAAGTGTTTTATCCTTTTTCTGCTTATCTAGTTATTGTTATTTTAGTTATAAAAGAAATTAGGCAGCATTAGATAAACGCTACGGCCAATATATATACCTAATTTCTTTAATTTAATTGCGCTTTTTAAGACTTTATTATTATTGTTGTAACTATTAATGCTATTATTCAAATCAGATATGAAATAACTGAAATAAAGAGAAAAAATGCCTGTTGATATAAAACACAATAAAATTCCTCTCTACACTTTAATTCTCATAAACATTTAGACACTACCCTGATTGTTTATCGAGGGATGAGATACAAAAGGTTTTTCTGTACAGTTCAATGCATTTACATGTTGCCATACAGAATAATGGAAACCTGCTAGACGGTCTGGGTAGCGCATGGTTGACTGGATGTGAAAACAAATTCACGATAACCGGTACTACGTGATTTCGAAGCATGTTCAAGAATTAGCGTTTATCGTTTCTATAAAGGAAAAAGGATCAATGATATGATCAACAATACCAGAATAAATATAAGTTTTTGTGATGGGTACTGAGGTAATTCTCCTCCATCCATTGTGGAATTACGTTTGACCAATTATGTCTGTTGACATATCCATTTAGGCAGACTAGGCTTTATCTGAGATACAATTTATCTAAGAAAAACTGACTTGTTGATAATGACTCCATCATTAATTCACAAAAATTTATTCTTCTATCGCGATTGTACTCCGAAAGTAGCCGCAAAAATTGGAATCTTATAAGGATGTACCTTGGTACATTTCAGGATTTTATCTCGGAACTTTGGCTTATATTTGATTGTAACGAAAAACGTACGATAGAAACTTTTGGATTTTCTTTCACAAGGAGAACATCTAAAGAAGTATTCTCATCAGGTGCACTTTCCGGGCGACCTGATCTTGGTTAAGCCCTTTATGCTTCCAGTTTCAGTATATTTCTTTACTACCTTTGTCGCTGTTGTTTGTGGAATTGAATTGCGTTCTGGAAGCATGTCATTAAATAAATTTGCCGCTTCTTGTCTCCATAACCAACCATAATTTAAATTCTTTATTTTTTCGCTCAACATCGGATAGAATGTTATTATTGCCAACAAAGAAGTGTTTTATTATCAACACATTTAGCAATAATACTTTTAATGTGTTATTTATTGTTGCTTTGACTGTATTGGTCTCCTCACAACGCCAGTACCTTGGAGGATGTGGTTTCTGTTGCTTGTAAGGTTGTTGTTATAAATGGGGTGAAAAGAAATTAGTTAATGATGGCGCAAATGAGCTCGGAGCCTTTGAGGTCTTATAGCTATCTGATATCATCTTCTGAGGGAAGGAAAAACTCCGCGCAATCCCTTGACCAAGGAGGCGGTCAACAATATAACTTGTACAAAATATTCAGTGTGAGTACTTTTTGAAAAGCTCTTAATGAGCATTATTCGAAAATGTAAAAATATTTTGGGCATTTTCCATTTAAAATAAGAGAGTTGGAGATACCTCCGGTTAAACCACAAATAGAAAAAAACTCGGCAATATTATTTTTGAGTTCTGGGTATAAGAAACCGAGTTTCGTGTAACTGAATCACATGCTTCAAAAGCTATTTATGTGATGCGAACTTTTATAACTAACCCCGTACTGTCTAAATGACCGTATTGACGGTTCTATGTTTTATTCAGATGTCGGCGTTTTGTGTTGAATTGAAGTAGATTCGTAGTTCTAGGGATCAATCCTGGTGGTCTAATGGTAAACCCAAGATCGCAGGCTCAATTTCGGCCAGGGTCGATGGATTTTTTTCGGGCGTAAAAAACCTTAATTATGGCTTCCTTCGGGAAGAAAGTAAAGTCACGGTCGTATATCTACGGCACGTAAAGGAACTTCAAGCCTGAAAGAGGAAACTTCTGAGCAAAATGTATGCCCTGAATTGAATGAGATGCTGATGATCTCAGATGTTAAAGAACGTTCATAAATAAAACAAATTAACAACAGTCCTAGGAAACATCCATGGAAATTCTTTATATAGGAATAAGTTACCTAATTATATGATTCTTTATACATTTTTTTAAAGTGGGCCGTGCTTAGTTTTATAAAATATGGAAACCCTCGGTTGAGTGCGTCTGTTCTAACTGACATCACAAGCAGGTAAGAATAACTTCATACGAAGAGCAGTGCAGATGTCACCACAAAGAAACTGTAGGAAATAGTACTCATTAAGAAAGCTTATAAAACCTTCAGTAATGAACATAAACAGTGCCGGTGATACCTGTTTATAAAATGTTTCCTTCATAACGACCCTTAATTGAGTTTAATTACATCATTTCTGGCATTACTTCTCTAAGTTTCCGCATACACATGTGCTTTCTTCCTTTCTTGAATGCAAGTTGTTTTTATTTCAGTGGCGGATTCTGAATAAAGGTGGCTTAGAGGTTGTTTATCCTGCAAATGTGAATTGGTCTTTCAGTTTTCCTAAACAAACAGAGTAATAATGGGCTTAATAGTTTGAATCAATAAAAAACAAGTTCCAAACATAGATGCTGGCTAAAAGTATGTTCATCCACTCGAACATTCTAATAAGCTACAAAATATAGAGAAGCCATGTTATTTTTTTAATCTTTTTACTTACTGCAAGATTAGTTATAGTTTATTTTCATTTACTTTCTCTTGGAAGCTATAATTTTCAGCACATATTCAAATGAATGGCGTTGTAACCACGAGAAAGCTAGAATAAAAAAAAACTTAAAAACTAAGCCAAAGTTAAAGCTATGTTTATTTCAATGTATATAATACTAGTAATCATGTCGACTTTAACTTAAGTAAGAAATGGAAAATCAAACTTTAAAAAAGTAGGTCAAGGCCTGGATTCGAACCATGGATCTTCAGCCTTCGGTTCTGATGCTCTAGTCAACTTAGTTACAGTCGGTCCTGGTGGTGTAGTGGTAACCTTACTTGCCTTCTAAATCCAATATCATGGGTTCAAACCCGATCAGGATCGATGGATTTTTCGGGCGTAAATATCAAGTATGGCTTCCTTCGGAAGGGAAGTAAGCCGTGGGTCCCGTGTCGTACATTTACGGTACGAAAAAGAACCTCAAGCCTGAAAGAAGAGGCCTCTGAGCAAAATATATCGGTTTTTTCACGTCCTAATTAAAAAATAAACAATTTAGGTATTTTCAGAAAGTATAATATAGTGATATTCTAGCCTATTTTCCATATATATTTATGTATTAGTAAGGACGCACCTATGTTATAGGCAATATAACTTGCAACGTTGATGCAGCTATGATATAATATCATAGGTGATTATTTTTATTACTTGACCAATGTAATGAAAAAAAAAAAGTTCCAGTGCAGTCTATCTACAATATGTTCTCATAGCTAATGACAATAATTAAGATTTAAGTAATAATAATAATAATAATAATAATAATAATAATACATTGAAAGCACCCTCCAGAGTCAGCACTACCAATAGCCGCCACTGTTTCTCCGTCTCTCCCCATTCTTGCTCGCCGAATGTTGACATTAACGACGTGTCAGGGAGAGAAGAACATCACGTGACTTTTACAGCCTGTATGGTCTGACACCATTCCTTTCTCCTTTTGACACCGCTCTTGTTTGCCAGCTTGGTGGCGGTGTTAAAGGCGAGAAGAAGAACGAAGAAAGGATAAAGAGTATGAGGAAGAGAGAGAGAGAGGAATAAAAAAAAAAAAGATCATCTCGAAAATATTGAACGACACAGTGAAAGGAACATCCGTCTAGAAGCTTGTCGACGGGAAACGGAAATATAAAAGGAGGAAGAAATTTTGAAACTTGGTGAGTCGGAAATATCGGGCAGCCACCTTCATTACCCATTCTTAGCGCTTTTCCCCCCCTTCCTTTTGTGCCGCTATACGCAAAGGAAGCAAGCGACTCTGTCATGAAATTATTAATTCCAGTCCGAGAGTTGAAACAGCGTACACGGCAAAGGAACTGACCTGGTCACTTTGTAAGTTGTTAATAAATGCGGAAAGCAAATGACAAGGGAGTTCAAAGTAGCGTTAGTGCGTGTGAATCATAATACTTAATTTTGCCACCGCGAAAACTTAATATATAACTATAAGAAATCTCTTTGATCTTTAATGACCCAAGGGAACCGTTTCGTGAGGATATCACACAGTTTTTCTCAAATGTATTCACAAAATTTCTGTTAAAATTCAATGAAAAGCTCTTTGAGAAAACGCTCGGACATATGAGGGTAAGTCAAAAAGTAAGTTTCCATACATTTTTATACATTTATTCAACACCATCATTATAAATCCATTCAATTTGATTGTTTTATTTACGGACGCTCTTATCTCAGGTCATCAGCGTCCCATTCTATTCACGGCATGAAACGTCCGACAAATTTTGTTCAGAGGCCTCTACTTTCAGGTTTGAGGTTCTTTATCATGCCATAAATGTACGACACGGGACCCATGACTTTACTTCCCTTCCGCCATACTTAGGATTTTACGCCCGAAAAAAATCCCTCGATCCTGGCCAGGTTTGAACCCGCGATCTTGGGTTTAGAAGGAAAGTATGGTTACCACTACACCACCTGGACCGACTAAGAATTATTTTAAAGAAGAGGCCACAGTGGCAACTTACAGAAGCCATATTGTGGACCACTGAGAGATAAACATCATTAAGCTGGATGCTCTTTGATAAGAACCTCAATATACTGGGTTACCAAAACCGGCAGAATGCCGGCAAACTTTCTGGGACAAAAGAGGAATTATGTTTATAGAGTTTTTGGAAAGAGGTGCTACAATTACTGCTGAGACTCTAGCAGAGTTACAAAAGGTCATTCAAAACAAACAAACTGGAAGGTGTTTGATCATCCTCAATACATTAAGAAGTGGTTTTGGCAATGATGGAGAATTGCAACCCAGCGCCATAGGATGCCTTCGTCACAGGCGTCAGAATTCTATGACCCCGGAATTTCCAAAATCGTTAAACTCTATAACAAGTGCCTGAAATTATGTGGGAAAATATACCAAAGTTATAGTTTCAAATTATTGTAAACCATTGATATTTTTGGCAAAATAATCCAGTACATAATCCATGAATAATTATTAAAACAAAAACCATATTAAAACCTCAACTATTTAAAGTTTAAATGACGGAAGTAGCTTTATGAATGGCCCTTGTATTCTGCTTAAAATAAAACCATGTTCACGTGTAGCACATAAAATATGTACATCAACATGCGGTCCCAATGGCAAATTGCTGACCATTAAATTCAGTCATGTTAAAGCAACGTCTCTTGTAAACCTAGACTTTATTAATTTTCATTCGTACTTCCCTTGCTTTCTCTTCCTGTTCCTCTGTATGTACGTTCTGTGCTGATACATGAACGGCAATTGCCAAGTATCCATAACTGCAGCTCTTCATGAAAACGACATTCATAAACAGTCGTGCCGCTCTCGCTACCTGTATAATCAGCAAGAGAAAATGGGAGGAAATGTCTGGAGTTTAATCAAGTCGCTCAAAGCACCGTATACTGCCACACAAAAATTGCAATGAGTTTATAACAAGCTGTTAATGTTCCTGCCTGGCATTAAAATGTCACTAAATGATGTAGAAAGTGTGTTATTTTATATTCTAATAACACGTCTGATGAAACCTTAATAACTGAACTTTTTCTATTGTGCCCCACACTGTGACAACATCAGAATCCAACTTTGTTCATCATTGAAGATGGGGAGAGATATCTTAGGATTTATTTTTAATTAGGATTTCACATGAAAACAAGATCAGAAGATACTGTGATTACTGGTTAATAATTATAGTGCTGACAGTCCGATATGAGAATGCTTTGACTGTCACAATTAGAGTCTAAATGCTGCTGTTGTCTTTTTATGGATTAGACATTTCATATTTTTTCTCCAGCTCCTCCTGGGCCTTCCAAAGGCTCGGTGTTTCACAGGTTGATAGTAGTAATAATTTTATCAGCCTTTCTTCTGATATTCTAAACACACACTAAATAGTTCGTTAATATTTGTGTTACAACTTCTATTTCAACGCTAATGTTATTTTTGTATTCGAAATTTTATCCTGTAGTCTACATTCTTTCACTAAATCATTAAAATGCTCATAATATTTAATTTTCTTTAAATTTCCCGTTTATTATCAAGGTTCCTAGTAATTGGAACACAAATAGAATGAATCATCTAATACTGCATATCCAATATTTCTGAAATTAAAGGTGATATTAATACGCTGTTTTCCAAAGATCCCAAAATTTTATATATTTAAATTGTTCTTTCACACTAACGCGTGTGGTACATAAGTTGAAATCAGACTTGAAAAAGTCACGGTCGGGATTCGAAACACGGATCTTCAGATTTACAAGCTATCCGTCTACCATCTAAGCTAGCGTGTCCTCCTCCAAGCATGGAACCACGAATCTCTTCATCCGAATCTATAGACCATGGAGGTACTGCCTCTACTCGTTTTAATTTAGTACACCCTTGCCCGCACCCTCCGCTAACCGTCTAGACCTCCCCCCTACGGTTTGTCTATATATGAGACATTATAATCCCATGCAGCGACTAGTAATTCTAAGAGTACCTTTGACCCACGGTTTAAGTTTAACTCATATTCACAGAAAATATCATTTCACACTAGCGGTGTGTAACACACAAGTTAGGAATGTAGGATCAGGACTTGATTCGAACCACGGCTATCCGAGCTAACACTCTACCAACTGTCCGTTCTGGTGATCTAATGGTAACCATACTTTCCTCGTAGACCCAAGATCGCGGGTCATTCCCAGTCAGGGTCGATGGATGTTTTCAGGCATAAAAATCCTGAGTACGGTTCCCTCGGAAGGGAAGTAAAGCCGTGGGTCTCATTTCGTAGATTTACGGCACGTAAAAGAACCTCAAGCCCGAAAATGAGGCCTCTGAGCAAACTTTATCGACCGTGTCAGGTCCTAAATAGAATGGGACGCTGATGACCTGAGATGTTAAAGAGCGTCCGTAAATAAAACAAATCAACAAGCTCTACCAACTGAGCTACCGTGTCTTCCTCCAAACATGGAATCATTAAATTCTCAGATTCGCGTGCGTGGTTCCGAGACTGACGAAATGAACGGGCGATTAGGTAACTAATGGATATTATAACAAGACGGTGCAGCATATCACATTTCAAGGGAATGTTTTGTTGTTGGATAGTGATTAAGGCCCGTGTTATTGCTGAAGCTGGCCTATGGCAAAACATGAGATGAAATCATAAATTTAGAAAGAATTTTTTTAAGGAATGAAACTTTCTTTAAGGTACCTCCTCGACATGTGCCATTTATGAGGACTGAGTAAAACTTGGAAAAAACCTCGGTCAGTGAGAACGGTCTTGGAGGGAATCGAACCCCAGTTCTCCCTTACAAATCCGCGCGTTAACGACCTCGAGCACCCGTGGGGGCCATAGATTATGAGCATATCCTTTTACATGGTACATAGTTGAAGACATGTATGAGTATAAGATATAAAAGTGCAAATATCATAAAATTTAGAGACAATATCTTTGGGCCTCTAGCAGGAGAATCATTCTATATAAAATAATTTTATAGTTTGTTGGTAGCGGCTTGTTTTAAACATATCAATTAATAATTACGTTACACTTAAGTTATGGCAAGACTATAGCATTTAACATTAAGTTTTAATTCACATCACAGTTAGACACGTTAATAAGTCTCCTTGCATAAGAGAGAATTCCTCAGTAAGCGACAGAACGACCGCTGTTCAAGCAACGCTTTCCTTCGCACTAACATCTTTTTCTGTCTCCTGTAAAACATCGGGAAAGTAATGTGAGAGACCTTAAAATGCTCATAAAATCAGAGGGATGAAGCCGGTGGGGAAAGAGAGAAAATAAAAAGAACGAGGACAAGAGAATAATGGACCTTTAGAACGGCACTCGTTATTTTCCAGATGCTAAACAAAACTAAAAGGGAAATTCATTTCCCTCGGTGGGAAATAAATTCTCTGCGAGTAGTCAGGTTGAATCTGATCCTCTCCATACGAGTAGCAGCTCGCGAGGGAAACTAATAAATCATAGATAAAGTGTAAAGTTTAGAACCTGGTTATTACTGGAAAACGTGAGAGAGTCTGCAATGAAGTCATCTTTAATTCCGTCGATTGCAAGGGACGCGTAAGTTGGGGAGCCTGCCGACGTCCAGGTATGCGTTCTTTGCTCAGCAGTATAATAGATATTCACAGCTCTGATATAATTAATATTCTCTTATGTGACGCCAATAAAATCGACCAATGAAATGTAGCAAAATTTTGTATTTTGACCAACCATAGCCTGATATCTCAGTGAAATTATGTAAAGTTTTATCAAATCCCTTTTATAATGCAAGTGCATTTGTCTTGTGGCAGTGTAGCCAACACTATACCTTCACTATATAATACCTGAACACGCATCACTGGCCACTTTATTGTGTTTTCAATAATCGTACATTTAACTAACTTATAGTTTATTCACTCAAGAAATTATTTTGCGTATTCAGCCAAACAGTAAGAAATAATATTGTAAATTATGTAACAATATCTTATAAATTTGAGTAAACAATTTGTTCAGAATGGAAACTGCTGTCTCTGTTTTGTTTTTCTAAGTTGACATTAGTAAATCAAACGGTAGCGATTTTAACAGACTACTTTCGTCTATATCATTTTCATAATATCTGAATAATAGGTATTCATAATAGGTATTCATAAGTAAGTATAATATTTATACATTTATTAACATTCCGTCGCGAATTGCAAAATTATATATGTATTACTTTTATTCTTATGCTATTCAGGAATTAACCCCAAAGGCATATATTGGCTCTTCTCTATTGGCATTATTGACAATCTACATTCTTCTGTTGCTAGATGACTTGAAAAGATTAAGTATTTATAATACAAATATACATATGTTACATTATTGTAAGTCAAGTTTAGAGGAATTATATTTAAGTGCTTATTTTATTCTTGAAATAGTCCTAATAAATATTACTGGAGGGTCCGTGCTTTCCAGATATGTTCGTGAATTATATCGCCTATCTCAGACCGTCTTGTGATAAAAGGAAGGAGAGTTTTTACTAAGCAAATGTGTACCAGGTATATTGGCTTCCTTAGGCATCTTTCTACCGGGAAAGAAGCCAGCATTATTTCTGAGTACAATGTCGCTGAATGCCTAGGAACTCAACTGCATTCCAAATATTTATTTTAAGTGTCCCTGTACAACTTTATGTGCAATTTTTTTCCAAACACATTAAAATAAATCATTTTTTTTTTTTGTTGAAAATGAGGTAACTGTACCTAAAACTTCCCTCGATTTATCATTTTCCATCTTATATGGACAGTAAAAAAGTAAGTTAGTTTCAAGATACCAATATTCATAGCTGAAAACTGTACAACACGAATGTGATTATGTTTTAAAAGACTTTTTATTCATTTTGCCAGAATTTTGTGAAAAAAAAAATCAAGTTTGTAATTTTCATTGTTTACAAGCAATAAATTTATCGTATATTTGAGAAAATCAACCATTTGAAATACTTATACTATACATTAAAAAAATTGATATTATTGCTGATAGTACATGTTTTATAATTGGGTATGTCTCAAATGTTATATGAAATGTCAATAGAGACATAAATCATTAAGTTAAAAAATGAATGTACCATCTTTCGCAAAATAATGTGTCAATATCATTTTTATGTTCTATGAACATCAACTCCCATTGAACTAAAAATAATTTCCATGAATTATATTAAGAACGCAGGTCTTGCTAGTTTCGTGTATCTATATTATTATTATTATTATTATTATTATTATTATTATTATTATTATTATTATTATTATTATTAGGTCAATATAAGGACGCTATTCAACATCTTTGGTTATCAGCGTCCCATTCAATTCATAGAGTGAAACGACAGATAAATTTTCCTCAGAGGCCTCTTCTTTCAGGTTACATGCCGTAAATCTATGACACTAGATCAACGTCTTTATTTCCATTTCCAAGTAATATATGCTTAAGATTTTTACGCCCAGGAAATCCATCGACCATGGCCATGACCTAGATCTGTGCAATTACGTACACACATGTAGGACTGTATGAGAAATTCAGCAATAGCAGTTTAACTTGAAGAGTACTGGCTGTGTATCGATGCATAAAACAGATATAAGGAATATGAAATATGAAATAATATGAATTTTTCTATACTCGACCTTGGAGATAAAATGTGAAATATATAACTTGCTATTTTGACTTTATCATTTCGCTTGTACAGAAATTTAGAGAAAGCATTTAAATATGCATAAAACATATTCCTTTATATTTTTTAAAATTATTAACTTTGTTTTACAAGTCGTGATAACTATGATTATTTCATTGTAAATTTTATTTTAAGGAGTTCAAAAGCAATGTCTTAATTGTGTAGACAATATACGTGAAAGCTCCTGGATCTTATTCTTATGGTCCCGGGCTCGATCCTCGGACATGTCACTGTAATATCTCTGTTACGAGAATATTCTGCATGACCCTCATAGTCTGAGTAGTTTGCATATTTAAGCTAGGTTAGGTTAAGACTTCCTGGCATTTCATTCCCAGTTGCAGTCTCTTATCCCCTTAGGGTGCAAGAACCCCATCCTGTATCTCCTAGCCTTAGAAAAGGCTTTCTCACAGCCAGGCATTGGGAAAAGATTTCAGTAAAAGGGTGCGCAAAGAACAGGCAAGAGGTTTTGTGGAAGTAACTTGAAACAGTTCCTTCGATTCGCCCCCAATGAAATATTATAATTATAATGTATATTTATGTAGGCCTACTCATCATATTTTGGCGTTGTAATTAATTGAAAAAAATTGAAATAAATTAATAAATATTATGTCTGTGTGTGTCATGAGTTCTAATTTTAAAGTACGAATTGTACAGAAGAGAAAGCACGTTGGTATTTTATTAAGCTAAAAGGTCTGCTGTTGCAAGGTTAATAAACCCGAAGAACTTTTACACACGTTAAGGTCTCTGAACCCTATAGGCATTGTATTGTTAACCCTTCAAAATAGTCAATACTAACAAAATGTTTTAAACTTTTAAAAATAGTGAATGGTATGTGAGGCAGGTGAAATTGATCCAGCCAATGGAGAATGTGTGTTGGCACTTTTAAAGATAGGCGCGAAGATTGCGCGTGCCTTTGTGATTCCGTGGAAATTGTTGGACCAACGATTACTTGGTTTGGCGGTTTCTTGGCTGCGGTATGCAGTCCTAAGTTTTACACGCAGCGAGACGCATGCAGTTCGGCATTCAGTTCGAAGCAGTTCGCAATACTCATTATAAGTTCGACTTTCAGTTCCACGCGCCGCGGCACTCATATGTACCTGTAAGTTTCAAACGCGGCGACCAAGTTTGTATCGGAGTAGCTAAGTCTATCGTACGCAAAACACCAGAGGACGCGAAACATCTTGGGCATAATAAAATAACTATTATGTTATGCCGCATCGCGTGCTTATTTACAATATTGAATTCCTCTCCTATTTCAGTTGAGTACTAGTCAACAAAATAACAGAATTTATCCTGAGAAATTGCAGTCATAGAAGCGTCCGCAACAATACCGAAACGACCAATAATCAATATATAAAACCACTTCAAAATTGGCATCACAATGCGACACCACTTGACAGCGATAACAAATCGCTTCAAAATTGGCCCAACCTGGGGCACGTAGCCGAAGCCTATTAAATAGCTTCATGATTCGGCTCTAATTGTTGAGGCCGATACTAAACCGCTTCAGCTATAAGCTGGTTTCAGCAGCTTTCATGTACACCTGGTTTGTTCCATTATCTTTTCGTCTGTTTCATTTTCTTTAATGGTGGCATTCAAAAAGGAAAATAAGATCTTTCCATGCGATCTTATTAAATCCCTTCAGCAATGATGGGCTATGCAGGAAAATAATCCCATGCATATATGGTCTAAGTAGTAGTTAGGCACTGCTATATTTGCCGATTTAAGGAAATTATGCTAGGAATTATATTTAACAAACGGAAAAAAGTTACAGATGAAACAAACTATATAATTAAGAGCGATATATGTAATAACGCTCTAATCGCATTATAAAGGCTTTAGTTTTTTTTCTTTAAGAAGGCTGTAACAACAGGCAACAATTATCATAGCGATAGCCACGCTTCAGTGCTTTAACAAAAGCCTTAAGTAGTCTCTGGTTTGTTACTTCATTTGTCAGAACTGTCCGTTAATAAGGTTACAAATCATTCTGTTACCGCCACACAGTCAGTTTATTGGTTCGAGCTTATCTTCGTCACTAGCTAGTTCTTTGACGGTCTACTGACTAGCTTAATGGACAAGCCGACTTTAAAGGAAGAAAATATCTTTTCGCTATCTCACGCTCTCTATCTCTGTTCTAAGAAGCTTGGAAACTTCTGCAGTTCAAAGGTCTAATGCTGGAGAATTGAGTTTTGGTTAAAAAAAAAAAAAAAAAATATTCCCCCCTACGACTAATCATTTAAAAAATTGACTCCCCCGAAAAAGATAAGTCAATTATTTTCTTGTGCATCAATCACCAAATGTGGTTCATTATTGAAGAACTACGTAAGGCAAAATAAGATGGTCTACTTTATATATATGCAATTGCAATTCCAAACAAATTAAGGATAATCGCATTATTTCTTTTTTTAATATTGGTACTAATGGGGTGTGATTTGCAAACAGAAGAGAGCACTTTCTTCGTTGTACGTTTGCAAATGTTTACAAGAAATAAACTATTTTGTTTGTTAACCTAAGTGACGTAATAAATATGTCAACAAAGAATTACCATAATTTTTTTTACCACATACCTTTCTTTACTCATGCTCAAGTTTTAAGCCTACTAGGTATAATTGTGTGAAAACTGTTTGCTTAACCATATTAAATAAATGTAATTAGATTCTCTTAGGAAATATATTTACGGAATGCACATCTCTGTTGAAAAGTTTTAAAAAGAGTAATAATATGAATCATAGCATATTAGATGTATTTTATCACAAAAATGTAGCAATTGCATTATTATTATTATTTTTGCTTTTGTATTCAATTGGTGGTTTTCTTGACTTGATTAACACATTGGAAGAGATAGATATAAATATTTATCAAGCAGCAACATATTCATATTTCATTCTCCACAGAAAGTTGTACTATTTATTTAAACCGACAGTTTCTATAACTAACAGTTTGGAACTTTTGCCACGTCAAGTACTTTCATGTCCAGAGCCGATTCGAACAACTGATGAATAAACAAGCAATTGCCGAGGGCTTAGTAAAATCAGCGTGTTGTGTTCAGGGTACATGAGTCAGACTTGGTACATTGCCCGTGAACCTGACCTCTCTTCTCTCTCCTTCTATGCTCCTACACTGTGCCCTCACAGCTGACCCTCGCTTCTGCCTCGCAAATATACTTTCTAGCTGACCATCAGATCTCTTTCTTTCAACGCCAGAAACTTCACCAGCCTAGTTCATTCACTTCAGCCGTACAGAAAGATACAACGCTTTTTCATACAATTGTGTCTTAGAAATAATTATATACGCATGCACTTAATGTCATTCTATTGTGAGCATATGTTCTCTCGTTTCTGGAGGAAATTAATGTCACGAACCAATTTAAGAGACACTCGCAAACTTCTCAAACGATTATGTTTCTTAGTGACATGACTCTTTCTAACATAGGGGCAAAACCATATCTTAATCTGCACTAATCTAACACATCGCTATCAGAAATAACTAAAAAGGAGAATATTTAAAGCATAAATATTATTATAAACCAGGAGATGTAAAACATTCCATTTGTTTAATATAAATAACACACATTGACTTGTAATTGCCTCCTTTGCTTAGAAAGCATTTATATCTGTGACTCGACGGATCCCTACCAAAGCTTGCAGGAGAAAAAGGAAGCGTCACTTAATCTCATAAAGCTTCATGTTTTTCTACGCATGAGCCAAATTCCCCCTCCATGCTCAATAGCTCCTTGTAATGAACGAATCTTGCTGACCCCTCCCAGGGCATATTGCAGTGTAAATGCTAATAAATTGACACAATATTGCCAACACATACATACATACATACTACTAACGTCTAAGTGCCACAATACCACACCTAAGACAATTTGCTATTACTCAGGAGTGGCCCCAAATTTAATTTCCTATAACTATTGCTTAATGCAATTTTGTGCGTGAAAGAAATAATAATAAAAAAACAATAATGCATTTAGGGGACTTCTGTCTTCTGATATTTGATTACTATCTGTATGGGACTTAGGCCCCATTCACAATAAAAACTAAACGTAAGGTAAATTTAAAAGTAAAAGTTAGATTGTATTGTAACGGAACCGTTCATTATGAATCCCGTAACATAAAAATAAACGTACAATTAGACATAAACTTAGAAGCTTGCAAGATTTTGCGTCTACGCCTAACTTAAACTTAAGAAATCAGCCAATCAGAACACAGCTGCTCTCTTTGTAGAGCTCTATGGTAGAATTTATACATACATGGAACACGGAAATCAAATGCAGCTCTTGGTTCTGCAAGACGCAAGTCCCGAGCGACGGCGGAGAGAGCCGAAGCTTGTGACTTCCACAAATGGCTAGATGCGAATAGTACCATGCAGAGAATGCGCTATAAATTGATGTTCATGATTTTTTTTTTCTGCTGCAAACAAAGGAGATCTGCCACCATTACAGTGATTTACCCGCACTTATCAATTTATGTTCAGGAATAACCACTGGGTCCATCGGTTTCTAGGATATGCCCGAGGTTAGCGTTTCGTTAGTAATAAACTGTTGCTGATTGGCAGGTTAGTGAAGTCTGGTGTTAATTCATGACGTGATTACTTTATTTCGTTTTGTGCTAACTGAATATAAAGAAAATTAATATTTTATGGAATGTGAACACTACAAGTATCAATTTGAGTCAAACTGTGATGTCAAAACAAGGAGGTATACGAGTTTATGCCCCCTGGGTGCTGTGAAATAACATCAGTACGCATCTCTTCTTCGTATAGCATCTTTGTACAGTGCAAATTCCGAAATATGGTTAAAGGATTTGTTTAAAGAATTAACTATAGCAGCCTTAGTACCCCATTGTATATTTGCTCAATTCTAGCTGCGATTACAGGGTGGCATTACAACATTCAGCTGTCAGATGTGGAACCTTTGACTTTCTACTCCCACTTGGCTGGGTTACTGGATTTCTCTCCTACTAAAACAGTACTGCGGTTGGTCACTTGATTTCTGCCTATAATGAACTCTGGTAAAGATTGTGGTTTGGAGCTGCACGGTACACTAATAACAGTTGTGTGCACATGCATTACTCATTTCCACAGATCACCACTTGCCGCTGCATGCACGATAATGCAACTTGTTGTATTCATTTCTGTACCATATTTTGGAACAGATAAAATTTTGGAATTTTTATTTTTTTACCTGGAATATATAGTAATATAAACTGTGACGTTTTTGTGATACACTTTTTAAAAAAAACTCAAATAAATATCATAATACTAAACATGTTTAAGTGCTACAATTAGCACACTAAATACTAAATGCTATAATTATAATATTAAAACAATTTTGACAATAATTAAATTAAGTTTCTATTATAAATGACAGTAGAATACATTTAATGCAACTTTTGGAACCAGAGTTTTCCATTATTTGTCATTTTGTATGAAAAATTAATTATTTTTTGCTTCTAGTACATACATTATAATTTTTTCTCTCTATTTACCACATTGCCATATTCTGATTACGTTTTACAAACACCCTGCCAGCGGCTGAAACACTTTCCACCCCACGCAATATTTTAATGTCGAAGTGCGCACACATTCTTTGCCGTTTGGTTTTCTTCTGGATCCATCATCGTCACTGTCAGCTGAGAGCCGCCCAAGCCATGAGAACGTATCGTCCGACAGAAATCAAGAACTCGATCAATCAACCTCCCTTGCCAAAGAACACTTGCACTTAAAATCGCCCTCCCTTTCACCATTTTTGTTATCAATTATTTCAAAGCCCGTTCCTCCCACATGTCACATTAAAAAATGCTAATAAAATAAATCTTTTAATGCAGCAAGAACACAATCGTGCTGTAAGCGAATCCTGTTTCTTAATGATCTTTCAAATAGGAGTTGTTATTCAATCATATTGCCAGTTTTTGTGCTTCTTTAGACTAGGCAATTCATAAAGAGGATAGATCTTTTGGAGTATACTCAAACCTAGAAGCAGGGAGTTATGGGTCCATAAATAAAACATTTGACAGTACAAAAAGCTCGACTTACAAAATGCGTCTATTTTAAGTCATCTTTCGTGTCCCAAAGAAGACGAATTATTATAAGACAGGACAAGTGTATTTGTGGAAAACTGCACCGTTTATTATTGCTAAGGGACACTGCGAGTGAATTTTCAAAGTTCCACATTTTTATGAAAATTTGACTGTAATTGCATTGTTGTTAAATTAATAAGTATACCAAATTTCATTCAAATTGGATATTTACTTTCCGAGTCATAAATTATTTTATAAATTATATTACGCAAATATGTCGCATAATCAAAATGTACCAAGCTTCTCATGAATTTAAAAAGTTGGTTTTACATTTTTGCAATTGGAGCTTTTGAATGACATACAAAAAGTGTACTAAGAGATATTTCTATAAATTTGTTGAGTGAACTGTGATAAGCCTTTTAATGTACATAAAATTATAATCTTTAAAATTAATCATTTTTAAATAATTTTTATAAAAATTATTGTGGTGTTAGCATGTGTTTTGTCTGGTAAAATATTATAATGGATGCCCCTGCACATTTTGAAAACAAAAATATTTAATTAAATTTAAACAAAAACTGAGACGCGTGGAAGATTTAAAAACGAATTTTCACACTTACTGGTAAATTTTACAAATCAGAACCCTCCTGATTTATAGCTAAATGTGTCTGTACTTCCCTTTGTTTCCTTCTGTGCTGCTTTTGTCACCTGCAAGTCCTTTCCTGCTTGTGGCAGCTGATCTGCTCTCGTAGAGTCGAGTCCTATCCTGATCTTTGAAGCAGCTGCCGAAAATTCCTAGTCCCTTACTACAGATCTGAGCTCCTGAGAAGCTGAACAGCCCATATTAAAAGCAGAAACATCATTTAATGTCCCGATTTCTGGTCGCTTCTTAGAAATAAACACTTCTTTGGGGCAGTTTTTCCAAATAAATGGGTGAACGACTGTAAGCTAGTCTCTGGTAAATGGGGAGAAATCTCCTAATCATACTATCTTCAAATTGAATAGACATCTTGCAATGTCTCTGCGGGGTCTCACCGGCAATGCTCCTATTATAGAAATACCGAGAGTGGGTCTCGTCTGTTGATCTGTAACGGTAAAGTGTAACATATATGACATTTTTCATAGCAGATGCTTCTAGATGTCCAGTCTGTAGTAGCTGACTATTCTTTTTATAGTTTCTAACTTCAGCTTACCACGGCCATGACCAGTCAATCCACTGTCAGTAGTGTCTTTCTTTAGCTTGAGGAAAGCTGTAGTCATCCTCTTTACTACATGATTGACACATTCTTCTTCACTATTTCCACATCACCCCCACTTCCTTTAGGTGCCAGCGAGCACTTGCGTCTCCATCATACAGTACAGTACAGTATTGAGGGGTTGTGGCAGGTTGAAAAAAGACTTGCGGAGCTCTTCAAATGACTGTAGAGCTGGAGGGGGGGGCATATAAATGTTGACTCTCTGTGGACACCCATTGGTTCAAAATTTGCAGTAAAAAGTAATTAAAAAGAAAATTACATAGGAACCGAGCGCAGTAGCTCAGACGGTAAAATGCTTATAGCTCGCATTTGAGAGGTCCCGGGTTCAAATTCTTTTGTTGGATTCTAATGTTTAACGAATTTTCCATTCATCACTTTTTTGTCACACTAAAATTTCCTTCCTCGAAGGCCCTTCTTGAATTTTAAGAAGAGGAGTTAGATCTGGGCTGGAGAGTGGATGGTCGATCTCCTTGAAGCCACATTTATTCAAAGCTTCCTTTGCAACAAGAGCTGTGTGAAAAGGAGCGTTGTCGTGAAGAGGACGCACACCACCACTCAGCTTTCCTCGCCTTTTCCCTTTGATGGAAGCACCTAGTCTGTGCAGTATGCCAATATAGTACTCGCCATTTTCTGTAGTGTTCTTCTTGAAGTCAATGAAGAGTATTCCTTCACAGTCCCAAAAGATTGTCGCCATGATCTTCTTGATTGACTGAATGACCATGTCCTTTAGAGACGGTACTTCGCCAGGTTTACGCCACTCCTTTTTTGGACAAGGGATCATAGTAGAGGACCACAGTTTCATCTTCTGTAACAAGGTTTGCAGAACTTCTCTCTCATTGCCAGGGCAGAGCTGCTGCTTTTGGACTGAGGAAAGAAGTCTAGACACCCATCTTGCACTAACCTTATGCTTGTTTAAATGTTCATGAATAATTCGAAGGACTCTTGTTTTAGAAAGGCCCAACCTTGCTGCATTTCCGTAACTTTGAGCCGCCGGTCTTCCATAATTTCTTCTTCCACAAGAGCGATATTTTCAGGAGTTATCACCTCCAAGAGCCGACCTGTACGCTCTTCGTCTTCAATTCTTTCTCGATCCATTCGAAATAGTTTGACCCATTCTTTTACGGTAGAATATGAAGGGTTTGCTTCCCCATATACAGCGCCCAATTGCTGTTTAATTTCATTTGGATTGAGGTCTTCTTTTGTGAAGAACTTAATAACAGCTGGATAGTCCATTTTGAACGTGTCACAATCTTCTACGCATAGCCATCTTTATGTAACTAAATCTGAACAACTGAACACAGCGGAGCGGAAGTTACAGCTGCAATTATTTACTTAACAGATAAGGTATGACACCAGATAAAGATTTTGTGAAGGCGATAAACCTTATTGGCCGGAAACTTATGCACCTACCCTCGTATATATATAGTCCTAAATGACATGTGAAATTGAGGTTGATACATAGAGGGCACACGAAAAAAGTTAACTTATTTTTTAAGGTTCAGAAATGCGAGATAATGTCATTGAATATAAAGGACAAGAGTAAACACATCTCTTAAATGTCTATGAAATACAATGATGTATATAGTATAGAACTACAGCCTTTAAATCACACAATATTCTGCTCAAAGCCTACGAGCACTGCTTTTAACGTTTTTCCTATCCTTGTATAATGAATAACTGCAGTGTTTGTCTATAGTAGCCAGCAAATGTGAATCATAAAACAATTCCTGACTTTTCATGTGAAAAAATCACAGGTCTATACTTAAATGAAATTAACAGGATATATGCTTACTTCATTAGTTACCTACTAGCCAAAGCAATATCAAGAAATGTGATATTTTCTAGCAGTATAACGAAGCTGATGGTGGTAGAACTTCAGCCTGTGCATGCGCCACGTCAGGTTCGAAATAATAAATCGGGTTTAGTTATAAAACTTATCTGCTCATGTGTATTGTACGTTGTGGTCAGTAGCATGCCCCGCGCCCATACTTTACTTCTACTTCCTAAGCGTATACAATACAATCCTGTCTTAAAGAAGATAATTTGAATGTCTTCTTCACTGGCTAAAAGCCAATCATAGGGAAAACATATTGTGGATTGACACGCTTCAATTCGACTGTAGTAATTTTTTTCCCTTTACATTTTACAACCTCTGCTTGGGTTAATTTTGGGAATGGTTTTGTTGGTGAAGGTTCAATATTTGCTACAACTTCGTCTTGTTTATTCCCCTGTTAAAAATGAACGTTTTCGCTAGTACATTTTGTTTTGTACTGAACCAATATGACAGAAATTTGTGCACCATAACATGAATTCAGTTCTGGGATGAGAAAAAGGACGAAGAAAGTTCTGAATTAATTCTGCAACGCAACCAGAAGCTGTTGCGTGAATCAAATAATGTTTACACAAAAACATACGTTTCTCTAAGATCTACCGTCTCAACACTTTCGCGCTTGAATGTTTACTGCCGTGAGACCTGCGGTGAGCAATGTTGAAGAACATGACAATGAACGGAAGAGGAGTTGAAGCGGGAGCGGACAAGATTTAAAACTAAAGTCTTGTTGATATGAAATATTGGATTTTGAAACTGTGAAGTACTGTTGTCTTTCAATAAGTATGTACTACACTGTACATATACAATGCATATATCAATTCTTAATAGCCTATTAATATTGAATGTGTTTTCATGTTTCTAAAATGTCAAAAATAGCACTAAGATACAAAAAAAATTTAAATGCTAAAATTACCTACTTTAAAGTACTGTTTGATGCAATTTTAAAAAGTTTTCATTAATTCTTACAACGTACAAAATGAGTTACTTAAATCCGGCGGATCCACTAC
>CM060834.1:26330000-26455000 GCA_030762175.1 Metallyticus violacea | reverse complement strand
TGACATTGAATTCAAGTTTTAAGTTTGTAGCATGTGGGCATTGGGTTCTAGGATGTTAGCTGGTTCCTGTGTTGTTTGAATTATATTGTTTTATGGATGTGCTTAATTTTATGTTCATATTTGTTTTAAACCTCTTGTGATACAGTTTAGCTTATGGAGATATATTTGAGCATTATTTGTAATTATATTACTCTGCCAACCCATTTTTTATCTTGTTTTTTTGTTTTAATTTTTTGATGTTAGAGTTCCTTACTCTTAATATAGTTTTTACTACATTTTATTAAATATTTATACTACTATTTTTGGTTATTTCAAATATTAATAAATGAATTACCTCTGTAATAGTCTTCAATGCACTTCTATAGTAAATTCTTCTCCTGTGTTCCGCATAGGTATTGGCAAATCCATATGAAATCGGTCACTAAAGAACCTTCAAATTAACACTGGCTTAAAAAAATATTTTAAGAGAGTTAAGGGATATTGATTAGATGAAGACTATCTCTCTTTAAGTCCATTTGTTTCCTTAATGCGATGGTTTTATTGAATATTGTGAAAATCAATAATTTCAAAAGACACAAACTTTAAAGCACTAATGCTAGAGATTTTAAAAAGATTATACTATAGCATAGCAATGTTCTATAAATGTGTACGAGCCATGTTTAGTATACAATTCCAATAAGTATAAATTAACTCACATTTGAGTAATTTCTCCAAGGAAAACAGTTTTAAAGACATATATCGTCTGTCTCAATGAAAAAATAAGTTCTAATTAGTTACATCCGTGTATGGTAGTGAGAGCATTACTTTGACTTGAGAAGGTTGGCTAAGTGATAAATATTAGATTTCTGGTTATAAATGTGAAATTGAGCTATATTTTCTATACTCATTTGCCTTGCAGCACAAATCTGAAAACGATGTATATTTATCTTGATAATTTGCCATTGTGCCATATAATTATTATACTTGCTTTCTGGGTAAGTCATCTGAAATAAAATGTATTACAATTATACAAATTAATGAACATTAAAAAAAGTATACTTGATATATACGAGCTTTAAAATGAGCTATTGTTCAGAGTTTTATTTTAAGGGGTTCGGAAGCTATGTACATTTTTTATAAAATATTTATGGTAGCTTTGGCGAATTTTTGGATGAAAAACAAAGGGATTTCATGTATCACAAAAATTTGTCTGTGTATGTTGTATTTGTATAAAAATATATCGAAATTTTAAACATGGGGGAAGTGTTTGTTCTAACACTTCCATCCGATTTCACATGGAATCGTCCGTCTGCAACATTTGAAGTTTTTATTTATGCAAATTCGCTCTCTTTTCCTTAACCTGCTTGGCGTTAACGGAATGGCATCTTATTTAAACGTCTTACACCTTTATATTTGGTACAAAATGCAATTAAATGCCATAAATATAATTAAATACCTCTTTTGGATCCAGGGTTTGCGGGTTCAAACACGACGGAAGTTGATAAGTTGTTCGGGATGTATAACTCTCAAGGGAGGGGCTTAAAACCGCGAGTTCCCTGTCGTAAATTTGAGGTATTTTAAGGAACTGCATACTTAAAAAAATACGGCTTCAAAACAAAATTTCCGGCCATTTCAAGTCCAAGTAATATCTTAACATTACGCTAGATGGCACTTAAAGTGATGGGCTGACCGTCTATCCTTCTGACATCAACAGGTGCTAAGTGTAACTAAATTCAAATAGTTCATATGGTTCGTAAGCACTCGGAACAGGCCCTAGGCCTGAACCTTGTAAGTTGTTGATAAAATATCATTAAAAACGCAATATAGCACCCCCCCTCCCAAAAACTGAAATTCACAAATATGTTCGCTTTAGCTCGTTTTATTCTGTTATAACTAATGAACAAAGCATTGTGTTAAAACGGGTACATTTTTAGTCCTATTCATCAGGAATTCATCAATTTTGAGTCTCTGCATGGAATGAATTATTATCTTTCAGATATTTTAGACCAGCTTAAAGATATTCTTCGGCAGAATCAACATGAAAAATGATACCGTCCTTTACGACATTGCAAGATCGCTACAGATATTTCACAAACTATCTTCTCCTTCCCCTGTAGAATTATATTTTTAAGCACCAGACCAAAAATGATTGTGATAGTGTATGCGTCCATTGTGTTCAAATAATGAGTATTTTAGAGTGGTGGCTGGCTTCAAGTTGGATAGAACTACTAATTGTCTTGGCCAGGTAATGATAAAATAATAAACATAAACGCTTTAAAGAGAACAAGACATTTTCTCGTAGAATAGCTACAGTTGTAAATAAAGAACACTTTTTTCACTTTCTGAAATGATAAGCGGCATCAGGATTCTTATCATCTAAGCACTTATTTTTTGGTTACACTCAAACTACTATGTCAATATAAATACAGTAAGAACACAAGCCATGAGCTATCGCAAGGCAGGAAAACAAGAACTGATGTGTAACAGGCATAAGGGGAGATAACGATTTGTAGCTCGTGACTTATTTTATGAGGGTCAGTACGAAAATTTTGAGACACGCCAAAATGAGAATAAGTAAACTCACTCCGACTGATACATCTTTTCAAAATACTCTCCACCACACCCTAATCGCTTTCTTACCCTCAAAAATGACTTATCAAAGCACCCCTGACACTCATTTTCCTCAAGTGTGAAATTGTCATTTTTATATTCAGCCACAGCCTCCTCAAGACTGGAAAATAGCTTTCCTCGCATGAGATTTTTTGCCAGTGGGAAGAGAAAATAATTGCATGGAGTCAAGTCAGAACTGTAGGGAGGATAAATCATGAGTCTGATCTCTGTGGACTTCAGGAACTTGTAAATGTTAGCCATGTGAACGGAGACATCGTGGTGAAACTGAATCCCCCCAGTCCTGCTCTTGGAAAGCAGTCTGCGAGCTTGTTGAAAACTTTCGACCGGAAGACTGTGGGGTTCCACTGAGCAGCAAATGCTCTTTGCCCCTCCAGAAGAACTCTGACCATATGGCTCCACATTTTTTTTTTTAACGTGATTGCCATTTTCCTCTCAACACTTCCGCCCCTCTTCACTTTCGTTTATGGACCGTTATCTGTAAAGATCCAAACTGCAGACTGCCATTTGGTCTCCGGATTCAAAATGGTAATTCCACGTTCTATTACCTGTGATGACATCAGATATCACCTAGAGCTCCCCCCGCATTTCTTCAAACCATTCGACGCGGATGCGCTTTTGTGCCTCTATCAAACTGTGAGGCTCGCAAAGAAAGGAAACTTTCCTGACACGAAGATGATCTTTCAGAATTTTACTGCTGTCGATCCAATCTGGAAGGCTGCCTCAATGTCCTTAAATGTTTTTTTTTTTTTTTTGTGTCAGATTCTTTTTCTCCGCTGTAACATTTTTTTCCACGGTCACTGCTGTTGCCGGACGCCCACTTCTCTCCTCATCTTGCGTGAAGTTCCGGCCCTTTTAATTTCCGCAAAATAGCGGAAAACGGTTGGCCTACAAGGCGCAAGGTTCCCAAAAGTCTGTTGCAGACGCTGAAGGCTTTGGGATTCATTTAAATCATTCTTTAAATCATAAAGAACCAGCGCGAAAGTACTCTCTCTCTCTCTCTCTCTCTCTGTCTCTCTGTCTCTCTCTCTTCAGCTCCATCGTAATGACTGGCTGCCTGTGCACAGGAGAGGCTGTTTACCCTCATACTATGGAACGCGCGACAGTTACCGTTTTACTCGTAAAGGTTGTGGCTACCACATGCCATATTCCTTTTAAATGGGTCAACATTCACTTTTCCTCATCTCAAAACTTTCATAGTGAACCTCGTATTCCTCTCACCTGTTGTCCACAAAACAAAACGACATTTCGCTTCATTCTGGTTTTAATACTTAGATATTCCGATGCCTAGTGATACGATTTTATTTCCTAGAGCGGAGGGCGGCTTGAAAAGTTATCGGTATAGCAATTAAGGAACTGGTTGTTTAATTTCACATTATTTTTATAATTTAACAAAGACTTCCTTAAGGCCAATAAAGGCTACACTCACTGTCCCGTCTCTGAAGTGCTTTTCCGAAAGGCCTGCAAAATATTCTTCTACATTTGCAATTGCAATCGCAGTGGGAAGAGACGAAAGTAAGCGGGAGCTGAATCCGCGAGTATGGTGGATGCTCTAACAATACAAACCTCAAATCCCTCAATTTTATCATCACAAAACATTTTCGTCAGCAGATGCATTGTTTTGATGATTTTTTCCTTTCCCCTTCAAACTAGTTGGTTTAAAATGTATGAATAGCATTTCGTGGTTATGCTTTTAGAAGATAATAAATGTAAAATTTCCATAGCGTACCAAAAGATTAATATCATAGCCGTTCCAGCAGAGGAATCAACTTTGGTTTCTTTGTCGCTTATTACCGGCTTCTGTTCACTGTTTTGACTTCTGTTGCGGTTCTAGTATGTGATGGTGGGTCCAGATCTCATCCACAGTTATATGTCGGGGCAAAAATAAGATATTGTGGCATATGTGAGGCTATTATTAAATATTGTTGTGAGTTAACAATATAGGTTAGGTTTACATATTCTTGGGCACGTTGGCCAGGCGTTGTGTTCTGGTTCTATGTGCTGTGAAAGTGACAGTTACACGTTTGAACTGGGGGAAACTAGTTCTGCGCATGCGCATAAAGAAATACGTAAGGGGTTCTAGCGTCCTTACACTGAGCAGTAAGAAGCTGATCTTATAAGAAGGAAGACATCGATAGTCAGTACGTTAAACTAAATCTATTATGTAACAAACTGGATGTTGGTTAGTGGTTAATCTATATCCTGGTACTGATATTTAGCCCGGTATTTTCAAGGTTTAATAAGAGATGACTAATATACATTTTGATACAGAAAGTTAAGCTCGCCTCATGTTCAGTCAGTTATATTGGGAATTGTTGTAATGTAGCGAGTGCTTTAATAATTTGGGCTTGGCAATATGTTGCTGTTAAACACTCCAAATAATATCGAATGCGTTTTAGACCTGCTGTTTGCGCGACACTTTTCATTTGCAGTTCTTCATGTAAAACATAATCTTTGAAATGTCTATACTTTCGCAATTTCACGCAGTTTAACTTGGCCGTCATCTAATGCATTAGTTCATTGAATTATTTTTTGGACATTCTTCACCTGGGTCATTTTTAACTGTTGTAAATGACGAAGAGTTCCTATAAAATTTTATATAAATTTCCTTTGGCGATAAACTATCTTTTAAAACTAAATTTTCGATTGCACGATACTCCGTTTTATTAATTTATGGAGTAATCACGTGTTTTTTTTAGCAAGCTGTATTTAATACACTATTTGAAACAAAATTTTGATATTTCAAACAATGATTAAAACAGATATACCAACGTAAAAATAATTATCTTGACAACTACATAGGTTGAGAATTTTTCTGACCGACCTCTTTAGAAGAGTCTCACTTAATGTGGTTTACTTCAGAAGATTGCTATAGATACAACATAAAACTTTCTTTTTTAACAAATGCATATGAGCACACAGTTATTCATAAAGCTGTGATTCCCCTCCAAACAGTACCCCATCTCTCCCTCTCCTCCACGTCGTCGAGTAATACATTTAATTTATTTTCTGATAACAAAAGGGGGTTTGTTAGTGGAACTTTTGAATAATGGGAATAATAAATTTAATTATCTTTAATATTGTTTTATTAACAGGCTTCAGAGAAATTTCCCCCTCCCCTTTTCAGCCTTTGATGTTGCACTACAAAATTAATTAAAGAAATTGAATCGAAAAAGAGCTTCGCAATATGCGTTGATATTCCCGCTTAAGTGGAAAGACCTCGAAAAACAAACAATTCGCAACAGCAATGGATTTTTGTTTGTGTTTTCTCTTTGATATGCCATATTCGCTGTAATAATGTACATAGTGTTTCTGTGTTTAGCTCAAGCTGACACGTTGAATAATATTACACTAATTTATATCTTTCCTACAAAAAGAATACTTGATTGTCTGTAAATTTTATATTTCTTAAAAAAAGCGAGGGCCTATTACAGCAAGCGCATTCTTTATATCAACTCACCGCTATGGGTTAAAAAAAAAACGTTGCCCGGGTGGCCGAAGTCGTTAAGGTCTGGGTTAGTGCGAGGTCTCAGGACCGTCCTCCCTGACTGAAACTTTTCCCAGGTTTTCCTCATTCCTCATAAAAGGTAAATGCCAGGGGTGGTACCCTAAACTTAGGCCTGGAACGTTTCCTTCCTTAAAAAAAATCCTTTCCCAATTTATAATTTCATTTCATATATCATCAGTGTCACCGCCTGTGGTGCCTCAGTAGTAAAAACAGGCGGTAATATCAACTTGAAAAATATGTATATAAATCAGCAGTCAAAGGATACTAAAGGTTTAGAAATAATGCAGGTTAATCAATAAAGAAATTTAATATTTGCAGGCATAATTTCTGGAGCTAAAATTTAACTTTACATTTTGCTAGCTCAATGCGTAAATTACACATGATATAAGTTTTATTGTTGTGACTTCCGGTTCCCGCATGTGAGAGGTATGCAAGTTGGAATATATTCAGTCCGCCCGCAGTAAAATGGAGATAACAACGAACAATATGCTGCTCTGAAATTCAGCTTTCGTCTCAGCAAATCTTCAAAGGAAGCTTGTTCATTGTTACAGAGAGGAGACAGTACAATCCATAGAAATGTGAACCCGTCCCTCCAGTTTGTTCTATAACCTAAGGAAACATTAATACCATGGTGTAATTGTGAGAGAGGATCGTGGAATAAATTAAGAACACTTAGAAATTCTGAAAATTTCACTGGGGCCACCCATAGTTTGGTAACTGAAAAGTTGTACTTAAGACGTGTTTGTGCATGGTGGATCCCACTTGTTCATTTGTTTTATTTACGTACGCTCATAACATCTCAGGGCATCAGCATCCCGTTCAACTCAGGGCATGAAACGGCCGATCATTTTGTTCATAGGCCTCTTTATTCAGGCTAGAGGTTCTTTTTCATGCCGTAAATGTACGAAACGGGACCCACGGCTTTACTTCCCTTCCGAAGGAAGCCATATCAGGAATTTTACGCCCATCTGTCCTACCCGCGATCTTGGGTCTACGAGGAAGTATGACTAACACTAGACCACCAGGACCGACTTGGTAGGTACCAAGACTGCTGATTCCCGAACAGAAGGAATTTCGCATGCATTTTAAGATGAGATTCAGGAAGATGAGTTTATTTCAAAGGTAATCACTGCTGATGACTAGGTAATACTGTAGATATATTCTGAAAACTTTGCAAGGCCATATCGCACGCAAAAGGTCACAAGCAGGATGTTGCACTATGGCCACATGGCCGCACATCGCAAATATTGTTGCTGAATTTGTTACAAAATTCCAGTAAATTTGTCTCTAATCTTTCCTGTGGTTAAGGTTTAGCCTCTTGTGACAAGTTAGGGAGGTCTGAAAAGTGATCCACGTAGCCTGGTGCGAACAATTGGGAAGTTACGTGATGGAGAGGTGGTCTTCTTCGATCATGAAAGCCGCATGATAGGCGACAGGCAGGGTGCCGGCATGCTGATCAATGAAGTGGTTAGATGAGGGTAGAGGATGGAGAGGTTAAAACACAGGAAGCTCTTAAAGTGTTTTTAACAACAAAAAAGTGTTTAGTAGCAAATGAATTAATTTAAGTGGTGCAGAGAATTAAGCTATCAAAAATAAAGAACTCTGTCTAGCTAATTATTTTCAAATGTGAGTCAAATCTGATATGCGGTGAAATCTCAACGCAGTTAGAAATAATATGTTTCATATCGCTATCTATGCGTCATATACAGATATCGCGGGGTACAAAAAATGCAAATTTTTGATTTACAGGTCCTCCTGGTTAACCGATAACATCTAAAATTCTAAATGTTTTGTACGTCATAAACAGCATTGTCCTGAAGGGACAACTTTCAATAATGACATGCTTACCCCAGGTTACATTATTAGTAGTAATGAAGTATGTTATGCTCCATAATCATATATTTTGCTACATATCGTTTGCTCTATCATAGATACACAAATTTTCGCTTAAATATTTACTTAACTATGAGTGATCACTCATTCACTCATTAGTGAATTGTCCGCATGCTCCGTTTAGGAAACAAGATACATTTATAATAAGAACATCTTTCTTTTCTATAAATATATAATGCTAGTAATAAATATCATATATCAGTTTAGATAGTCTTTTAATACTTTAAAGGCACGAAAGCTAGTGAATTGTAGCAGTATTTATAATCGGCGTCCCGAGAGTAATTTAATACTATTTATATGTTTGGAAATGCCACATTGCCTTCATTGTTTTCCTGAAGGCTTTATTTAATTATGTAAATAGTACAGATATATTAAGATTTTTTTATTGGAATCCGGAAATGAATGCTAATATAACACTGCAAACTTTTCTTGTTACATAAGAGCAAAAGTGAAAGAAAAACACCTGGCATCTCAGCTAGGTAATGGATTTTTTCCTAGCTTCGGTGATCATGACTTTTACGTTGCATACGTGCTAAATTTTCGCGTCATTCCAGGATATTCTACCTGCCAATCAGCAGTGTATACTTTAAATTTTTTAAAGCCGACGATGCTCCTGAGCTGACGTGGATAGCCCCTGAAGATTTGATGTCAACATGTGGGTACCCAAGCCAAGAGCTTGTATATAAAGAGGCAATGTCGTCCAGCATTCCTCGACAAGATTCTAAGTCATCCTGGAGCATTCTAAGCATCTCAGGACATTCATTCACGAAGACTAGTAATTAGGAGCGTAACTTATATATATAAGTTATATATGCATGTTCCCGTGATACTGAGGTTGAACCCTCAAGTAACAAACCAGTGATAATCGAGTGCAAGCTTTAATTCCTACGAGAAAGGTACTGTAGATCAATGCTTAGCAAAGCCTTGCCGTGAAGTGTGAATCAGCTAATAAGTGATTGTTTACCAGAAGCTCGCGGTTATCAGAAGTGCTTAGCTTGCCGGCGCTCCGTGTCAATTAACTACCAGTCCAAGATTACGGGAATTCATTTACCGAGACGAATAATAAACACATACTTTATAATGAGGAAACAGGTCAATAAATACTTGTCTCATTGCATACTTTCGTGTACTTATATGTTGAACGTAATTCCCATCTCCTCCCGTTGTATGAAGACAACGAAGATGATGACAAAATCCCTGAGATCCGATTGTCAGTGAGATCCACGACAATCGGCTATATCCATGCAACAGTTACTGACGTCGAGAATTGAACCACTTTCGTCGGGGACCCCAGTGGAAACCAAACAAACTCCACAACAACCCTTCACAATAACGACTGAAATTTTTATGTGTGTGTGTGTGTGTGTGTGTGTGTGTGTGTGTGTGTTTTAACTCACAAACTGTGCTAGGCAGGTTGATATGGTCTTTTTCGAAATGGTTCCCATTGAGTTGTATGCACTGGGCCCAAGTGTCTGCCAGTCTTGAAGACGTACTGGAAACAGTTTTTCTTTGACATACTCTTCAGAACTGTCCCCATCTTCTTCACAACAGCCGTCGATAAAAAAAAAAAAAAAAAAAAAAAAAAAGCAACTGGTTTTCGAGACGAGTGGACAGAAAAAAGTAACAAGGATCTAGGTCCGGGCTGTATGGACAGAGAGGAACATACATTCGATGTGATCGGCCAGTACAATAAAAACCATCTTGTAATACTCCCAATTAACTAGTGTTTCCGGGGGGGGGGGCTTCACGTTGAGAAGTCATTCCGTGATAGTTGAAGAATGAAATCGTCATAACAACCTTAGCTTGCTTTGGTGTCAGAGAAGGTGGTTTCCAAACTGAGCTCGCTTGAGATCGTAATGATGAAGCCAAACCTATCACCTGTAATAAGGAAATTAAGTTGCGCCTTGCTACCAGACGCTGAAGCTACCGACACACGCTCAATCGAACTCTCTTCTGTTCAGGTTTAGAAATTTTGGAACCCATTTCAGCACAGATGCGTCTAATGCATAAGCAATGTAAACCAATCACCATGGGAAATCTGTAACATTGTATCCACTATTATTCGTCGATCTTCCCGATCAATGACGGGAAGATCATGTTATCGTTCACTGCAGTGGTCGGAGCACCTGGATTGCCCTGTTCGGTTAATTAATTTATTTGAACTACCGAAGTGCGGGTTGATTGTGACAGAACATTATCGTCACATACTTGACGTAGATAACATCGCGTAGTCATGTATGGAAATCCTGGATTTTTGCAGATTGAATAAAACTTTCAGAGTAGCGCACCACTCGTTACAAATCGGTTCAATTTTACGCATATTTCTTTGCTGACGTTTTCTACTAAGTCTCATACTCACATGCGCTTCCAATTTTTTCCCACCAATCACGTGAGATCTGCTCTTCACAAATAAAAAAAATTAGGAAATTATAATTGTTTCTTTAGAATTTGAATTTTTGTTGATGTTTATATAACATAAAAATAAACACATTTGTTAATTGAGTTGAAATAATAGCATTTTTTTCATTTTCATAAAAAAGTATATCTATTTCTTAAATAATGTTATCAGAAACGCAGCATATCCACGCAGCAGCAACGTATATATATCAGGTCATCGAACAAAGAACAAGACGGAAAATCTAAGATATACAATTGAAAGTATAAGGCAATTACTGCCAAGTGATGTCGCCAACGGAAGACTGGATGTAGCCGGTCCTCGTAGGGAAGAAGTAAAACACAGGCAACGACATTGGTTTATTATGGATGAGCAAAAGTTACACACAAATACTAACACAGGATTGCAAATCCACCACAAAATGGTCTCCAAGGTAATCGACTGTGTTTAGTAACCTTCGAAGTAATCTCCAAGTACATCGACGGTTCGTTGCCAGCATTTGGAAAGGCCTCTATCTACTTCACCACTGTTCGATAAGGCAGCCCATGCGCACCCAGTGCTTCCTGCAACTCTGTGTGGCATTTTCATGCATTCCTGCCGCACGAATGCATGAAATGCTCTTCTCACATAGGCACGTGAACTTCATTCTTGACCATTTCTGACCATTGTTGCTCACAACTGAACTTCAGAGCGTGCTGAGACACGCATCTCTGCTCACATACACCATCTGGTGACTTAATTCGAAATTACATTCCATACGCTTTCAATCGTATATCTTAGAATTTTCGTGTTGTCTCCCATGTTCGAAAGGGGGAAAAAAGTAACAATGAGTTATCACTTATCTGTTGTATTATAAATAAATTTGTGATTTTTTCCTTGACTATTTTAGATTTTTTTTAAAAAAAAATGAGAAAACGGCACGTTGTGAATAATAAAAATGGAATGAAACGGCGGTTTTTAAATGCTAGCCCGTGAAAATCATTGAAGTTTTAGTATAACGGTAGAGGATATTACAATCTTCCTCTCATAATTACCAAATGCTTTTCTTAAATTGAAGACCATTAAGTTCCCGTAGTCCCCAAACCACCAGACGTGAAATTAAGATTTAATTTTTGTGGTGGATTTAACAACCAGTTGAATAGTCGATACGTTGTGAATTATCTATAGCGACCAGGCTTTGGTTTCACCTCATTGAGTACTTAACAGACAAAACAGTATCGAAACCGCAGCAAACATTCAACGTTCTATATGCCTTTAACATAGGAGCGCGATGAGCAATAAATGCACAGATTTAGTGAACTTTTTTTTTTTTTTTTTTCACGATTCATTAAACACAGAAAATTATATCAGTTTAATATTGATCTCATTTTTGTCGAACTGACAGAACAAGAAACTAATTACCTACACGTACTTTATGCACGATAAGGTCACTGCATACACGTCGAATTTCCAAATTAATGCTATTTGTTTACCCTTTGGCGACAGAACAAAAAATAGCGGTTTGCGGCCTCTTGAGTTATCCGGTGGTATAAATTCGTAAAGCGTTTTATCTAAGGAGAAAGTTTAAAGACAACATGCTTAAAATAATCTTCACATCTTAGAGACGAAGTTAAAGAAAATCCCACGTCGTTTCTAGAAACATATTCCGAAGTTACAACAACAACAACGACAACGACAATAATAATAATAATAATAATAATAATAGTAATAATAATAATAATAATAATATAGAGTAGCAGTCCTCAAATAGACGGGATCCATAATAATATATTATGGGTATTTTCTATTAACAAATTAAATTATGAGAAATAATCATGTACATTATTGTTTTCGTGACAACAGCAAAAATATTTCAACAAGGCACAGCATAGACTGGGGCTCGCCTGCCACTATGATCCCAGATATTCCCGGACTATCAAAGAAGGCCCTGAAAGTACTGGAGTGTTTTGTAATGGCTTTTTTGTGCAAAACATCATTCTATGCACTTATTTATCTAAAATTAAGTATATAAAATTTTAGAAAACGTAGAATCAGAATTCAGAATACAGTTTTTTCCTGTTAAGCTCGATATATCACGGTTTGTAGCTGCAATGCATTATCTTACCTCTTATTTAGAAATTAAAATTAACGAGTACCGATGTGTCATCAATCATCACATTTAGTTATAAACATTGAATATTTTATACGCTTTATAAACTTCTTAATATAACATTATTTTACAATGTTCATTGTTGTTGTTGTGCTCTAGTTACACTATAGAAGCTGACGATCGATATTTCGATGTGCTTCTCTTTCTCTGATACTGTCACGTGAGTGTGGTGACGCGAATTTCAAGTTTAATTTCAATGATCAACACATGTCTTGTCTTCAACGATTGGGGATTATTACCTCGCTAGGGGGACAGTGAAATTCTCCTCTGAGTTGCTGGAGTAATAGGACGTAGGTAAGAATTCTCGGGCTTTATTTCGACCTTCGAAATTCAATGGAGCTGCATGCCTGCTTTAGTAACCCAGGTTTATTGTAGGGTTTTCAGGATTATGTATGTATTTATAATGTAAATAATAAAATGCTTAAATACCTACTTTCTTGAGAGAAATTATGGCTTTGCGGAGCTTTAATGATGTAAAGCATATATGTCGGAAAACTGTTGGATTGTTACAAGAGTTGCTTGTTATCTGCTTAATTGTATTATGTAATTTTGCCTGCTACGACAGGTGTGTAAATTTTGCAAACCCAGTTTGGCAGGTTTTTTTGCCTCCCATTTTGAAATAATTTAGTTACCAACGGAACCCATTTGAAGAAAGTTTTGAAATTTAAAATGTATTTATTGTTTTAATTTTTCATGAATGATTTTATGTTAATAACTTAAAATGCAGTGCACAATGTAATTTTATATCGAGTTAACCTCAGAGCGTGTTTTGGAATTCAGGGTTTTGATGACTAATTATTATAATAGAAGGGATGAATTAATTGTAATTTTATCTTAAATGTGATAAGCCCTTATTTCCTTTCAGCAAACCCTCCCCCCCCACACACACACACACTGCGCCTTTCCACGGAATCTATAGGTATTTGCGTATTCTTTAGTACAGTAAATGACATTGAGCTACTGCCGGGGGTACGTAAACAATTTAGCCAATAAGCTAAATTAACATTTGTTTTACAAATAAAAAACATTTGACAGTTATACTATAACTAAACGGAAACAATAGATTTTAAAAAAATCATAAAAAACTTTTGTGCGATAAATGTACAAAAATAATATGGAAATTCAATGATAATCCTACAATAATGACAGAGCTTTTTCAATATATTTTATTAGACGTTATATTTTATCGTTTGTTTAACTGCGAGACGCATTTACAGTTAGAAAGGCAGCTGAGCTACATTATTGTTGCTGAATGCGAGGTTTTATTTGTTAAATGTCAAATTTATATGTAGCTTGTGCCAGACATTAAAAAGTAGTCAACTAGAACATGGATAAGTGGTTAATTAAGCACTCTGTCTGAAAAGAAAGAACCACACACAAGCGATACGTAAGTACAATATAAGCGTTTATCACATGGTTTCACAAATTTTGGAGACTGAGAGGAAACCATCCCAATATCGCAGCGTGTGATTTGTCATGAAACACTTTAAAATTATTCGATGAAATCTTTCCTTTTGAAATGTCATTTTGACACCAAGCATGGTGATTTGAAACACAAACCGTGTAATATTTTAGAGAAACTATCACATTTATCAACAAGGAAAACACAAATAATCTCATGTACAGTATCTATCGTGTTGTACCATTAGCTTGCTTGGAAGATGTTTGCAGGTTGCTGGTACAGAATAAAATTCTGGTTATTAAGAAAAAAAAATAAGCTTCATGATAACACTTCTTTACATTGTTGGATGCTTCCGTAAGTGCAAATGAAGTTCCTCTTCATTGTGAACTTGTGGTGAATATTAAGAAACATCTTGGGAGTACCAACTCAGATTTCAATGCATACTTCCCTTACCTTACCAGAACCAGAACCTCCTTCCGAGAAAGACGAATTAATCCAGGTATCACGTGACGGAAGTCTCGGGAAAACGATCAAGAAGATGGATTTGACAGACTTCCGGCTGGTAAGAAAAAACTAATGTCCAATTATCTCAGAAAAAAACTTAGTAAAAATTTAATTGCTGTTTGTGAATACTTGCCTTTGTGAATATGGATTTTTTTTCCTAATTTATACTAAAAATCAGAAATAAATTGAATGACGATCCGGATTTAAGACTAAATTTAAGTCAGTTGAAGTCAAACATGGACCGTATATTGCTGAAAAGCACAACTTCACACTCAAATAAAAGTATGAGTCAGAAATGAGCTACATTTGTAAAGTTAAAAGATTTTACTGGTTGCAAATCTGAGCACTGGAGTACCAGTACCAGGAATGTGTGTTTAACAAAGTGTTTTTGTGTACAGTTACTATATTTTAAAATTAACAAAATTAATTTTTAACACATTCATTTAAATGAATAGATTTAACACTTTATTATCAATCAAATAAAACAAAATACTACATTAAAAATAACAAAAAAAATCATTATAATTGTTATAAATGTACATAAATCCTTATTTTAACACCTGGACAACAAAATCACATTAATGCTTGCTAACTGGTACATCTAATATCCTGCGTTGAATATAGTGGTAATTTACTGGAAAAGGTTGAGAACTTCTGCCCTAGAATGTTTGAGACATTTGTATGAATTTCTGTTGCATTCATACTCTTCTTTAACAAATATTTAATAACACCACAATGTTCGATGTTTGGCATTTTTTCCGTGTACACGTCTGCATTGCAACAAACAGCTATAGCTATTACGATTATTGACCAATCTATGTATTATTGCATTATTGTTTCTATGGACGATGGCGGGTTTTGATAACGAAGCAACTTCGAAACTGCTGCTGCAATCTGTGGGGTCATTCCGAAACTTTTCAAATGATCCTCATGTATATACTTCGGAGACCTTCCTAATGTTTCTATACTATGAAGACTTAATTTCTCAAGAGGCGCCTTATTAACTAGGGTTATAGTTTAACCAGCAACTATTAGCGTTTACTTACCGTTACAATAAGAAAAACGCTGCTGAGCTGCAGTCCCGAGCGGCAGCGGAGAGAGCCGAACTCCTTAGTGCCGAATGAGAGGTTGCGTGGAGTGTGAATTTGAGTACTAGAGATAGGGGAATAGTGGGGATGCAAATTGTTGTCTGTTTGCGTGTAGTGTGAATAAGAACGTGTTAGTGTTGTGTAAAATTTATGAAATAATGAGTGCATCAAAACAGTTCGTATGCCTGGAATGTGGGAACGAGTATAACTGCAATAAAAATACAGGTAACATGTTTCTAAAGTACACCCGGAAAAGTTGAATGTTATCGCGCCTAAAATCATCACAGGATGAGAGCTATATTTCTTTCGGTTTTACTTTTATTTCATGTACTGGTCCTGAATGCTCAAATAAAAGAAACTCCGTTTGTGCTTCATGACTCCATAAGCGCACTTCTTCCTAGCTGAACCCTCACCATGGTAATCTCGCTGATGGTATTTGAAGTTGCATGCATGTGAAGTTGTTACACATTTCACACTGATAGGCGTACTATTGCTGCGTTTTTAGAATAGGCGCGATAGCCTTCAACTTTCCCGGGTGTATTTTAGAAGCATGTTGTCTTAGAAATTTATTGTCGTTATACTCCTGCCCACATTCCAGGCATACGAACTGTTTTGTTGCACTTATTATTACATAAATTTTACACAACACTTACATTTTCTTATTCGCATTCCACGCAATCTCTCGTTCAGGGCTGAACAGTTCGGCTCTCTCCTTTGTTGCTCGAGACTGCAGCTCTGCAGCATTTTTCTTGCTGTAATGGTAAGTGTTATTTTGTGTATAGAAATTGTTCTTTCACGCTATCCGTGTGCAGGACTTAAGTTGGAAATGGGGTTCGTGATTCCGAGCTTGGAGGAAGACACGGTAGCTTAGTTGGTAGAGTGTTAGCTCGGAAGGCTGAAAATCCGTGGTTCGAAACCCGGCCGTGATTTGAAGTTTTCAAGTATGATTCTTCAATTCCAACGTATGTCCTAAAGCCGAAGAACAATTTTCCAAAGTTTCGTCGTTTTCTGTGCCAGATACACAAAGGGAGAAACGATGTTTAGAAAATAACGATTTTTAAAACTAAGTGAATGTTATAACTAATTCATATTTTGTTTATAGATTTTGTAGAACGAAACGTTTAGAATTTTGATAAAGAATTAAGTTTTGAAACGGAGAGGTTCAGATAGGAAACATTCATAATTATGTATGTTTTAGATACGATGATAGTACATCTGCTTAATTATATTTCATATAATTAAACAGAAATCAAAATATTATTTCCTTAGGGGTAATATATGAAATATTTTGGTTACATTTTTTTCAACTATTTAGTATAGCGTTACGGTATTTACAAATTAAACTTTAGGTTTTCCTTTCCTGCTGTAAACAAATGAAGGAGCACTTCAATTGCTACATCGAAATAACATCCCATGAGTTCTTTAACAGCCCATGTTTGTAGCTGTAAGTCTGCGTGCAGAATGCGAATATATTTGAGTGAAGGCAGTTCCCCTTAAAATGTTTATGTTTTTCTCCACTTCTGCACTGTTTGAATCTCCCCGTCAAGTTCCTTTTATAAGCTTTTATTCTCCACAGGTTTGCGTACCCTGATTTCAAGTTTCCGTAGCTCTCGAGAGAGGGAAGCACTTCAAATTTGACAGTTCGAGACTCAAGCGGAATAAGAAATAATAACAAGAAATGCGAGAACAACAAAAGCCTCGCAACTTACAAGCGCAGGATTCTGTTGTAGGCTCTAGAAGCTCTCAGAAATGCACTGATAACTTTCTGCGTTACTCGTGTTGTTACCATAATCTAAAAAGGCTTCTAGAAGCATCTCGATAAGAAGAACGTTGGTTCTGCGCCCAGGGCAGCCACAGATTTCAGCACGCCCTTTTTAACTACTGAGGCATCACAGGCGGTGGACACTGATGATACACGAGATAAAATGATAATATGGAAAATTATTTTTTTAAAAGAACGAAGCGTTTCAGGCCTAAATTTTCCTGGAATTTGCCATTTATGACTGAGGAAAATCTGAAAAAAATATAAAAAAATCAGTCAGGGCGCACGGTCCTGGTGCGAACTGAACCTCAGACCTCCTGCTTAAGTGTCCGCATCTTAACGATCTCGGCCACCCGTGGCGGTTTATTTGACCTTGGTGGTCTAGGGATAGTGAGCAGGATTCGCTGATTAAAATATGGCCGAGGTCGATAGAATTTTCTAGACGTAGGCCGCGGATCTCGTACCGTGGGTTTATGCATTTTAAAGAAGTCCATACCCGAGACAAAAATTATCCAGATGGCGATGGAGACGATGGGCTTACCATCTCTCATTCGCTTTCTGTAGAAAAATAACATAACTAAATTCTTCTTAATACTTAGAAATTGTTCTTCCACTCTAAACGTGTGTAGGACACAAGTTGGATATGAATCAGACTTGAATAATTTGCGTCAAGGCCAGGATTCGAAATAGGACTGACATTTTACTAACTTAACTACCTTGTCCTACTCTGCAGTACTCGTCTCACTTCCACGCTTGAAGACCGGCCGGGAGCAGGAGTGGAGATCAGTAGGAGTTTAACTTTGAGAATATACGAACATGTTCTTATGTGTTATGTGACAACTTATTAAGTAGTCATTAATACAGTGTATTAATTGCGCTAATATGGTTCAGTCCTATTCCCTAAAGAGTATTTATTTACTATTCGTACGAGCGTACAAAATCTTTATGTATGGAGATTGTTTACGAGAGATTCCTGGATATTCAACTTCTAAATCGAAGTTTGATTCACAGATAGATAAATAAATTTCGAGTAAAGGGAAGTATTCTTGATAAAAAGCATGCACAGCCATGTACAGTATTCACGGAGGAACTGTTAGATAACATTGGACATGTTTCAAAACGCTCCCCTAAAAATAGCTCGACGTCTTTCTCAGCAAACGAGGATTTTCTATTCCTCTTCGAACGGCTATAAAGCTACTCCCTATAAAATTACTGTAGTACAATAACTTAAACCGGGTGACCCTGCATTCGGGAGTAGATTTGTGAGGATAATGGTTAATTTCATTAGTACATGCCAGAAATATATGGAAAATGGAAGGAAGCAATTCCAGCATCTCCTTGTTTGATAGCGGTGAGTGAATGTACTTTTCAAGTGTTTAAGTGTTAATAATAATAACTTAAGTGACAATCATATCTGCAGACTTTCTGACTCCCTTTCACCACGGTACCAGCTTGAACCGGCAAATGGGGACACAGTAGCTCAGTTGGTAGAGTGTTCGCCCGAAAGGCTGAAGATATGTGTTCAACTCCCGGCCGTGACCCGAATTTTTCAAGTCTAATTCCTAATTTCCAACTTAATCCTCACACACGGCTAGTGTGAAAGAAACATCTCCATATATAGAGTGTTTGTTAATGAACTACTCCGAAATAATTTCAAAGAGTACACAGATGTCGTATATATAAGCAATTTGAGATAGAAAACATATGTCCTGTATGTTCGAATTTCGAAGCTATGGGTTATAAGTTTCTAAAGCGCTAGTACATCACTGGCTAATGAAGATGTCCCTCGAAAGCATAACGCGCGATAACGAAGGGAGGTTTTTGAGCGTATATCTGGCGCAATGGTTATGTGAATAAGGGGTAAAGGCGGTGCTTCGCCAGGTTTACGCCATTCCATTGATTTTCGTTTGGACAAGGGATCATAGTTTTATCTACTGTAACAATGGTTTGCCGAACCTCTCTCTCGTTGCCACGGCAGAGTTCCAAAAATGCCTGACAACAGATGACTCGCTGCTGCTTTTGGACTCAGGAAAGAAGTCTATGTACCCATCTTGCACTAACCTTATTCATGTTTAAATGTTCATGAATAATTCGAAGGACTGTTGTTTTAGAAAGGTTCAAACTTGCTGTTGTTTCTGTAACTTTGAGCCGCCGGTCTTCCATAATTCATGCTTCCACAACAGCGGTGTTTTCAGAAGTGAGCACTGCCAAGGGCCTACCTGCACCCTCTTCGCCTTCAATGCTTTCTCGACCCATTCGAAAAAGTTTGGCCCATTCTTTAACGGTAGAATATGAGGGGGATGCTTCTCATATACGTTTAATTTCATTTGGAATAAGTCCTCCTATTGTGAAGAACTTAATAACAGCTGGATACTCCATTTTGAACATGCCACAATCTTGCACCCATAGCCTTCTTTATGTAACTATATCTGAACAACTGAACACAGCGGAGCGGAAGTTACAGCTGATGTTATTTACTTAACAGATAGGCATGACACCAGATAAGGGTTTTGTAAAGCGATAATCCTTATCGATGAGTCCGGGAACTTGTGAACTATCCTCATATGTATGCGAACTGAACTCGAACTCGCGTCTTCCAATAATCGACGATATATCTCTTATTGCCGACTACGCGAACTGTTTCTCACGGACGGGTTTAACTGAGTGTGTTAAATTTGTTAATCTAGCATTGATGTTTGGTACGTCTGCCGTCTTGCGTTTCGTTCCAGACAGCATTATTAGGCGCTTGCCATTTGTCAAGTTTCTTAACTATATGTTGCTTCTATCTCTGATTGGTCCATTCATAATTTTTAGGGTTGGGTATGTGTCCTGAAAGAGATCATTGCGTTTATGTGTGTATTTACACACACGCCAACAAACAAGTGTTTTAAGTGCACATTGTAGGAATGCGTATGATTTACAAACGTATATGAAAATAAGCCCATGAATCCAACATAATTAAAATGAATATTAATTATGGGCTCCTGGGGTTTGAATTGTGAATTTTCCGTTTCTTAAGAGACATTAAGAACTACGTCCTTGTATCGCCGTCCCACGATCTGGCTGCCCAGTGAATCCCTTCATCCTCTTTGGTGGGTTGAAGTAAAAAGACCCATCAGTGTGAACGAGATATCCTATCCTGTCTTATTTCATTAACGCTTTAAATAATTATAGAATTCAGCAATCAAAGGCAAGCTAGTTTTTCAGCTGGTTTTATTTATATTTGACGGTAGCTAAGGACATGAAGTCACTTTGTATATATAAATGTTACACACAATAGATAAAAATGATAACTCCAGTTAAGAAATATAATTTCAAATGGAATTGGTGAAAGCCAGTTAGAGATTTTATGTGCTAACATGAAATTTTGAAATGGTATGAAATTACTTGTTTAAATCCTTCTATCGTGTACAGAGTGAAAATTTTTCGATCTTATTCATTAACCCAACAAGGGTAATTATTAGAAGTACGTCCTGTATTACTATCTAGCCAATTGTAGAGATTTGGATGTACAAACTTCGGGAATAAAGTTAATAAATACGATATGTTTCATCGTTCTAAACTTTTAAACACATTTACCCCTGCAACTGCTATGTAGAACAAATGACGTACGCTGCTGGTCTGACCCGACTAGACGTTACTCTCTTTGTTCTGTTCTGCATCGTAATGTCTTTCCTGAAGGTCAATGCGGGACCGGCATACCAACACCTGATTGAGAATGTGCTCTGCAGCGCAGCACTGATTTTGCCTCATGCTCGACCAAGTTGGGAGGCGAATATGAAACTACAGGGACACGGCTTGGGAATGTTAACATTAGAGCTCTGCAGACAAACTAATTGATCTATGAGGAAGCTAGGGAAGGTGCTGATTGTAAATCTATTTTTATTTCTTTTCTATAACGTTAGTTTTCTATGCATTTGCTAATTACTTTTATTACTTTATTACTATGTGAAGCACTTTGTTTATAAAACGGAACTGATCTAATTAATTAGCTACGCTTTTAACATGGTATCCAGGAATTTTATATTCAGAATGCTCATTAAAGCACATTTTACCTCGTCACCATTCCACAAAGATTTAAAGAGATAACTACAGGGTCAAGGACTGCTATTGACGGGGGACTCTGAGATCTCGCCCCTCTCCCGAATAAAATTTAAAACTCTGTTTTTTTTTGTTTGTCATAAATATAAATTTCATTATTTTGATTATGTAAAAGATTTAAAAGTATCCCACATTTAAAATGATGTCAACATTTGAAATATGCATTGTTGTTTTTATTAAGGAAGGCCTAAGTTTAGGGTATATCCCCGACATTTGCCATTTATGAGGACTAAGGAAAACCTGGGAAAAACTCAGGAGAATCGAACTCCTGACCACTCCACTCACGATTTCTTGGTCACCAGTGTCGGGGTGGGTCCTAGTGGTCTAGTAATAACCATATTTGCATCGTAGACCCAAGATCGGTTCAATCCTGGCGAGGATTTTGTCGGGAGTAAAAATCCTAAGTATGACTTCTTTCGGGAGGGAAGTAAAGCCGTGGATCCCGGCATGTATAAGAACCAGAAATTGCCTCTGAGCAAAATTTATCGGCCGTATTAAGGCCTGAATTGAATGAGAGGCAGATGATCTGAGATGTTAAAGAGCATCCGGAAATAAACCAAATAAATAAGCAGCCCGGGACGGTGTTGATTTATGCTGTTCCGTAGCAAGCAGCTAGATTAACTTATACTTCCTGCCAGTGAGGGAATTCTACCACTCACAGCTGAATGTTAACGTACTGGAAATTCATGTTTCTGGGCTTCTGAAATGATAAGAACTAATACGAATTGCTTATATTCACTGTATATTTATATGATCATAGAAGCGAATCTTAAGAGGAGAGACCGCCACGGGTGGCCGAGGTCGTTAAGGCACGGACTCATGAGTAGGAGGTCTGGGGTTCCAACATCAGGACCGTCCTCTCTGACTGAGGTTTTTCCCAGGATTTCCTCAGTCCTCATAAATGGCAAAAGCCGGGGAGGTACCCTAAACTTGTCGGTCCTGGTGGTGTAGCCTGCTAAACCCAAGATCGCGGGTTCAAACCCGGCCAGGATCGATGGATTTTTTCGGGCGTAAAAAATCCTAAGTATGGCCTCCTTCGGAAGGGAAGTAAAACTGTGGGTCCCTTGTCGTACATTTACTGCACATAAACGAACCTCAAGCCTGAAAAAAGAGGTCTCTGAGCAAAATTTGTCGGCCGTTTCGTGCTCTGAATTGAATGGGACGCTTATGACCTAAGATGTTAAAGAGTATATAAAAAAATAAAAAATACCTAAACTTAGGCCTGGAACGCCTCCTTCCTTAAAAAAAATCCTTTCCCAATATATCATTTCATTTCATGTATCATCAGTGCCCCGCCTGTGGTGCCTCAACAGTAAAAACGGGTGTTAAATACTATTAAAAAAAAGTAGAAGAAGGAGAGGGAGAACCAGTAAAGGAGACAATAATTAATGAAAGTGACAATGAATACAAGTTTTTACACTAAACCTCTAGGGGTTTCAGCTGCCAACGGCAAGTGAAAGTATTTGACTATTTTTAACCCGTCACCTGCAACCACCAGTTTTAAACTAGAGCAGAAGTAGCTGTGATTGGTACCTTAGAGCGTACTACTGTGAAAGTGTCTGAATTGCAAAGAGCTGTTTTAGTTCATTAAATGTATGTGATAAAAATAGAAATTTTAAATACTGGGTACCAAATCCAGAACTTACTATTGTACAAGTGCAAACCTAGTGTAAAACTGTAGGTGTTTTACAGGAACATTTGATAGTTCCATCTGTAAGAAAAGCTTGTGCTTAAGTGGGTGTGAAGAGGAACTTGTTTTATTTTTCTTTGTGTGCTTGTTGTACGACAATAATGATGGCGCATGCAATTCCAGTTCAAATGAAAGATAAACATGCCGGTTTGACTATTTACTCTTGGATTAAATGTTGCTCTTTGTATGCTGCTTTTACTGATAAACATCATCTACTTCATGCTTTAGGACATAAGTCCCGTTGCTACTTAGAACTGGTCTTTTTTTTAACACTTTTTTGTGTCTACATGATCTCTTTTTACTCTAGGTATAACATTTAAAATCAAAAGTGAAATTCTCTCTCAAGGCATAAGTTTAATTTATTTAGTTGACTTAATTACGGACGCTCTTTAATATCTCAGTTCATTCTCAGCCTTCCATTTGATTCAGGCCTTAAAATGGCCGATAAGTGTTTCTAAGAAACCTCTTCTTTCAAGCTTAAGGTTCTAATTTGCTAAAGTTATACCCCTTTTTAAGAAAGGCAAAAGAAATTGTCTAAGTGCCATAAATGCAGGTACGTCTATTTTAAACAATGCTACGAAAATATCAAGGATGTTAACAACGTTGTAGGTAGGTTCTTTGATATTGCCAATGCTTTTGACACTGTTTTTCATCATATACTTTTTCATAAATTTGGTTTTTATGGCTTTCAGAGAAAAAATGTTGATTTTTAAGGTCTTATTTCAGTAATAGACACCAGGCAACCTATTTCAAAGGAAGTTTATCAAATGTAAACTTATAGATCATGGAGTTCATCACGGTTTCATATTAGGGCCGTATTTTTATGTTAAGAATCCACCGCCTGTGTCGCCTCAGTAGTAAAAACGGGCTTTAAACACTTAAAAGAATATTGTAAGATTATAATGATTAATAATATTATTTTCTTTAGTTATATTTAACATTAAAATCTGTCAGCTGTTTTTTTTTCATACCCTTACAGCATCGTATAAATAAATAATATATATTTAAACAGACAGTGAGGGGCTATATCTCTGTCATACACCTAACTTTATTTTGGCATGCAGTAATTTTCTTTTTTTGTTTTAATTTATTCTGGTTCCTCCATATACATTTTATAAACTTTATTAGATGTTAAAGTACATCTCTTTTGTGCATTATATTCCAGAAGAGTTGGCAAATCTACATTGTCGAAAACCTTTACCCAATCAATAAATAATAATGGAAGCAGTTTTGTATTAAAACTCCCTATGGAATTTAATTCTTCTCCTCTTCTCGTTGGCGCTGCAGCCTGGAGTGAGTCTTGGCCTGCCGCAGCGAGCTCTGCTTCCTCTAGCTCTGTCTCATACGACATAAGTGATAAGTGGGCAGGTCACTGATCACAATAAACGGCTCCCTAGATAGAAGGTTGCTACCTCTTTATCAGGCAGCTGCCCAATTGTCCTCACGAGACTGGGTGGATCCTGTTCCAAAAAAATCATAAACGGGTGCCGGGAATCAAACACGGGCCTCCCGGACATCTATCAGATAACTGCTGGACCAAGGAGGTGGTCTTGAGATTCAACAGTTGTTCTAAAATAAACATATTACATGCAGGGTTGCCTGGTTGTCATAGAGTTTGTCGGAATCTGAGATCCGACTGCAATGGACTTCTTTCTTTGCAGGTGATGAGTCAATTTTTTTAATGTGGAGAATGGCAGAAACTGTCCTCCCGACTTAAACTGCATCATCCGCCATTGCTGCCATAATTGTGTCCGATTTCCTGAAAGCCATAGCTCTCACAATAATAGCCCTAAGGATTAGATCATTGTCGTTGAGTCTAATTTTCATTTTGCCAAGATAAGCAAACGATATACTGTACCAAGTTTTGATACCTAGGTAGTAGCTTGAGATTCTCAAGCGGAAACTAATCCGGAATACCCTGCAGATTTTCAGCGACGATGCAATGGGATCACACAAATTGAAAAGTGACTTAAAGTAGTTCAAAGATGAACACACTGGCATATAATGATCAACAATCTGGGAGGCTATCAGCAAGCCAAGTGTTGATATTATAGTATATGCTCTTTGATTATCGCCGAGAATTTATGGGATCAATATATTCAATTTGTTGTTCTTTTTCTTGTGCTGTATTGGCTTGTTGCATCTTCATAGGTACTGCATTTTGCTATTAGTCCTGGGCCTTTCCACACCTCTGAATTCTTTAGGCTTGTATCGCAAGATCTTATTTGGCAAGCACTGCTCCTGCATTCTGTTTACCGGCAACCAAATTACTATTGTCATGAAGAAAATATAAAAGGAGATCATAAATATATAATTATGTGAAGGCCATTTTCATTAAATCCATTCATTTTCACGTTTCTATGGAATATCGTGTATTTGTGAAAAACAATAATTTTTAAGAATATAAACACCCCCAGAACAATGCTAGATATTAAAAATATGAATATTGCATATAATGGCACACAAATCAAATAAACAGTGTAAGCCATATTTAATATAAAATTTCATCAAAGACATAAAGCAATTAACTTGACTAACTTCTCCATGGAAAATAGTAAAATCAATGGCTGATTACTCCCTTCCCTTCTTTCTCTGGCAAAAAGTGTGTCAATATAAATTTGATGTTTCATCAAGAAGAATTCTTATTAAGATCATGAACGTATACCTATATGAAAAACGGTCATGTTACGGAGCGAGAAGTCAGCTGTACCACTTTGAATTGAGAGTGTTGACTGTGTGATAACTACAGTCATGCAAGGCATAAGGACTTTATTGATAGATAGGAAATGCTTTTCATTGTAATTTTGTTTACGTTTAATTTTTTCATATCTAAGTGCTATATTTGCAATTTTGACATTTTTGTATGTTTCATTGCATTTATGTGAAATTAAAAATTCTAATTTATTTTGATTAAATTAATGGATCTTAAAGTAACACCAATAATATTTAATGTGAGGGTGTATTGGATTGTTAATCACGAAAAGAATATGTCCGTATTTCAGCCATGCTCAAGTGCTGGCCGTTTGTGTCTACACTCTCAGTCGGGGCACCCCCGAGAGGACGGACGAGGCGAGATGGATAAAGGATAGACAGGATTCACGGGCGACAAAGTTCGGAGATAAATCGGGTCCTTAATATTCAAAGTCCTCTTCTCCAAAGAATTCCAACCTCTCAGAAGAGCCGCTTCCACACCAAATGCTGGAGGAGAATCTTACAAATCACAAGCCGCCGCCGCCGCGCTGCACACAGCACCATCTCATATCGCCTGACACTTTCAACCGTGCAACATAATCACAAAATCAATTGAGGTGAAATATGAAAACAGAAATTTCACAAAAAGGTCTATCTCAGCATACCTAAGAACCAAATGATTTGAACCCTGGACCTCCAAAATGTGAGTTCCAAGCGTTACTGCCTAAGCCAACTGGCTCCGTAGGGCAAAAAGTGCTATAAATTTTTGTGAAGAACTGTACATTATAACGTTTGCAGCACAGCAGGTAATTTTGTACACCATAATTGAGCGACATATAAAAAATTACCGTTTTCATTGTTAATTATTTCTAGTGTTGGTTTCCTCTTCTTTTTTCCAGTTTTTACTCCTCTAATTACAAATAATTATTTATGGGTTTTTAATGTAGTCTAATGCAAAAAGGATATTGGCAATGTAATTGCAGGCAGTTTAAATAAATAATGATTACAGCTTTTGTTCCCGGAGCAGTAATACGCTACACTTTTGTGTGATATTCATATGTTTGCAATGTCAAACAGAAATACGTTTTCTGTTTCAACATTTTGTGACTGTCATAATAGACAGTAATATTTGATTTTCCGTAGGAAAGTGTGCAAGTTCTAGGCGAATAGGTACATACTATTTCTGATGTGAAAATATTATCACAGTAGTGGTGTTTATAATGTTTTATGCTGCTTGCAGAGTGAAAAAGAAACATCATGTAATGATACAACAGAGATACGGCATCTGTGTAGCAAATTCCTGCATTTCATCTAAATATTCTTTTGTAAGAACAAGGTGAGGGTTTGAAGCATATCTTAGCAAGTTCCAAAGGAATGCAGCTATTGCGGTTGTACCCATGAAACCGCATTTTTTTTTTAAATTATTGTACAACTCTCCATCGATCCTATTTACTAGTATCAAAAAGACAACGGAAAAATATTATGTATATATATATACATACATATATATGCATTTATTATATGTATTTATATTTATGTATTTAGCTGTCGCAATTTTGTTTTTTCTTAACGAAACTCTGTATATAACCTTCAATTAACAAACAATTTGTCCAGTTAGTTAACCAGCAAAATTGGACTATTGGGAGGGGGGTTTAACCTAAAGGGAAGTTTAAAAAAAATTAAAAATCGTTCTAGCTGCCATAATTTTAGTTTTTTTCTTCCTGCATGAAACTTTGTATATTTTACTAAAATAAATTAATAAAAACATTTTATGAAAAGCAGGGCAATTGGGTCATAAGGAGTAGGGGGTACACCTATAAACCAAATGGGAGTTATAACAAAATTTAAAAATCGCTCTTATGGCGTAATTTTAATTTTTTTAAAGGAAACTCGGTATGTGCCATATGAAATAAAGTAGAAATAATAGTTTCTGAAATTCAGTGAACTCACATTATTAGGATTGGGGGTTTACATGAAACCCAACATTTAAAAATTGCTCCAGCGGCACCAATATTTGATTTTTTGCAACGAAATTCGGTATATACAATTTAAATAAAACAAGAAAAATAGTTTCTGAAAATCAGGGAAATCGGGCTATTAGGAGTGGGGGTTCATTTGAAACCCAAAATGCATCTTGTAGCGGCCCCAATATGTTATTTCACAACAAAATCCAGTATAAAGCTTTTAAATAAAATTAGCAAAAATAGTTTCTGAAAATTAGAGAAATAAGATCATTATGAGTTGGAGTATACCTGAAAACCGAAATTTACAGACTGGAGGTAAAAGCGAAATGTAAAAATTGGTCTAGTGGCCGCAATTTTAAATAGTATTAAAGAAAATTCGGTATATACCATTTAAATAAAGTAAGAAAAATATTTTCTAAAAATCAGTGAAATCAGATTATTAAGAATGGAAGTTTACCTGAAACCCAACATTTAAAAATCGCTTAAGCGGTACCGATTTTTCCTTTTCCTAACAAAACTCGGTATGTACCATTAAAATTAAATAGGAAAAATGGTTTTTGAAAATAGTGAAATCAGATTCTTAAGAGTTGGGGTTTATCTGAAACACAAAATATAAACATTGCTCCAGGGGCACCTTTGCTTTTTCTGTATATACTATTTAAATAAAAAAGAAATATAGTTCCTGAAAATCAGAGAAACTGTGAGATTCTGTACGTGAAGAACATGTCTTCCGTTTAAAGTATCCTATAGTGCCTGTCACCGAATTAAATTTAGGGATGCAATAATTATGATTATGCCTGCGAAATTAGAATATTTATTATGTAACTTTATCCTTTAAACTGAATAAAGGAACTGTTTCTTCAAGTCGTGTAGGATAGCGTCAGAATACCCGACCTAACATATCGACACTAGAGCTTAGAGATTGAAGATCCCTGGTTTCGTAGCAGGACCAATAACCGCACTTTTGGGGTTTTAGCTTAATTGCGTATCACTAAAAATGGCAATGAAGGCAAAATGATATTGTTAATAGAATCTATGGACTGTATGCTATAAATGAGAAGTAACATTTTATAGTTCACCAAATAAATAAAAGGTTTCACTTAAAACGTACTCTGTTTCTACAAATTCACTTACAGCAAAACATTCAAATAATAAAAAAGGCATCATCCTGTCTCTTTGTCTCTAGCTCTGTTTTCCCACAAATCCATGAGCAAGAATCGATAAATTAGCAACCAACAATCAATCATACATAATATGTAAAAGAAGTAAAATAACTGATCACTCCATCCGATCGATTCTCGTATCATATGAAGAAGCTATGGAAATATACTCCTATAATAATATAAAAAGAAAAGTGCAACACATGCAAATAGCATGCCATTATTTGCTCTTCTCAGTTGGTTTTACTGAGTAAATCGAACTGAAATAATCAATCATTCACAGTTACTAAATAGTTAGATGTTCATAAATGTCAGTTCAAAAATATTTGTGAGCATATTTTAGTTATTTGAATTTTATTCTTTAAATAGTCATAGTGAATATCATTCAATGTTTTATAATTTCTGCTACGCTCTTGAATTTATCTGTAATCTCAGTAAGATTATTTAAAGATTTCCGAGGATTTCCTCAGGTTTGTACGATTAAGTCAATGCACTAATTTTGAAATCTCTGAATGAATACATTTTAGGTGCAAAACAGATCGGCTTTTCAAGGGTAGCAAGGTACAGTTCTGCTGTGCGTCTCTTTTGCCCAGTATATATGCAATTATTAATTTCATGATATTCCGTTTTTAATTAAAATTTAAACTCTTTCTGAGTGCTGGCATTCAAATTTATTGGTAACAGCTCGCTGTTTTGGCATGGTACTCACACCTGTGTCCTCTGGTACAGCCAGATTCCTTAAGAACAATTTTTGTTGCATTTGTGACCAGTTTCATAGAGGTTTCCATGGCAGCGGTAGATGCTTGTTTTATGCTCACAGATAGCAAGTACAGCCACTAAGCATCTCTCCTAAAGGTGGGGAGAAACATGTGTCGCTGGTTCTCGCTTCCATAGCGGTTCAGAAGAATGAGCGAGCCGGCGAGCATTGCCAGTTTACTAAATATACTTTTTTGAGACTTCGTTTAGCTACAACAATTTTTTAAATGTTAAGTTTATTGATGTAAAGATTTTGTTACATGTTTTACAGTCTGTAGCTACAAAAATGAAGCTTTTTGGATTGTTATAGTATTACTTTAATTGCTATTGCATTTAAGCGATTCGTGTGGTACTACTATTTGTAGTTTCGGTTTTCATTTCAATGTGTAAGATATTGTTGCACTTACATAAAATTACGTACAAATCTTGTATAAGAACGTCAATAAACTTTTTAAACGTTCGTTTAAAAAGTGCCTCTGTAGTAACTTTGGTGTATTGTAGTTCATGTTAAAATATAGTAGCTTTACTTTATCAGCCATCTGTAGAGAATAAATAGTCTATATATAACAGTGAGTAAATACAATTGTGTACATGAGTGTATTTTTATACTCAACTGTGTAGAAGATATTCAACATTATTTTCAAATTAAACTCCTTTTGTGGAGGTAGGGCTGCACCAACTTTTTGTCTTGAGCCACTATTGGTGCGAAATATATACTTTAGGATCATATTCTCAGTACCTACTGAATGATTTGTTGGCTTATTGTTTTAGGAATGTTTATGTTGGTCTCTGAGTTGGCATTATCAAATTGATTTTGAGTGAACCAGTTTCATGCGATTTCCGTATAACGTTGACGTTCATGATATTTTGTCTCTGTGTAGAAGAGTGGAGAACGAAAAAGGAAGTCCAGGATAACAAACTCGGCAACTTGTACAGTTTACTTACTTTGTCTCCGTGTAGGTTTAGGGGGCTTAGTAGAGAAGCTTTGTTTAGTGAGCCTGTCAGGGAAAGGTTAGGTGTGTGACTTAAAGTGGATTTATCTTTTTACCAACAACTTGAGATTAATTGTGCTCTCCTTTGCTATATCCTGAAAGGAACCCTAGTGTCCCTGTCGGCAGTACATTGCATGAGTGCCTGGTTGGTGTCTAAAGCCTTCAGCTGTTTTCTGTTTGAAGCTGTTAGCATGCCTGCAGAATACAGTCATTTCTCAAGTGCGCTTTGACCAATGGCAAAGAGAGTTATACCAGCGTTTTCGCAGGTTTTTTGTACTTCCACATTTCAAAGAGATTTTTTTATTTATTAACTTTTTAAAAAACGCATATTTACTGGAAACCAAAGGGGAATTTACATTTTGTTGATATGTTTCTAATTTTTCTGTATTAATTCGACAGTTCCCATTTCAATGTTTGGACAGCCTTTGTAAGGCCTGCAAACAGCCCCATTAACGTTTATATTTTATAGTTTAGTATAGCATGTACATACTTGTATAAATTAATTTGCCCAGATCAATTTTTAAACATTTTATTATTGTCGAAATATTACATGCTTTATGACTAGAGCTTTATTTAATAATTTTCATGTTTTACTGTAGTATATTTAGGTAGATGAAAATTGTTTTTGTGGCAGTTATTTTATACATATATGGAATAAGGCACTTAACACTGCCGTGTCAAATTTCTTCTATACTATTATCGACAAACTGTTTTCGCTAATAGAGGGGCACGTATGGTTTCATAAAACTAGCCCTAAGAAAATTAATATTATTAATAAAAAGAGTATTTTCAGCACGAAATTTTAATTTTTAAGTGGAATAGCCACAACTACAGCTAAACTTTAACTAAATTAAATAATAATAATAATAATAATAATAATAATAATAATAATAATAATAATAATAATAATAATAATAATAATAATAATAATAATGTTTACCGCATGATTCTAATGCAAGTAGTTTAATAATCGATTCTTGACTGAAAGGAAGAGCTGTAATATTAAACAACAATATTCAACTCTTTATGGATATATTGTTTTCTTTTTTTCATATTAATCATCTGAAACTGACCCGATCTTATAATTTAACAATCCTTGATTTATTTCCAAGGGGAAATACTAATACTATAGGACAGTTTAAAAGGATGTGCCCACTACACCGACTACTCGTCTACGAGCCAGACATATCTCCTAGGCTTATGGTAAGAGGGACAGAGAGCTGCAGATTTATTGTTAATATTAATGCTCTATGAGCTAGTTTTGTAAGCCCGCATGTATCCTTCAATATAACGAAAACAGCTCATGGCTATCAATAATACTATAGCAAATATTTGATATGGTAGTTTTGAGTTCCTCATATTAACATGGACGCCTTAATTATGACCTACAACCACCACCATTACATTCCAATCTGGTAGAGCAAATCAATAACCTTTCACATTATTTAACTCCTTTTAAGACGTATCGTAAAAGGATACAATCGGGTGCTGGCATATATATTCTATCTCCAAGGACCAACGTTAGCACAAGCCTGTTGAATATTGTTTCAGTTTTACAGGCAGAAGTACTTGCTTTCCTGAACTGTGCTTATAGATCACCCAAAACGAATGCTCATCCTCTCAGATAGTTAAAATATCTTAAAAGCACTACCCTCCGACCAGGTGAAATTAAAACTAATATGAGAATGTCGAAATGCCCTAGCATTTCGCAACAGGCTCGAACTACGGTGTTTGCAGGGGTATCAGGGCATTTATGGAAATGAGAAAGCAGATCAGCTGGCAAAGAGGGGTGCTGATACACCCTTTTCTGTCCCTGAGCCCGCGGTTGTAATCAGTGCACATACTACTAAAACTGCGGTTAAGACATGGATGGAGGATAAACATCAACTAAGGTGGTAAATTTATCCTGGAGAAAGGCAAGCTAGGAAATTTGTCTTCGGCCCTAACAACTGTCTTTCCATACATTGTATATCACTCTAGACTGCACAGCACAACTGTCCGAAGCATCGAAATTCCCCTTGCAACTGACTGCAAGAGAGAGAATGGTGTGGTGCATACCACGTAGGAAATTTCAGCGATTACAAGGGAATAGGATGTTGATTGACCCATCTAAGTTGTTTAAACTGCTCTTATTATACGTTTTTTCGTGTAGTTGAAATGATGGCTTGTTCATTTACAATAACCTAGCATTATCTTACTCTTAAATTCATCACCAAACAAGTAATTAAACACATTCTGTATTAAAGTCACTGTTTAATTATTAATGTTGACAATATTCTCAATAAAACTCACGTATCACATCAATAGTAGCAGCAATAATGTAGTTTTAACTGTTCAACAGATTTAGAGGGAAAATATAGTAGTAGTTGAAGTATTTTTATTAAAGTGTTACCACTATAACATAACTCAAAACAACTTCAATAGGCACAGGGTCCAACTGACCGTGCATGCTTTTATAATACACTACAAAAAATACCCGAAGAACAATTTTCAAAAATATCAAAAATACACATAAAATATAAAGGAATCTCATTATGAATGATACACAGTTGGATTCAGCTAATTTGTTTCAACCCAACCCCCTTCCCAGTTATCAGCCTTTCACTTTCATCAGAAATTTACCTAATCTCTCCTTCCCTTGCTTGCCTGCCAGCAAAGCCCAACATGACCATCTTCGTCTGTTCGATCCTGTAAAGAAGTGCGGTAGATACTTTTCCCTCCATTCTTCAGCACTGCTACATTCAACCAGAATGTGTGTTCATGATTCCTCCTCTCTACATATGGGGCAAACACTCTGCTCATATTTATCAGTGATCTTAATGATCAAAACAGGGGCCAGATTTACTAGACAGATTACGGACTGGGAGATCCTTCCTTCGTTCCGATTTTAGCCCCATATTTTACTTCCAGCGAGAACATTTCTCTGCCTCACGCAAATGTCCGCTGCCTATCCATATCCCTCAAATAGTTCCTAACCCTCCTTCATACGCTCTTTCTATTGCACTGACCCGCCAAGTCCTATTGTTTCTAGTCCCTTTCTTAATTTCAATGTCTAGAAAAATGTTAAAAAAAAAAAAAACAGCAGTTCGCATTGGGCCCTGGCTGTCCCGACTCCTTGCCAGTAATGGAAGGTTCTACGAAATTTCTCAAGTTAGGTTATTACAGCTCTCAAGTCAATCTGAGGTGCGGAAGGGGAGAAACATACAATCTTAGTAATGGAATGCACCATAATTTAAAAACTGTCTTATGAATTATCAAAATATCTTGCGCATTACTTATTGCAACAAACCTTGTCGTAAATATTCAACTCAGAAAATTTTATCTTTATTACTTGTACATAATGTAAAATATGATTGTATACATTATATTCAGTCAATTAAATATAAAACCACATTTGTTCTTCTTATATCAACTACACGCAATTATGATAAAATGGAGGAGTAAGATAAGATATGTTAAAGTGAAAGTAAGAATTTCATAAGGTGAGTAAATGAGGGACAATGACTAGAACAAGTTCCTAAAATAACTGAAAAAACAGCAAACCAAGTTTTAGGGGTTTTTTCACAATAGTTATATCAGCAAGTTGTCATTTTTCGTTCTATTTATTTTTTCTTTTCTTTTTCACACGTTTAAAACAATTTTTTCCCATTTATTGCTTGTACATCCTTTCCATTTTTTCCCCTTGGATAACAGCAAGATTTTGAGACTCATTAAAATCATCATATATGTTACATAATTTTCGAATGCCTGAATTATTCATAAAATTAAAAACACGGCGAAACCTCTCTAACCCTGCCGGTATGATTTAATAAAAAAAAATATCCAGTTTAACGAGATGGCAATGGTAGAGGGACGTAGGTTTTCATGTACACATACAGTGTAGTGCCCAATAAAAATAAAATTAAAGTTACTAACCTGCGCCTTTCTCTTATTGAAACTACACACAGAATGCATGTAAACTTTTGCACTTTATACCTCAGCAGTAAACTGAATGCTAACATGCTTGTTTTACACGGGCAATTGTTTACTACAATAAGTTTACAGTTATGCATGGAGTACTTTCTGGGTATTTAGTAAAGAATTAAGGAAACATATCAGAGAATAAAAGTTAAATACCACTGTTTCCATACCACTCCATTGCAAAGCAAAGAAATAAATTTCAATCAATCTCAAACAGGTAGCAGAAAGCCAGTTAGGAAGAATAAAAAGCATCCTTTTGATGTCACAGTACTATGTACCTGCTAATGACCCGGAGCACGGAAATATTGGTTAAAATAATGAGGCAAAAAGACACATAAAACACTGAAAATAGACAGTAATATAATTAAAATAGGCATTATTAAAAGTAAAAGCAGAGAGTAATACCACTTACCATTAATTCAAATAAGTATGAGATACTTAATAATTTCTTTATCACATAATTAAAGTACTTAAGCTTACTTTTCTTGGTTACAAGCAACAACAAGGTGTTTTAAGGGGTTAAGGATGAGCAGTGGTCGAGTTCATTTTCTGTTTATGCGTTTGTACGGAAAATTAGGTTAGTATCTCACTTACTTCCGTACTGAACACATTGTAGGGACGATATATTGCACAGCTGTACCTCTCTCATCTTTCTCGCTTGCAACTATTTGTTACATTTATGCAGCTGAGAAGTTATCCCCTACGCCAATTTCCTAGAATTGTCTCGTTACAAGGTCATTCGCCAGGACTATTCAAGACTTCAATGCTTCCCTCATCCTCTCTATTTCCTGGTATTGTATATCCGAGGTAACCGTGCATTCCTTTCATTGATGAAGGTTCTGCCACTTAAAGACATAAGTGAATGGGTTCAGGAAAAGTGTTTGACTGCTTGAGAAGAAATAAACGTATAAGATTCTCAATAGATAGTTCTGTGAGGTAAACATGCTGAAACAAGCAAAAAAAAAAGTTATAAAGCTTAAAATAGAAAACAGGAGCCAAAATAGGCCAAAAAGGAAAATAAAAACGGTCCCTGCCCACCCCAAATGTACAGTAACATGTTCTTTTCTAACTGACTCTTTAAATACATCTACCCAGATAGAAAAGACATTTTGCCTAACTTCTTCAATTGAAGCTTTAGAGATAAATGTGAACAAAACTTAAATAAGTTAGCAGAAATTCATAACAGAAAGAAAAATTGCCTGGTTAAGACGAAAAGATCGCCCAGTTTCCAGGATTCAGGTGTGTCCAATATAGAAGATATACTGGCCACTTTAAATCATAGAATTTTGTTCGGTTCAAAGAAAATATTTCCAATATAATGAGGTGTCTAACATACAATGGTATCGAAATACAGAAATTTTACTATAAAATACTTAAAAGCAGGTAAAATTTGTAATCTTTGCTAACATCATGTTACTGTCCTCCATGGCTACCGTCCTGAATTCAACCCTGATCAAGGCTGAAAGTTTTGGTATCACGTCGGAATCCCAGTAACAAGAGTAAGCTGCTAGAAGTCATCATCCACTCGTGGTTTAGAGCGATAACACAGAAGATCCCCAATGTTTGGTGTATTTAATGCCACGAAGAATCGAGGCAGTAATCAAATCAAGGGATATCCAACAAATAACACAAAGCAGCTGCAATTATTCATATGAATGTATTTAAGATGTGCTATTTACAGCTGTTGTTTTTATTAGTAGTAATTGTAATTTAATTTGCTCTTTTTCAAACATTGAACATTAAAACATGTTTGTCTAGTTTTCCTGGACATTTTACTTCAATAAAAGCATTAATTTCGATTAAAATGACAAGATTAATGTAACATTTAACAAAATTCTCTAAAGTGTCCAGGATTAATGCCAATACTGTATGATTATAACAATGGTTTATTGTAAAACCGCAATAATTCTGGAATGGGGGATGCGCCAGTTCAGAAAAGCTTTATAAAATTGCAAAGCTTACAAAATTCATGAGAGGGGTAGCTATAAGAGTCGAAAGTTTTCACATTCTTTTTCTCAATAAATGTGTAAAAATGAACTTCAGCGATGAATGCACGTGCATAGGATATAACACATTTCAACAAAACAAAATTCTCTTTCAGTGTGTGGTCTTATTACGCCTTTAAACTGTAGGGATATACAGTGAAACTCACGCGATAGGGTGTGTACGTTTCTTCGTTCTTGAGATAAGGGCAACGTGAATAAATTATACAATTATCTATACTTGTTACAATTATCATTGATGAAGGGAAAAAAATTGTGCAAAACCTCACATTAGCCTTAATAATGCAAATTTAATCTATGGAGATATACTGTGAAAGTCAGGCGATAAAGTATGAGCCCGAAATAGGCGAACATTTCTTCATTCTTAAGATAGAGCAATGTAAGAAAATGCCGCCCTTATCTATACTTCATTGTGTATTTATCTTTGGTGAAGAAAAAATAAATATTTAGGGCACTAAATGAATGCAAAAACCTCACATTATAAGACATTGCATTACAGATTTGGTTTAGTTCATTAATATTTTCCCATTAAAGGGGCGCTGTGATTTGCTTTCATTGTTGTGAATAGGAAGGACTGTCCGTAAACTGATAGTCAACTTGCCATTGTAAACAAACTTTTGACCTCTTCTAGCTCTAAAATGCTTTCATTATACACGTAACAAATAGAGAAACAATTCCAGGTTTTCAATCTCAGTAACCAACACATTACAACAAAAAGCACTGTCTCTGAATAGAAAGAAAAATTCAAGCTTTCCTGCTTGATACATAAATAACTATTCTAGCTGAAACCAAGGAAGTCTCAACTTCAAGGGGGGATATGTGGAATAAATAAATGATTTCAGCCCCTTTACAAACCCAAAGACTTACAAGCTCACCTCATATATAACTCTTCAATAATAGGTCGTTTATTTTTTTGATTGTTTACGTACAGATTTTAAAAAAAATATTTGAATATTTCCATCATACTGAATTTGAAAAAAATAATTAAGTAGGTAAGAAGGACTTTCGGAAACGATTTATAATACCTCGCAATCCATGGGTACGCCCATTCGTAGGGCGATGTCACCATGCAGATGATAGATAGCGGTTATAAGAAGTACGTGTAGCGAAAGGGCAGTGTTCGTTTGTTGTCAATTAGAGAAAGACGTGGACAGTATGGGAGACAACTATTATGTACAAAGATGAACTGCATGACGGTTGTGGAAGGAAGGCCTCAAAACTACAGACATTCTTAGACGTTTAACTGCGGTATTTCCGAACGTTCCTCGTATTAGGAACACTTGCATCAAATGGCATTCGGTAAACCCATCACGACGCGTTTCCTGTACAACGAAAACAAACAACTCAAACAAATTTCTTCGCAACGATCATGGGTAGTGGTTTAGATCTAAATATTTTAATACTCAGTTTATTTTCAGTGTATTTTGCACAGCATGATTCACAATACCGTGGTTCACAATTCCCTTTAGCAATACGACGTCCACAAACTATAGTGATCTGAGATCTCATTTAGTCTCTTCGAAAGTGATACGACAAGAGATTCGCAAATATCTCCTACTTTCTTCAAACCCTTCTCTCCTTGCTCTTAGAATTCGGAAGTCCAAAGTATGACACAGTCTTCTGATTTACCGATTGCATTTACAATATTGAGAATAGAACGACCGCATTCCCACAATTAATACATTCGTTATCTCCGACGGGTAAGGCATGCTGATAACTGACTGTGTCATTTCCGGTGCAATGCTTACTTAGCGCGGCAGCTGCCTGCCTTAGTGAACCACAGGACATGTTTACCATTGTACTCTGTAAGGGTCAAAATTAATTTAAATTTGTATGTAGTATTTTAAGGCGAGCGTTCGTTTTTCCGTCATAATATAATTTATTTGACACACAATGACCTATGTTTGACCTTGTAAAACGATGACATCAACGGTTCTTCAATTTAAATATCAATTATGTAACACAATTTATGTAGCTCTAAATGCATTATATCATCTCTCTTAAGTTTTATTTTTTATTTTGGTACTAGACGGGGCGGTGTATTTGCCAAAAAATTATTATCTTCTTTGGCAACCATGCCAAGCTATGCTAATGCTGTAATAAATACAACGATCTTTTTCCTTTTATTTTAACCCAATTATTAGCCTACTTTACGCTTATAAATGATACCTATGTTTAATAGTCAACTGATATAATACTTTCTCAGCTATTATAAACAGAATCGCCAATATAAACTGTTCATTTGCTTAAATTGCAATCTCTTGCCTTAGACATCATTAAAAGTAGATCAACCTGCTAGTATAATAATATTATAATATAATATATCTTATTATTAAGTTACATACAGAGAGAGCCAAAGAGTATTCAAGCTGTTACAGATCTGTTCAGTTATCGATAATAACTGAAACTGAAAATAGACTTCCTTTGACTATCTCTGAAATAAAATGAATTAATGATACAATTCCTGAGGGAAAAAAGAATATGAAACTGGCTCAACCGCTGTTTGTAACCAAAAAAAAAGGGGGGGGCTATAATTTCTGTCAATAATTATAGGCACTCTCTTGAAGGACAATAAGATACTTGATTTGTACTTGTGCTTGGGTATAATGTACTTGATTTGTTTTATTTTATCCAGAGAGGAGATAGTTCAGAGAATCGACGGCGACTTATCAATAGGTTGGATGATAGATATACCTATATTCCCGTTGGCTGATAGAAAAAATAATTTTCACACATTTCAATAATTTATTATTCATTACGCATGAGGCGTTGCGTAATAATCAGCAAGTGTGCCTCTGCTAACCAGGGGAACAAATGTCACGCTAGTGGTCGATACTTGTATGGCTCATTCATTATTTTCGAGGATAGAGTTAGTATGATGCCTCCTCCTAGGGATTTAATCTCATGCTTAGAATAAGATCACATATATTAAAAACAACCATTAAAGTTCAGTTTCCTTTTGAGGCACCCTCAGTAGAATTGATAGCTTTTGAACTAAGTATTAAAAATAAATTAAATTATTGAAGGAGTATTCTTATTAAATTATTAGTTTTACATAAACGTTAACACTATCAGGAAGTTTTTCACGTTATAACATTCTTTCTTCCAACCTAACCAGTAAATCCTCCTCTCATCTATGACAAGCCATCGATCTATTTATTTTTCTTCTTCGCCATAAGTACATTTCGACTTCGATTTTATTATGCATTTACAACCAAGATTTATATTTTGTTTGATAGAACAGCATGTCAATAAATACACACTTTTTCTTTATGCAAAACACTTATATTTCATAAAATTTCATGAATAAAAGTCTATGCAAAGAAATATTAACTATATTAAAATAAAACGTTCCTGTGACAGTCAAATAATAACAGTAATTAACCAAAACACAGTGCTGTTCTTTACCTCTATCGCAATTATTTTAAAATATTTATTATGTTATCTATTCAGTTGCCTCTTCATCACAGTAATATATTTTAATATTGCAAAATAACACATTCTTTGTCTACAGCTGTAGATACACGGAGGATTGCCCCAGCTAAGCTCGGGCGATCTTAAATGGCTCATCTGATGGAGCTATGTTTATGTCAGAAGTGCATTCTCGTAACAGCTTCAGTGTAAACGTGGAGTCTTTGTTGGTACAGCCGCATATTGGGGAAATTGGGGGAAAATTACATAAAATTGTGAATTTGTGGTAAGGGTACATCTACTTCTCTTACCAATCGGAAGAACTATTGAAAGAGGAGCAAGCACTGGTTGGACAGTTTACCCTCCCCTCTTCGCGACACTGGTTATAGTACAGTGATCAGTGATGCTTTCCCCCGCGGCGCGGGGTTTTTCCTATGAGCGAGCCCCCACTCGTTTGCATCGCTTTGGAGCTGATAGCAAGTCTGCTTGATTACTTACTGTCCTTGCTGATTGTCGCAGTCGTAGCGCAGCTGTTCCCGGGTGCATGTTGTGTTGTTCGTTTCTTAATTCGACTGTATACATAACGTTTATTATGACTCGTGTGTTTACAACGGCACACGGCACAGCTTGTCTTTATGTGGGATTCACGTATGTTATCTCAGTGGTGAAAGAATCATGGGACCAATTTTTTTCAGAGAAATTAATTGACAGGGAGCATGATCATACATTTTTTCAACAGGAATCTGCCACTACTCACACTGCGAATAATTCCATGACAGCAATTCAAAATGTATTTCCATAAGATAGAGTTTTAGTAGGGATTTGTGGCCTCCTTGGTTCCCCGATTTTATCTGAAATATTATTGTCTCCGAGGTAAATTAAAAAATGCAGTGTATAAGGCAAACTCGTACACCATATAAAAACTCAGAGATAATATTCGTCAGGAAATTGTCCGGATTTCTCAAAATGGAGTACAGCGAGTGATAAGCAATTTGCTAAAGAGATGCCAAAAATGTGTGGTGAGTGAAGGAAGGCAGTTTCAACAGTTTGTATATTGTGTATTGTTGTATGATTGGTTTGATTTATTGTATCACCCTCTCGCCAATCACCAAGTGCTTGCCTATCTAAATACTCCAGGAGGAAACAACCGTTCGCACGATATATTAGTAATTATAAAATGTTGTTAAGAAAAGAGTCTCAAGTTGTGTGTGGGTCCTATTGCTCAATTTTTCAAGAACGGACTTGACCAAGGGAAATTGCATCAGTAGCGACTTCTGACAAGACAGCCGGTGACTCAAGAAAGCTCATCAAAAAGAGATAAATCAGGAACATTCAAAAGCATGCCACATATTTCAGCAAAATTTACCGCTAGCACATGAGCAGTTCTTGAATAGAGCAGCACATTAAGGAAAATTGTATGAACTGGTGGCGTTTCTCTGAAAGATGCTTGAGTACACTTAAATTGGCATTTCTACCGTCCAATAGGCCAAAAAAGGCGAGCTCCAACTTCATCCGAGAAAACAAAGAAAAGTTTTGCAAACGATTCATGACAAAGGTTTTTGCACCTGAGAAATCTCAGGATTCACACAGTTGCAAATAAATAATGTCAAAATAAACTCAATCTACCTGCAGAAGAACAGCATGGACCCTATTTACGGCAAAGAAATTCTTCGCTTGTATGGTGACAATATTTCAAAAGCTTAAACATGACCACATTGCCAGATTACCCCTTACCTACCGGAAAGATGCTACGATTGGTGTCTTTAAATAAATTCGTGTGAAGTGACCATATGCTTCAGCTATGACTTTTTGCAGATTTGGTGGATTCAAATAAGACATTGACTTTAGATGTCAGACCATCATTGAGAGCCTTTGGAAAATATGCCAAGAGATTTTTGGGCTTACATTCCTCATCCTATGCTACGATGCAGTGCTCTAGAATGGAAATTGGGGGTTAAACTGAATGACGTTGGGCTCTATATGAACAAACTGTGAAGGAATATTGTTCCTATTAAAATAATTAACTGGCAATATCCCGAGCGTTGAGGTCAAAAGAAGGGTAATATAACCCTTAGAATACCATTACAAACTGTTTGTAACGCCTCTAAGATAACGGCTGTGATAGGAAAATTGAAAGAAAAGTAATGCAGGTTTGTTGTTTCTCATTCTTAGAACTAAAAGTAAAATTCGCTATCTCCAACCATTTATACGTAACCCGAAACAAGTTCATGATATTTAAACCGGATTCATAGCTCTGTATGAATTGATTTTACGGACGCTCTGTAACATCTCAGGTCATCACATTCAATTCCGGGCATGAAATGGCCCATTAATTTGACTCAGAGGCCTCTTCTTTCAGGCTTGAAATTCTTTTACTTGACGCAAATCTACGACACGGGATCCTCGTCTTTACTTCCCTTCTGAAGGGAGCTATACTTAGGAAAAAATTCATCGACCCTAGCCGAGATTGAGCACACGATCTTGGTCAAAGAGGCAAGTACGATTACCAGTAGACCACTAGGACTGACTCCATAGTTCTATGGAAAGAAGCTGTGATGATACCACAACATTACCTGTGGGTTAATGGTTTACTTTCAAATCGAACGGAAGCTCTGGTAGTTTGATCCCTCGATACTATGTCACTGTTTTCTTCATTTTGTCTTAGTCGCTATGAAGATGGAATACCGGATACAAAAATTCTTATTAAATGACAAATTCGATGAAAGCTACGCAAAGGGCATACCACATCGAATTTGGTGTTTGCAATCCCCAGACAAAAACTCAATGCTGGCGCTGATACGCAAATTGGAAACAACTGGTGAAACCGGCTAGTAATGTTCATCTACACTGTCGACGGTTGCTGAGGCTCGACAGAAGTGATCAACTCATAAGGCATTAAGGCGTTTGCCACAGGGGGCCCGAGGTACTGAAGTGTGTCCGAAAGCTGTAGGAAAACCATCTAAAGCCATAAAGAGTTATGATTGTCCGATAGTTGCAAGAATCAGTAAGGATAACAAGTGAACTACTGCCGATGGTTTTAGGCATCATTGTTCACAATCCTAGCTAATGTCCAATACATGGTTCACAGATAAGAATCGTTCCATTTGCATAGCTATGTCAACTCACGCGTCACATACATTTGGACCTCTCAAAACCCACACGCCATTCATAAAGCTCCTCTGCACTAGGTGAAAGTTGGGGCTTAGTGTGAAATATCCTCACAGAGAAAAGTGGGCCTAGTTTTTTCTTCGACAGGACTGTGGACACTGCAAAGTACCTTCACTGAATACCTGGATGATGTGGAGCTGCATCAAATGCGTTTACAGCAAGATTTCACCACATTTCATACATTAACCGAAGTTCATGGAGCTGAATGAAAGTTTCTTTGACGACCGGATACTTTCCAAGAACGATTTCTGTTAGGTTACTTGAAAGAGTATATGTCATATGAACGATTTGAACCAGAACGTTACAGACCTGATCAATGGCATTTACAACATAATCATTCAACAAATGGTCAGAAATACGAACAGAGTTTTCAGTTGTGCCTTCAGGAGGAGGGAGAGCGATTTAAATACTGTTGTACAGTTAGTAAATGAAGTGCAAAATGTTGTTGTTATTGTCATTCTTGTTGAAATAAATAAATTTAGAAATGTGCGAATTTTATGTTAATCGTTGTGTATTAGCCTTGACATACCTATCAAAATCATTTCATATGGAATAACATTACACTAATAAACGTTTAATATCAGTTCTTCTTGTATGTTTTGTGCTTATACATGAGTTATTTAACACACTAGAGTTATATATACTTATATATAACTCCGCAGAAGTCAAATTATTCCTTTTGTACGAACTGAAAACTCACTTCTCTCAACTTTGATAGAGATAATTCTGCAAATAAGTTTTAGAAATCTATCATAGCATTTTCTACGTAGGTATATGTGCCTTTTGTTTTTATGATTGTTTAACTTTTGGAACCTAAATTCCTTTTATGCAGTCCTAACATCAAAACACACTTTTTGTAACACTATAAAAATTGTGCACGACCAACATAATTCTGCCACTGTGCCAGAAAATGTTACCTAGCAACTAGTATTCAATGAAGTCATCACTGCCTTCACAACGCAATTTCAAACAACATACCTGTAAGAAAAAGCTAAAATCTTAACCAACATATCAATGTGCAAACACGAGAATTGATTTATTAAACAAGTGTTTTGAAACCACAACAACAATGTAAGTTATTATCATAAATTAACTTCCATTATCTTGGAAACATTGAAAATTCAATTAATTAACTAACTAACCACATTACAATTTATTTCCTTTCAAAATTAATCTTGAACCATTAATAATCTTTATTATGCTAACAGAAAACTTCCTTAACCTAAATGCATTGATTTTATATCCATGAGTTACTTGGTAAATATCAAAAGTTCAATCAGTTACATTAGAAAATGTTATTCCTGAGCCATTACTGATATCTACTGCATTAACATTTCACCTTCCTACTGTTATTATTATTATTATTATTATTATTATTATTTCCACCTTTCTAATCCCTTAACTTAATTGCTATATTAATAATCAATAAACGTTATATTATATGTTTACCAACTCTGGAAAATATGGCAGCAAGGATTTTTTCATTAGTTGAACTAACAAGTTTCTCTTTTCTCCATCCACAGAATTTATCTATTTCATTTTTGTATACACGTTTCCATTTTTTAGGAATTAACAAACCCTCCGCAACCTCAATTTCCTATATAATTTCTCTTGGAATGATATCCATATTTTCAATATCAAATATTGCGGAATTCGCATCCATTTGCATTACGTCATTCTACGACGTCTTAATATCACATTTTAATTTTTTTTTATCATTTTTAAAATGTTTCAATGCTATAATTGCATAAAACGTTGTATGTAGCTAGTGCATAATCTTCATTCTGACAATCGTGAAAATTAACGCGAGTGGAAGTGAAGATATACAGTATACACAAATAGCTATTTTCTTATTTTCGCTGACGAAGGAGAAAAAATTTACACTTTAAATATCCTGCGAAAAAGTCATTTGTCTTAAAAAACCTACTAAATGCTAATTTTAATGGGACTAACTTCAATAGCCCAAAAGTAAGCATGTATTTCACTAATATTACATACGTATATTAATAAACATATTAATAAATATTATTTTAAAACTACAAGTCAAATAGCGCAGCTTTGAGGAAATATGACTCTTGCAAGAAAACAAAGCAGCCTTACTAGGCTTCATGAGTTCTTCCCACGCCGCCATAATGTTATTTTTCCCAACTTCTTCTTTGCAAGATGCCAAGATTCGACATCGTTTTTTTTCTTTTAAATCATTGGAGTTCTCTGTCCGCTAGACACACACAGACACACCTACACTTCAAAAGTAGAATAAGACAGACCTCACATTTGTTGAAAATAGCCCGGTGTTGCGGCAAGGACGGCCCTGTAGCCCGTAATATGCGGGCCTCTTGCGTCACAGCAGATCCATGCAGAATGGACGCTACCTACTGCAGCGTTCAGGGGAAACAAGCGAGCACTAGTGGCAAAAGCTTTTTTTTACACGGGCGCCAGTACAGTTGATAGGTCAAGGATTGAAAGCTATAGTCAGAGATAACCTTAAAAATTAAACATTTTCATCTGCAATATGCAACACTGGCAACAAAATGATCGTTAATGTGGAATTGCTCGTAAACTATTTATTAATATAATTATTTAATGGGGGCTTAGTGCGATACATCAATTTCAGTTCAAAATCTGCATAATGGTAGGCATTCGTTCAAAGTAACAAAATAATGTAGAGCCTTATGAAGGATATGGAATAAAGATAATAATGAAAATGTAATTATTTTTCTTGACAAGTAATATCTTTTTCCCCCTTGTGATTTTATATAAAAAGGAAAAATCCAGAAAAAAGAGTTCCTTATAATTTTATCTTGCTTCCTTTCCCAAATGAGTGATTTTCGTCCTCGTCTTCTAGTCCTTTCTCTTTGTTTTGTTTTGTTTTGTTTTGTTTTTTTCTGTTCTTCTTTACCATCCATGAAGGGATTAGTACGTTTCTATATAATAGAAACTATCTTTTTATCTCTCCAGTGGATGGCCTATGTTTCTCTTTAAATTGGTCTGTAATTCGATAATATAGTTTTGGGAAATCTTATCAGGGGCATTCTTTGTTTGTATGTATACAATTATGGCAAGTAATATCAGAAGAGGGTCTGAGATTGCCAAACAGAGTGAATGGGTGAATTTATTTGAAAGCTCAAACCCTGAAGTGATATTTATTAGGACTATTTCACGAATAAAATAAGAATTTAAATATAATTCCCCATAAACTGACTTACAAAATTGTAATAACTGTATATTTGTGTGATGAAAACTAAACTTTTCAAACCATCTTGCAACAGACGAATGTCGACTGTCAATAATGTCAATAGAGAAGAACCAAATACGGGTTTAGAACTATTTCATGAATAGAATAAGAGACTTGAAATTGGCGCATTGTTAACAATTGTATAAAAATTTATGCTTATTTATGAATACTTACCTATTCAGAAAGCGTAAGACTGAAATAGATGGAAGTCGATTGCTATAGTCGCTACTGTTCGATTTACTAATACCAACCGAGAAAAACGAAATAGAGATAACATACTACCATTCTGAACAAGGTACTAATTAAAATGTATGGTTACTTAGGCAGGTAGTGTTACATAATTTACAAAATTATTTCAGAAGGTTTGGCTAAATGCGCAAAAACAATTTTTTGAGTGAATACACGTTTAGTTAGTTAAATATAAAATAATTATTGAAAACACATTTGAATGAAGGGGCTGCAATTTAACTGGATACAAAGAAAATTTGGGAATTAGTAGATGTAGATGTGAAAGCAGATTTCTGCCATTTATTTAGTATTGCCGAATGTTTTTGATTAATGTGTATGATGCTCAGGAATTATAGGGGGGCGGTATAAAGTTAGGTACACTGATCAGAATACAAATGCACTTTGCATGGTAAAGGGATCTGATAAAAATTTACGATAATTTTATTGCGATATCGGGCTATGATTGGTCAAAATTAAAAATTTTGTTTAATTTCATCGGTTGATTTTATGATGACGTCATTTAAGTGACATAGTCTTTTAAATTAATTATTCTATCTGTTAAACTATATATATATATATATATATATATATATATATAAAGTCTCTCTTATATTTACACTTCGTTGGTTATTTAAAATGGTCAAACCTGCTACTAAACGTAGAAACCTCATCTCCGCCACTTCGATTCCTCTATTATTGAACCTTTTTATTATCCAGTTAACGCTAACATAAGTGAGCATCTTCTGTTTTAACTTGCAGTGTACGTCCAAGGTGGCACATTCCATAAACATGCTGCGACAAGACATAGCATTCTAAATAATCAAAATAGCAACTGTTTTATGATTGTCACTTAATGAATGTTTTGCAACATAAAACTGGCAGTTTTTGTTTTTGTCTTGTTCATTTTTATATTATATTGGGAAACGATTTCATTTACTTTTTTAAATGCAATTTACGGTTTATCTTCGGTTTGTCGGAACAAGAGCTGGTCATCGGCAAATAAAATAGTTTTTAAAATTATACCTTCTACTTTAAAAGGTTTAGCTAAACTATCTTGCCACTGTCGAATGGCATCTTTGTTGTAAATATTAAAAGCTGCAGGAAACAAGATTTGTCCATACTGTATTTCTACCTAGAAATCCTCCTTTGTTAATAGTAACGTTGGTTCTAAAATAAAAGCTTTTAATGAATTTTTTTTTTTTGAATTGTGTTTAACTTACTGCTGAGGCACCACAGGCGATGGCCACTGATGATACATGAGATGAAATGATGTATTGGGAAAGGATTTTTAAGGAAGGAAACGTTCCAGTCCGAAGTTTAGGATTCCTCCCTGACATTTGACATTTATGAGTACTGAGGAAAGCTTGGAAGAAAACCTCAGTCAGGGAGGACGGTCCTGGTGAGATTAGAACCTCAGACCTCCCACTCATGAGTCCGCACCTTAACGACCTCGGCCACTCGTGGCGGTTTTAATAGCTGGTATTAAAATGTTCTGGTATGTCTATTTGTGTCATAATGTTCCATTACTTTATTCGTATCACTCTATCGAAAGTAATAAATAAACTACATGTAGATGGATTATACTCTAGCCATTTGTTCTGAGCATGAACGACTTTCTCGAAACCCACACTGTTCTTCGCTTCATTTTATTTAGTCTGCGTATAATAATATTTTAATATATTTAATACGTTGCACATATTTACGTAAAGCCCCTGTGAATGTTTCCATTTCTCAGAGATGATATTGTCGCAGATCGCTTTATTAGAGCACTCGCTTTTATTAAATTAGAATAATTCTCAATATAACTGGCTGGATATGGGGGCGAGATTAACTCGCTGTGTTTAAATATATCTTCTACATCCTTAATTTAATTCATTAAAGCAACAAACCAAGGTACTTTTCATTCATTCTCAGTAACTTCCTTCAAAACATCACGTTTATTACGTGGTAAATGGTTCCCATCTACATCTTATTGTAGGTTTAGAAGATGGTACGTTGGAGCGTATGGCGGCACGTCCTCTCTTTTCAAAGTCTGAAGCTCCACTCAACGTCACCATGCTAACCTCCTGTAGTTACCCTATTGCACATGCGCAGTACTAGTCCCCCATCTCTTTCACGTGTGTTTCATATGATAGCAAGACATGCCGCTTATTGTTAATGCCAAAAATAGTCCTCCCCCGTATGCCACAATATATAAAGGTAGTCTAAATGAAACATAGACAGGCGTTTTGAAACAAACACCATACGTATTGGACAATATACACTATATCATAACGATAGCATATAGATGACAGTTTTCAGTCGACTGGTAACTATCTGCACTGCTCAGGCACTTATCCCAATGTTGAACAAGTATACCCTCCGCGAAGGATGCTGGTTGCTGGTGAAACCACTTTTCCACAACATCGCAAATCACCCTTTAGGGCCTTCTCCAAGGGACCAAACATGTAATAGTTGCAAGAAGAGATTTGAGCTGTTAAAATACCAACATTTCACGAAATATTATAAATATGAAGATTTATCTACTGTTATTGGAATCTATACATGCCAAAAGTTATGCTTTTATTAATTTACGGTTGATATAAAATATTAAATTTCATCTTTTTCCGCTATTTCAGTATAACAGTGTTTTGATTTCATAAAAACTTCTTTTATAATATTTTGTTTTGCAAAATATGCACATAAATGATCTAATAAGAAGACGGACGGTTCCCTTTTAATTCAATACATTCATTTTTAATGACTACATCAAATGATTTCTCGCAACTAACGAAGGCAATAAAAGTTAAAAAAAAAATCTTCTTTTCTCGACTGAGCTACCGTGAAAACCAATCCAGCTTAGATTTGTTTATTTATTTGCTAAATGTTTTTAAAATCTTCTCTCTCCACTCTGTTCATTTATTCGTTCTCTTAGGATTTAAATATTAATCTTGCACACATTTTATAGAATAACTTCACGTTCCCTTATTTCGTGCTTTTATAAAAAAGTTCTACACTAGTGAACATCAGTTCTTGTGTGACGCAACTGGGGTAGCAACATATTTCTAGTGGCACGCGTTAAGAATTAGTACAGAGAAAGCCACGAAGAAGCCTTGACCATCTAACTAGATGTCACACTCCAACCACGATGTAACCTTGACAACGTGTATTGTTGTCGCTTCGGTTGGTATGAGCCATTTTTGGCAACTGTCTTCCCCATTGTGTGTTTTGTTATTCTCTTGGTGTTTGGGAAACATCTTGGCTTGCTTTAAACAGTTAACTGGTGCTCTTGTTGTTCTTATGCTACATTTGCAGAACCCGGTTATGCGTATTTAACTATAGTAATTGTTTTTAAGACCGTTGTCCTACCTGGCGAAATAAAGGCTCATCAACATTGAACTTTGTTAATGGTTGCGCATTACCTTCCTTCTCCCTCTTGTATATGAGTCCTCATTGGCAAGGTTTTTCTTCTATCCAGTTCTTTAGTTGTGCCCACTAGAAAAAAATTGTTGATTTCAGTGAACTTCAGACAGTTTACAAGTCTAGAAACTACTTAAGTGTTCAAAGGAGCTAACAACAACTTTCAAAATTATGCCGGAGATTTATTTGAGAACGTCGCGTTGTTGATGGCGAACTTTGTCTTAAATATTGACGAAGTTGACGTACAGCGTGAGATTAAGTCCTCGTGAGAACGTTGCATGTTGACACTTTTATATGACGAGGGTCATTTGAAAAGTTCTACAAATAAAGCACAAAATCACCTAAAATTATTCTTAATTTTCAACATAGTCTCCCTTAACACTAATACATTTTGACCAGTGATTGCTCCAGAGGCTTTATCTCGTCACGAAAGTCAATTTCCTCCAGGTTTCCAAATTCCCTTCAACCGATTAAGCCCTTTATCGTACGAAAATTTCTATCCATCGAGGAATTTTATCAGCTTAGGGAGCAGATGGAAGTCCAATGGAGCCAAGTCAGGGAAATAAGGCGGACGTGATAGCAAATCGTACCCCAATTCATTGATTTTCGCCATTGCAATGAACATGTGTGAGGGCGAGCATTATTTTGAGGCAAGATGAAATTCTTCTTTGATAAACCAGGCATTTTAATGCGTATTTTTGTCTTCGTTAGGTCCAAAAGTTTAGCTTAAATACGCTGCAGTAAGAGATGTTTCATTGGGAAGATAATTAATTAGCAATGCATCCTTGGCATTCCAGAAAACTGACCCCTACCAATTTCACACACTTGACCTTCTTTAGCGGTGGAGGCTCGTGATGCTTCCATAGTTTACACTGCTGTTTTATTTCAGGTGTGTAGTAGTACACCCATTTTCATCACACAAAGTTGGCTGAATACGCGGTTCAAACTTTGTTGGAGATTTGCACTCTGTTTCACTATTGAACCTGAGTCAGCAGTCGCGGCACCCATCTTGCCGATAATTTTTTTAAGCACAGTTCTTCCATCAAACTATAAAATATTCGTCCCCCTGAAATGCCCAGAGCTTCAGCAATAATCCTCCAGAACCACTTCGTGCACCTTATTGCTAATTTCTGTTGTGACGGATTTTGATCTTCCATTGCGTGAGTCATCTTCCAAGCTTTCACGGCTGCGTTTTAACACCGTGGTTCAGTTGGAAACGGTTGAAAGTAATGGAGAAGATTCCTCTAGAGTATTTGCCATATCTGTATGAATGTCTGCTACATTCAAATCAAAGTATTTAACAACCGCATGATGTTCGATATTTGATATTTTTCCCACGTATTCATGTCTGCACTGTAACAAACAGCTATAGCTACTACGATTCTTGATCAATCCAAATATTAATGCACATATGTGTCTATTAAGATGACAGGTTTTGATAATAAAACTGTCAAGGAACTGCTGCTGCAATCTGTGGGCCATACCTCATACATCGTAATTTTGTCTTTGGCAATTCCCTTATAGCTATGTATTTGTTGCTTGTATATTATTATTTCTATTGTTTACTCCCTGACACTTACTGTCTAATAAACCACCGTCATGGTCAATTGGGAGCATTCGTACTTCTCACTTGGTGGACTCGGATGATTTCCCGATTATGTAAGTTTCCTGGCTGAGATTTTTCAGGTTTTTTTAAGGCAAATGCCTGGTAAACTTGAGGTAGAAAGTCCCCTTAACTCATTCGACCTCATTCGGCCCCAGTGGCTATCCTTTGGATAATGTAACCGCACCTTCCAGGGATCCAAACCTCAGTATCTGACTAGGCTCTCATCAAACTGGTTGAGCAACAATACAACAGTCATTGTTGCCAATTTTTTACCTTACAATGTAAGAATACAACATGGATGTCATTTAGTGTTTGTAAATGGGTGGAGAAGTGAAATTAATGTCAAGCAAGAAAGCCGCTGTACTTGCTAGTTCCTCCCTTGATCTCAGAAATGGAAATATAGCCGTTGAGATAGATTTTTATCAATCTACCATTTCAAGTTTGCTGAAAAAATACTGAGTGAGCAATGCATGACGCAACCGCGGGACCGGCCGGCAGCGCTATGTCGGTGGAGGCGGGTAGTATATTTCCCCACCGCTGCGCCAGGCTTCAGTGTAAGTTGAAATCTTGCGCATGTAGCACGTGTTTGTTAAGCGACGCAATGCAGTGTATTGAGTGGCAGTGTATCAAGTGAAGTTGAGCAATACAAGTATTCTATGCCCCAAAGAGTATTCATGTATTATTCATACGTGCATACAGAATCAGCGCGTGCTGTAAGGAGATTATTTCAAGAGGAATTTCCTGATTTCCCTGTTATTTTTATCTCTGGGGGGTATTAAAAGAGAAAGTGTACAAAACAAATCCACACACTTTAGATGAACTTAAAACTAACACTCGTCATGAAATTGCTGCCGTTTTTCAGAGGGAACTGCAGAGTGTAATGAGCAATTTCCTAAGCAGGTGTCAGAAATGCTTGAACAACGAAGGAAGGCAGTTCCAGCATCTCCTTGCTTAATTTACGTGAGTAATTTACTTTAGTTTAATGAGTAATTTCATTTAGTGTTTATGTAATGTATGTTAGAAATAACTTACGCGACAAATCATACGGTATTTACTGCGGACTTCCTGTCGCCCGCACCGCAGACACAGCAGCCAGCCTCGCCGGCTGGCCTCACGCCGCGAAACCGGTTGAGTGTTATAGTATAAGAAGAAGAAAAAAAGTTGAGAAGGGACAGGAAAAGAGTTTCTTCCACTAAATAGGATACTATACTAAAAAGTACATGTCTAAATCATCTTCAGAACTAAAACCAGAAGTGAAATAGATGTGTGACATTTCAGTAAGCAGCAGAACTATTAGGAAAGCAAAGCCCCCCGTTCTTCCTCCCAGAAAGAAGCCTTTGCTTAACAAAACAATGCTACAAAAGCGACTGAAGTATGCAGAGATGTGGAATAGGGTAATCTTTTCAGACGAGTCAAAGTTTAACCTACATGGCTCCGATGGGAAAATGTTCGTGCGTCGTGCGAGGTGAAGAATTCATGCCTTCATGCATAACACAAACAGTGAAGCATTCACAAGGACAAATGATCTGGGGATGCACTCCTTGGGACATATTGCCTGAGCTTCATAAGAGAAGATGTCTACCAGAGAAACTAGTGCCCACAATAAAATATACCGCCACGGGTGGCCGAGGTCGTTAAGGCACGGACTCGTGAGCGGGAGGTCTGCGGTTCGAATCCCGCCAGGACCGTCCTCCCTGACTGGGGTTTTTTCCAGGTTTTCCTCAGTCTTCATAACTGGCAAATGCCGGGGAGGTACCTAAACTTAGGCCTGGAACGCTTTCTTCCTTAAAAAAAAAAATCCTTTCCCAATTTATCATTTCATTTCATGTATCATCAGTGTCCACCGCCTGTGGTGCCTCAGTAGTAAAAACGGGCGTTAAACACTACTCAAAAAAAAAAAAAAAACAATAAAATATCATTTTGCCCATGCTTTAAATTACATATTTCAAGACAATTCTACATCTTGCCACGGGACTTTCAAGGTAAGTTCTGTGATTAATATCCGTATTTTAAGTCAAGCTGAGCTTTCGACTATATTATTGGTAATCTACTATGACAACGCAAGTTCAAGCAAGGAAATATCAATTCGTAAATAAAAATTAACACATCTAAACAACACACTATTTTGTCTACACTCAGCTTTGCAACCTTTGCCCCTGACATCGTTTGTAGTGTCCGGATGATTTTAAACTGTTCCCTTTTCTGTCTGATGGAAGGTACTTGTTCTACTGCTAAACGTAAAGTATCAGTGGAATAATTATTAAATTGTAAAATTTCAATACAATTTTTCTTGATGGAAATGTTGCCGTTTCGCTTTTGCAGTTACTGGTCTTTAATGTTGTAAAAAATTTGCTCCAGATAATGGTTGGCATGCTACGAGGAGTATTAGGTATTTTTTTTTTTTTTTTTTTTTTAATTTATTGTGTAATTTTGCCTGCTACGAGGTTATTTAAATTTTGCTAGAGCAGTCAAGCAAGTTTCTTTGTCTCTCACTTTTGACAATCCTAATGGAGTGGGACCTTTTTGCTTGAAAGTTTAATTACAAAAAGTATTGTCATGTATTAATGTTTTGTAAATTATAGTGTGTAAAGTTTAGTAACTTACTTAGTTGCAGTACACACCTCAATTTTGTCAAATTTAACTGAACATGTTATCAAATTCAGGTATTTTATCACTTATTGTTTATAATAAAAGGTGGGAAACTAACATGTATTTACGCTTAAATACTGCTAAAAGCCTTGTCTCTTTCAGCCAACCATATGCATGTACACATTTCCGCGTATTCTCAAGATATTTAAGATTTTTCTTTGGCACAGCAAGTAGCTGTAGGTGAAGGTAAATGCATAATAGAAACGATTCAAGTGGTAGCAGAGCGTGGTTATTGAAGATAAAGGTTATATTCTATACTGCACTTATTTAAATATATCTCCACTACATTCAGAATACAATCACGATGTCAATATAAAGAGAAATAGGAGAAATAAAGCTTTAAAATTTTTTTGTTTACGTTACTAAAATGTTTCTGTTGCTTGATTATTAATAGGGAATTTGTTTTACTTAAGCAGAACACACAATCTACTGACACTGTCTATTAGCTGTTTAGGCATTTTAGTTAGGGCGTTTTAACGCTTGGGAATAATAATGATTGATGTATCCATGTATGCTTTCGAGCCTGTATGCGGTGTTCGCTGTTATTAACACTCTGTTAACGAAACGATAAACATTAACTGCGTCATAATTCAGTTAAAGTGCTTGAAGGATACGTTAGCTTAGCTGTTGTTGATATAAAGCCCCATCTTTCCATCCCATTTCTGTCAGGCCGTAGCAAATTGTGATGGATTACATAGAAAGAAAGGCAGCAGTGTAACCATCAACAAGGAAAGTAGCTTAAAATTTCCATTCTTTTTTATTCTTTTATTGTTTCTAGACTTGTTAGATCATTAGTTCGCTGGGGGGAGGTATTTACCTGTTTAAATTCCCCATTGCATTATTTTCATTCATTCTTGACACTTGGTTATGCAATTCATAATTTTGATTGGTTGGATACATAAGTTTCTCGCATGCATTTATCAAAAACTTCGGTTTAGAAACAGTTTTCGCTCGAACAGGTATTTTCGGTTAAAATATCTATCAGGCTATGGAAACAATTTTGTGGCATGTTCAAAATGGAGTTTCCAGCTGTTATTAACATCTTCACAAAAGAAGGACTAACTCCAAATGAAATTAAACAGCGATTGGACGGTGTATATGGGGAAGCATCCCCCTCATATTCTACCATAAAAGAATGGGCCAAACTTTTTCGAAAGAACCAAGAAAGCATTGAAGACGAAGAGGGTGCAGGTCGGCCCTTGGAGGTGCTCACTCCTGAAAATATCGCTCTTGTGGAAGGAGAAATTATAGAAGAATGGCGACTCAAAGTTACAGAAATAGCAGTAAGGTTGGGCCTTTCTAAAGCAACAAACCTTCGAATTATTCAAGAATGTTTAAACATGAATAAGGTTAGTGCAAGATGGGTGCCTAGACTTCTTTCTCGTCCAAAAGCAGCAACAAGTTATCTGTTGTCAGGCATTTTTGAGGCTCTGCCGTGACAACGAGAGAGACGTTCTGCAAACCATTGTTACAGGAGATGAAACTGTGGTTCTCTACTATGATCTCTTGTCCAAAAGAGAATCAATGGAGTGGTGTAAACCTGACTAAGCACCGCCTCTAAAGACCAAAGTCACTCATTTAACCAAGAAGATCATGGCCACAACCTTTTGGCACTGTGAAGGAATACTTTTCATTGACTTCAAGGAGAGGAACACCACAGTAAATGAGAGTACAATGCTGGCCTACTACACAGACTACGGGCTTCCATCAAAGAGAAAAGGCGAGGAAAGCTGAGTGATGGTGTACGCCTTCTTCACGACAACGCGCCTGTGCACACAGCTCTTGTTGCAAAGGAACCTGTGAAGAAATGTGGCTTTAAGGTGATGGACCATTCACCCTATAGCCCAGATCTAGCTCCCAGTGACTATTTCCTCTTCTCAGAACTCAAAAAGGATCTTCGAGGAAGGAAATTTAAGTATGACGAAGAAGTGATAGATATTGTTTATGCCCTTTTTGCAGACAAGATTTCTGACTATTTGGGGGAGGAGGAATGAAATGTTAATTTAAAGATGTGAGAAGTGTATTGCAATAAAGGGTAACTATATTGAAAAGTGAAATACAGTTTTTGTCTTTATCATATCTAAAGAATGGTTAATCCGGAAACTTATGGACCTACCCTCGTATATTTCAGTAGGGGTGGAACAGAGGAACCGTTACCCTCTTCAATCGTTGTACTATACTATGATGGAACCTTCATAGCCCATTTATGGGATTCCGCGTGGGAGGGGAATATTATACATAGAATTTAACTGGAACTATGACACAGTTTTTAAACATTTAGATAGTCCTCAACAAATTAATCAACTTTTATTTAAAATGTTTTATCCAAGATTATATCTTTAGAAATAATAGGACTTATTTTGCTCAGAGGCCTCTTCTTTCAGATTTGAGGTTCTTTTTCTTTCCGTAAATCTACGACACGGGACCCACGGCTTTACTTCTCTTCCGAAGGAAGCCATACTTATAGTTTTTACGCCCGAAAAAAGACATCGGTCCTGGCCGGGTTCGAACCCGCGAACTTGGATGTAGGAGGCAAGTATCGTAACCACTACACCATCAGGATCTACTTACCGTATTCGATATTTCACATTGTCTTTGGTTGAAGATGCTGTAGACATGACTTGTGTAAGAGGCCCATAAAAAGTATAGTCTAGGGTGTAAGGTCAGGTGAACGGGGTGGCCATACGAAAGGCCTAGCACGCCCAAACGATAAATTTTTAGAATTTTCATTTAATGATTTACTTGAGTGGCGGTGCTCCATTTTGTTGCTACCACGTTTTCCCTGTACACTCTGAGGAACATTTTCCTGGAAGTTACCGGCATTTTAATTTTATCTTTTCATTTAAATGGTTACTCTTCACGTATTATGTGCTGTTGCAAGTCCACTATCACTTCTATAAGATTTAATTTTAGGGGGAAAAATATCTAAAAATTATACAATCATTCCGTTTAACCTTTTGATGTCTCCCTCCATAAATAGGCCCACTTTAGTTTTGCCCATGACGCTGTTTTCAGGCCCCTTCCTGCAATCCGTTTAAAAAAGTAATCCTTTTATTTTATCCGTAATTTAAGAGATATTGGCTTATAATACTTACTCTGCGCACTCGAAACACAAGGAAAAAAGTATAAAATCTGTTCCGAACAGGACAATAATAGAGTGATTCACACTTGGAAATAGCTTGAGAAACATAGGCACAATTAGTTGTTTCCCAATATATATTTTGTTATGATGCTTTGAGTTACAGTGAGTTTTCGATAGTCTCGTATGTTTAGTAAACAGTAACGTTATTGCGAGAGACATCAGCCTCCCTTTAAGTGACAGAACTAAAAATCGCTGGCTATAAATTTAATCCTTATAATGCCATTATCAGGACGGTCATACAAAGTGTCACAGTTAATCGCCGCAGTAGCACACGATACATATCCCACATGAAAAGCATTCCATTCCGTAATTTTGTAGGTAGTAGTGCGTACGCCAAGCAGCGCGCCAGTCGAGCAGCCGTTCCCCCCACCCTCGTCGCTCGGTGCTTCTCCCGCTGATATCTGTTCACGATCACTCCGCGGCCGACTCAGTTCTGCCGAGGCAGGCGGCCTGGGCGAGTGAGTTGTGTATTAAGCAAGTGCGCGGTTGGTCGAACAAGTTCGCGGGAGCATGTGATGTTCAGATGTTTAGACTCTCTTATCTATTTCGGTTCATTTGTCTGTTATCTGGAATCCAGTCGTTGATATGTAACATTTCATATTCTCGGCTATCACATCATTTGTTTAGACTTTAAAAATAAACGTGTTTTCAGCTGTGATGTAGGTGATCTTAAGTGTTTAGTCTCTTGTTTTTTGTGTGTTTACATTTTGTGGGCGATGTAGCTTTCGAAAACTACCATCATTTTAGTAGAGCAGTCGTGTTTTATGGAATTAAACGTCGTTTACTGCGTGGAAAACGAAAGAGCAGAGTTAATATTTATAGCTGAAGCTGTTTTTGTTGCACTAACAGAAACGGCAGACTAAATGGTTTGTGTTTTCAAGTCATGCACGTCTATTTCGTACAAGAACATTTGCAATTATATTCTGTCATTGTCGTCTTCATTAAAACAGAGACAATTCTCGGCCAGGCCAGGGAAATAAAAACTGAGAGAGCATTGAAATCGTAAAAAAACAAGAAAAAAAGAAACAATAATAAAAGGACGGCATAGGAGCACGTGACTGGAAGTTTTAAGAGGAGCGCAGGGGAGGGAACGTCACGTGATGAAGATGATCACGTCTGGTACACCCACAGCATCCCGCCGCCTCCATCGCAATGTAAGTTGTTCTTCACACTTCCCTCACTTAAACGGTAGCAATTTAAGAAATTGCCCTGTTCCTCAGTTGCACATATTCGTGTGGAAAGCTTGTAGGCCATTATAATGTCTCCAAGGCCAGCAATTTCTGTGAATATATGGCTCTAATGTTTTGATTAAACTATGACCATTTGACTGCTCTGAAATTGTATATGTTTTAACTGTTGTCTTCGCGTTTTTAAATATCCCTGTTTATCTAGCACGTAGGGTTGGCAAATTTTTGAATGTGTGAATTAATTGTACTGGAGAATTATTCAAATCAATCGATATTTTGCTAAAGCCCTGAGCAGTAAACACGGTTAACAATACGATTTTAAAAAAGTTCATCAGGCAGGAGATGTTACATTATGTATTTAAGAATATGATATTCATATGTTCAATAAAACAAAAACATGTTACTATTTAAAAACAATTACAGTGTACTAAGCAAATATACACAATCAACAATAAACAATTGAAAGTTTCATCGATTTTCATTGACTTTGAAATTTAATTTAATTTGCACTTAAGAGCAAACGTTTTCTGAATGTTATTACAGAGTGCTCTTACATATAAATATACATCTCAAACACATGTTAAATTAATATTTCACATTTGTTATCCTCACGACGATACTTTTGTTAAATATAAAACATGTGCATCGTTATAAATACGGTTATATTCTAAGTTAAATTGTTCTTTTATTTTTAAACAGCTGAGGGAAAATTAAACATTATAACGATTTTTAAATGTTGGTTTTCAGGTATACGCCTACTCCTAATAGTTCTGTTTCCATAATTTTCAGAAACTATTTTTTAAAATTTTATTTAAATGGTATATACCGAATTTTGTTATAAAAACAATTATTTGTGCCGCTAGAGCTATTTTTAAATGTTAGGTTTCTGATGCCCCCCTCCTTCTAATAAGCTGAATTCACTGATTTTCAGAACTTATTTTTCATATTTTATTTCAATACCATATACTGAATTTCCTTTAAAAATTTTAAATGCGGCCGCTAGAGCTCTTTTTAATTTCGCTTTAACCCCCCCCCCCACTCTTTAATATTTGGTTTTAGCTATACCCTCGCTCCTAATGTACTGATTTCCCTGATTTTAGAAACTATTTTTATTATTTATTTTAATGGCATAAACCGAGTTTCGTTGAGAAAAAACAGAAATTGCGGCCACTAGAGCGATTTTTAAATTTTCGCTTTAGGTTAACTCCCACCCCCAATGGTTCAATTTTGCTGGTTAACGAACTGAACTAATTATTTGTTAATTAATGGTTATATGCCGAGTTTCGTTGAGAAAAAGAAAATGTGACCGCTAGTAGGTAGGATTTGAAAAAAATTTCAAAAACCTTTTCATGAGTACAACCACAATTAGCTACATTCCTTCGGAATTCGGTAAAATAATGACCACGCACAGTGAAAATAACATTTGCATGTATATCTTAACCTAAACGTTTGATAAGGTTTTTGCTTTACATATATATGATAATGGTACTATCTGTCAGTCCTTGGCAAAAATTTCCTTTGCTTTACTCAACAGTTGAGGGTAGATTTTTTTATATATGGAAACTTCTGGGCAACTGTTATAATTGTAATTTAATGTCATCTGAATTTTAGACTTAGGTTGAATCCCCCATATTTTTTTCATAAAAAAATCTCAGCATATTAATTTAGATAAAGTTTATTAACAGGAAACATTATTTATTATTTTGGTGTCACAAGCCTGACGTCAGAGTTGAACCATTTGCAAGAGATAGATTCCTAGAGTCAAAATGATGTGTTTCCATGTAATGATGTGTGTATGCAAGATAACGTGGCATAAATTTTTTTCCAAGTGCTTTTATATGCAGGTCTTTCTATAATTATATTGTTTCGGTACTTGCCTCATAGGTCCAAGGTCAATGAATGTTATGGCCTAAAAATAAAAAGTGTGGCTTCCTTCGGAAGGAAAATAAAGCTGTTGCTCCCATATTGTAGATTTACAGCATGTAAAATAACCTCAAGGCTTGGATTGAATGAAACGCTAATGCCCAAAAATGTTAACGTCCTCCTTAAATAAACAAATAACTAATAAAATAATGTCTGTAAGTACGTGACTTAAGAAGAATGAATGCTGTATCCTTTTAATTTTATCCAATTCTTCTCCAAAATTATTAAAGGGGGTTAACTGATTTTTGCACGGTATACTTACAAACATCTTTATATGTTACTCTTGATAAAAACGTTAAGATTGTGATTAATTTACATTATACAGGTTCTTGTACAAAAGATGTACTGCAGAACGTGAAATAAGTCAATTTTTTATTAGTGTTTAACGATCTTTTTACACATGAGGCACCACAGGCGGTGTACACTGATGATACATGAGATGATATGATAAAATGGGAAAAGATTTATTTTAAGGAAGGAAACATTCCAGGCCTAGGTTTAGGGTACGTTCCCGGCATTTGCCATTTATGAGAACTGAGGAAAACCTGCAAAAAACCTCAGTCAGGGAGGACAGTCCTGGTGGGATTCGAATCCCAGACCTCCCGCACTCGAGTCCGGGCCTTAACGACCTCGGCCACCCGTGGCGGTGAAATAAGTCAATGTTTATAAAATTTACATTAATGATATGTATATGGGCATAAAGATAATATAAACATTTAAGCTGCAATGGAAGAAATAATTCATTTCATACATTGTCATGTGTTATACAGCAAAATTTTGCCATATTTTATTTGTGTATTTGAACACCATATTCATCATTATCATCATCATATGTGAATCTTAAACGGTATAATAGGCCTTATTGCATAGATATTGTGTAATAGCATATTTGAATATTTCCCTATTATCGAATGATAATTATTTCAGAGGAATTGGAATAACATTATATATTCTGATGCATTAGTAATAAGCTCCTTTTCGATAACAAGATAAATTTGCAATGGAACTGTGCAGCTTATTCTTTTATCTAATGTTTATGTTATGTAGTTGGATATTTTTACTGAAAGGTCTTGATTTTGAATGTAAATGTTCGTAGAAGAAAAGATATACCTACAAGAAAGTGTTACAATTTTTAGTTTTCGAAGTTGCATTGGAAAGTAAGAAAGTTACTATGTACATTTTGGTTAAAAGTTTTGTATTTTCATTTTTTATATTATATTAAATTTTTTCCATTAAATTAGTCTTATTACTCTGTCATAAATGTTAGTAAAACTGTCAAGTATTTATGTTTACAAGTTGTTGATATAATGGGTCATTTGTATGTAAAAATGCGTTTTGTCAGAAATTGCAATAATCAGAAACATTAAAAGAAGACTCACATTTGTAGAAGAAACAACCTTAAAACTCTCCAGATTGATAGTCTCCATCTCTTCCCCTTTAACCTGGTGTCTTTTTGTTTTCTTACTTATTTATTTTTCGAACAATAGGAAAAAAATACGTTTCTCTCTAGAGCAACATTTTATAAAATTATTCATGTTACACTGAATGAATGATCCATAAGAGAGTAACTAGCTAGAATTATCATAGCACTATAAAACACACACACACACACACACACACACACACACACACACACACACACACACACAAACAAGCGATAAAATCCAGAATATTTAAATTATATCAAAATCTGGAAATGTAAAATAGTTATGAAAATCACTATTTTGACTCCTCTTTAAGTTTGTTCACTGATCAAGAATGCACAAAGAATGCCGCCTGGAAAGCCCGGAAATATGTGTTATAATTACAGTCATGCGTTTAGACACCGGGACACAGTAATCCGCAAGTGTAGTGCGCTGAGTATTGCTTGGCGGCAACCCATCCCACGTATACAGCTCTCATGCAGGTAGTAGAGGGGAGGCACCTTCACTGTAGCTTAAACTGTTTTGATTCATCATGTTTTGCGTTCAAAGGAAAGGTTTTGCGATTGACAAACACTTAGCTTGTATTCAAGGCGACCAAACACAGGACTCTAGTCATGATTCTGTCTTCAAACGATTACCTATTCTTTATCATTCAATCGCAGTACTCATTTCAAGAAAATGACTTGTTTATGTTTGCTTTAGGTGCCTCAGTTTTTTTATTTATTTATTTTTAGCTTTTTAAATACTATCAAATATATTTCAAGGAGAAGAAAATAAAACCATGTTTTTTTTAATATTATTTAAACTGAAAATACAAAAGTACTGCTATTCACCCCAAGTTTATCGTATCCTAGTTAAGAGATAGAACTTTTAAAAATAAATATAAAATATGTAATGTTTATCCGCATAAATAGATAATTACCTTCCGCATTAAACCAGGGTTGGTAACACTAGAGTGTCTTATTATATACCTTCTAGTTTAAGCGTATTATATTAAAAGAACTACTTTTATTATGAACTGTCTAACATATTTTTAGCACAGAGAAATCGAAACCTAGTTACTAACCTTTATCATAATTTGGAAGCAATAATAATGCAAACTATCTTTATATATTGCGGGACCTAATTACAATATATATATATATATATTTTAACACATGTTTTCATTGATGCAATATGTTTCTCAGTTGCTCGTGACTTATTCTTTATTAATACGCAGTTAAAAATATATACCACTCAAAGAGCGACACTCAGCATTTCGGCGATTGGTAATTTAATTACATTTTGACAAATAAGTAGTATATTTGTACGAAAAAAGTAATATGTGGGATTTTTGGCTTTTCATTAAAAGCCTATAGGAGATAGTTTTTGAAACCCTCAAATGCAGTACGGTTGGCAACCTTATATTCACCATGTTTTCAATGAAATGAGTGTACTAAACATAATGGATACAAAATTACTGCCTTTAAAAATGTATAACGTATATATATACGTTAATGAAGCTTCTTTCATTTGAAATTATACCACGAAACAATGGGTGATATTTGGGGAACATGTATCTTTGGCGCAGCCGGAGCATTGTCGAGTTCAAGTGTCTTTGATTGCTTATTTTTGTAATTGAAATGGGCACGTTGTTATTTGTTGCCTAAGCAGATAAATACATTTAAAGCAACTAAACGGTGAACCTCCAACGTTTTCGTGCTGCAGAGGTGGAAAGAGGACTCAAAAGAATTATATTGGTATTAATATGGCAACGAGGCTATGCAAATAATAAAAATACAAGACTAGAGGATATCAGCAGGCAGGAAATCGAGGCAGAATATAACACGAAAGTCTCCTTGAGCCTATCGAATGAAACTAAATTAATTTGGAGTAAAGGAGTATATATGCTCGTTCTAGGGAGAAAGACGACACCAGGAATGCCTGGCTTAGACTGGGAAGTTGGAAGGCTGAAAAAATAACGCATAGTTCCGATGGGAGAATCTGTTCATTTTGTGGAGGGGAGGAGGAATGGTGCATATTGGGTACATCTGAGAAAGGAACTTTTTCCTGAAAACTTTTTAAGGCATTTAGAGGATGAATGGCATATTGGGATCCATTTGCGAACCACACTAATTGGCTAAATAAGGGCATTTTTCCTAGTGAAAGTACACGAGGCTGGAAGCAATTTATTTTCTGGTTAGAATGCAATAACTAGGGTAAATATAAAGAATATGCAATATTTTTCCATTCATAAATCTGTAAATATTGCTCTTCCCATTTTAATGTTTATTTATGTATTAATAATATTGTTTTACTTGTATTATTATCATATTTAACCATGTACGGTCCACGACCATGCATAAATATATTTGTAATATGTATACAGACTTTTATAACAATCAAAATGCACCTACTACTACTACTACTACTACTACTACTACTACTACTACTACTACTACTACTACTACTACTACTACTACTATTACAACTACTACTATTATTACTACAACTACTACAACTACTACTATAACAACTACTACTACTACTACTACTACTACTACTACTACTACTACTACAACTACTACTACTACTACTATTATACTACTACTACTACTACTACTACTACTACTACTATAACAACTACTACTACTACTACTACTACTATTATACTACTACTACTACTACTACTACTACTACTACTATAACAACTACTACTACTACTACTACTACTACTACTACAACTACTACTACTACTACTACTACAACTACTACTACTACTACTATTATACTACTACTACTATTACTACTACTACTACTACTACTATTATACTACTACTACTACTATTACTACTACTACTACTACAACTACTACTACAACCACTACTATAACAACAACTACTACTACTACTACTACTACTACTACTATACTACTACTACAGCTACTACTACTACTACTACTACTACTACAGCTACTACTAATTCTACTACTACTACTATTCTACTATTACTATTACTACTACTAATATTATTACTACAACTACTACTACTATTACTACTAGGTACTACTACTAACATTACTACAACTACTACTACTACTACTACTACTACTATCACAACTACTACCTCTTATTTTTACTTTTACAAGTGTACTTCATTATATAAAAAATATAAAATTTTGTCCGCAAGATTTACAATCTTCGAACCACAGTCTCTAGTCTTATAAAGTCAACTGAATAGATCCCTCTAGACTTACGTTACATAACATGATAAAACAGTTAACTGTTCAGGATAATACTGTTTTATGAAAGTTCGATCTTATTGAGAGCTTTATAGCACTAAATATTGAAAAAATACCGTGATGAACTATTGAAATATTTAGATGTCTTTTCTGTCATAGCATATTTCTAAGACTAATATTTATCCCAATTTTGCTTATAAGCTCGAATGTCAACTTTTGTATTATCACGATATAACTTTGTTATTTTTCTGCGAGGAACATAATATTGTCTATCGCAAATTGCTTTTCTAAAACTCCTCCCTAATTTCTGAAGTTGTTGCGGTGTAGTTCATTAACACCCGGTATAGTTTGTCCTGAGCAAATGTTCGTATAACATTCAATATTTATGCAAAAAAATCTGTGTTGAAATAAAACAAACATTTAAACAGCTGAAACGGTTTTCGCTGTAAGTAAAGAATGAGAAAATGAACTAACCGAGATGTAGTCAAAAGAAAGATATGTGTCTCGCGTTTCTATGTTGGGTCAAATCACCGCCACACACGTGCCCAGTTGTGTATAACGGATTATTCCTCCACGCACTGATCGGTAAAGTATGTGGGTTATTTGTATGCGTGAATGCAATGATTTCTACTTTGTAGACTAAAATTAGTAAGGGAAATCGAAACATGGATTAAATATATTTTAACGAATAAAAAGTTAAAATAAAAGAATTATTCATCCACTTAATGGACCTCAAGCTGTCATTTGCCCTATTTCCGATAAAGGCTGGTTTTCCGGATTATCGAAACCCTCTCGTTCTCGGAATGAGAGATGAACAAGATTGCTAACTTTTCTCGCTATGGTTCGATACACATACACTCACATGTGCTTTCTTATCCAGAGTTCAAATCAATTTTTGAATGTCATTTTCAGCACAATGCAAACATTTCACGAACCCTTTCTTCTCTCATAAGCTTTCCCAATACTCTCACAGCTCGTTCCATTATATAAAAATGTCAAATGCACGAATGAATAAATTGCATTATGATCACTGTACAGTTCATATAAAATATTGAATTTACACCTCCAGGTATGAAAACGGAAACTAAATAAAAAAAATATGTTCGTTACCAGGAGATACAATAACACGAATAAAAACTTACTGAACTGCATTTGAATCATTTATCGACATTTTGCTGTTTCCAACACCGATCGATTTTAAATCGAAATTAGACGTCCTTTATTTATTTGGAACCTATCAGCATTAAAGTGCATAGATTTTGTTGATTTGGTTTATTTATCGACGCCCTTTAATATATCAGGTCATCAGCGTCGCATTCAATTCAGAGGGTGAAACGGTCGATAAATTTTGCTGAGGCCTCTTCTTTTAGGCTTCAGGCTCTTTTTATTGCCGTAAATGTACAACACGGGACCCACGGCTTTACTTCCCTTCCGAAGGAAGCCATACTTAGGATTTTTACGCCCGAAAAAAAGCCATCAACCCTGGTCGGGATTGAACCCGCGATCCCAAAGAAGAATACCGCCAGGGTGGCCGAGGTCGTTAAGGCGCGGAATTGTGAGTGGGACGTCTGGGGTTCGAATCCCTCCAGGACCGTCCTCCCTGATTGAGGTTTTTGCAGGTTTTCCTCAGTCCTCATAAATGGTAAATACCGGGGAGGTACCCTCAACTTAGGCCTGGAACAATAAACTTCCGCAAAAAAAAAAAAAAAAAAAAAAAAAAACATGTGTCATCAGTGTCCACGCCTGTGATGCATCAGTAGCAAAAAAGGGCGTTAAACACCATTCATTAATCCATCCCAAAGAAGTCGTGTAAATTTAATTTTTATGAATAACGTTTTCTTAAAAACTTAGGGGATACTATAGTTAAATTTGCATTTGGGATAATAGTTTTTTTTTATTTTACCATGTATTTTCTTTATTACCATAAACATTTTCTGCGATTTTCAAAAAAAAGCACTTGAAAAACGCAACTGTAAAAATATTTACATCCAAACAATTTTCCTTATTTTGGAAGTAATTACACATAAAATTGAAAATGTAGAATGGTGTTACTATGTTCAAAATGTAGAGAAAATGTCTTTGGCCTACAGTATTGTAATTTTTATACTTTTTGTGTGAAATGAAATAAAATAATTTAATGTATAAAATTACAGTCCGAGAAAATAAAGCATTTAGTATAAAAATAATCTCTCTTAATTCGTAGCGGGTAAAGCACAATTAATACTACAGTTCATGAAAAATGTATCAATAAATATCTGTGCCAATTTTTACACTTGTAGACGCATAAACCGAGAATTAAAATGGCTCCTAGTACTGTAAAGCACGGAAAATAGAATTAAAGGAAAACTACTTTAAAGAACAGATGTTATATCCAAACGATGCAGCAATTTAAAAATATGCGAATTATAGTTTATAAGAAAGCTCAAAAGTCACCAGATTTTCTAGATTTGTTGCTAAAGGTGCAATATATTTTTAGTATAAAAAACAAAAATATATATTTTTGTCGAAAAATTGTCAATTTTCATCCTTAGTAAAATTCACATGGAAACTGAAAGAAATGCCATATACAAAAGTCAATTAGTTAAATTAGGAGGTACTGTTATTTCCATTATTAACAGAATGCCAGGAGTTAACGCATGTTTCATGATCAAAGTAATGGGTAAGGCGTTATCTCTCATTTTTGTTTGGTTAGGGCACCGATGTGCAAAATACAACTGACGGTTCATGTCTAAGCTACATTAACTGTTGCAAGTGGTTCAGATCACACTTTTTTCCCAACCAAAAAAAATATTTTTCACGATTTCCTAAAGCGAAAAATTACATAGTGAGAGATCGCATGACTTGCATAGGTATTCTATCGTGCAATGACGACAAACCTATTAATGAAATGCTTGTTTATGAAGTACTTCACCTGTAAATTATGAGGGACACTTCATTCTGTAGGCACATCTACCGCATTTCGGCAAAATGAGTCAAGTTCTGAAAATCACTGGTAAACGCTTCTTCAAAAAGAAAGGTCGAGTAGACCCTACACTACACATGCGATCAGAAATGATAATACCAATGGTGTTTAGGACTTCATTAAAAATTCTATACGGATTTTCGGTAACACAGTTGTGCCGCCTCAAGTGACCGTTCAGCATAAACGAAACGTCATCGGGTGTTACAACACTTTTCCAAAAGCCTGGATCAGATTCATGTTGCGCGAGAAATCATTTGCAGAACTTTAAACGAGTCTTCATGCAGCACTTCAAACGTGATTGCAGTTTCAAATCGTGTTACAGGCTTCTTAAATTGTAATAATTAATCCTCAGTTCCAGAAGCATTGTTTTGGAGAACACAACTTTGAATAACGAGATATACGTTTTCTTGTGTTCATGGTAGATCCTGTTTGCTTAAATCTTTTGTTCACATCTCGCTTTGCTAGAGATTCTGTCCAGTCTTGCCACAGCCAATTCTGTTCTTATTGTATTTCCAACAGCATTGTGACAAAACAATTTGTTGTTAATTTTGGATTCATTTTACGAAGCAATTTTGCATGACAATGCAGTTATTGATAACAAAATCCATGACAATGGAACATAGCAACACAAATAAGATCAATAACGCGGTATTATATACGTTATTTCTGGTACATGGGGACTCGTTTTGACTTCTGGGGAATTTTTGTCTCACTCTATAGCACCGCCACGGGTGGCCGAGGTCGTTAAGGCATGGACTCGTGAGCGGGAGGTCTGCGGTTCGAATCCCGCCAGGACCGTCCTCCCTGACTGGGGTTTTTTCCAGGTTTTCCTCAGTTTTCATAACTGGCAAATGCCGGGGAGGTACCTAAACTTAGGCTTGGAACGCTTTCTTCCTTAAAAAAAAAAAAAAAAAAAATCCTTTCCTAATATATCATTTCATTTCATGTATCATCAGTGTCCACCGCCTGTGGTGCCTCAGTAGTAAAAACGGGCGTTAAACACAACACAACTCACTCTATAGCTTCGAAATATTGCTCTATTTTCCCTCATAATCTATGACAATAAGTTCTGGTGATATAAAAGGGTAATGGGTATATTATTTGTTTTGTATGCCCTTACTTTAATTTTCTCACGCTTATTTATTTTTTTTTTTTTAATATGCACATTGCATATAAAGAACTTCTCTGTTATGTAGTCGGTCCTGGTGGTGTAGTGATAACCAAACTTGCCTCCTAAACCCAAGATCGCGGGTTCAATCCCGGCCAGGGTAATTTTTTTTTTCGGGCGTAAAATTTCTAAGTATGGATGGCTTCCTTCGGGAGGGAGGTAAAGCCGTGGGCCCCGTGTCGTACATTTACGGCATGAAAAAGAACCTCAAGCTCAGGCTAGAGAGAGAGAGGCCTCTGAGCAAAATTTGTCCATTGTTTCACGCCCTAAATTGAATGGAACGCTGATGACTTGAGATGTTAAAGAGCGTCCGTAAACAAAACAAATAAAAAATATATAAAAAAAACATCTCTCTTGTCAGGTTTTTAAAACTCATTTGGCAATTTTAGTCATGTAAATGTTTAGCCTACAGTTCCATTATGAATAAAATTGGAGTAACAAGTATAATTTATAATTTAACTGTAACAATCTTCCAGAAAATTACCATCCTCTACAATTTGGTACACGGGCAACTTCAACAATATAGAAATCAGAGATAATAGGAAAATTCGGGGTATAGCCGGGATTTAGGCCACCGATCTATGGCTATTACTAACTGAGCTACTGTGCCCTATCCGACCATAGCCGCAAATATCTCACATCTAAGTCTATTATGCTCATAGATATGCTAAAATTACCCCTTCTAATTTTATACAGCGGATACAGCTACTGCTATCTTCAACTATTTAGAATCTACCTCCAGTTGTTTGGAAATTACATCAGCTGTTTGCTGTACTGTTTGCAGGTTGTAGATACACCTAACAATGTTTACCGAAGAAGAACGTATTTTCGCTTTGAAAACATGATACAAAGTTGTTTATTCTGCACTAATCAGCCAGTGAATTGAGCGGGGCGTTGTACTACTTACGCAGTGTTTTAAAGAATTGGTGCGCTGGACGTCTTCAATTATGCAAAATAGACAGTAGAGTACTCTTTAATTGTATCTGTAAATAATCTTTGTTTATACATAAGAAAATACAAGAACCTTACTGCTTAAATGTTACAAACCGAGAACATTTTGTGTGAATGTTAAATCTAGAAAGTCTTTGTAAAGCTACTGAGTTTCTTTTTATCCCTTTACCAATTAAATCGGAGGGCGATTATTTGAAAGACAACACACTTTTGAAACCGAGGCCCTGAAAATGCCACGACATGGCAAAGCTGGTTTCGAATCGTGTCACAAGAAATGTTTACACCTTTAATCTTTATCTCTATCTTTAGGTTGTTTCTAAACTGACACGTGAAATCCTATTTTGAGGCATACGTTTTAAATATTCCATTCATTTTTCTTGTAAATTAATATACACTACCTATTAGGGTAGGTCCATAGTTTCCGGCCTCGCTGATAAGGGTTATCGCCTTCACAAAATCATTATCTGTGTCAAATTGTATCTGTTGAGTAAATATTGCATCTGTAACTTCCGCTCCGTTGTTTTTAGTTGTTCAGATATAGTTGCACAAAGAAGGCAATGTGTGAAATATTATGAAATATTCAAAATGGAGTTTCGAGCTGTTATTAAGTTCTTCACAAAAGAAGGATTTACTCTAAATTAAATTAAACTGCGATTGGATGGTGTATATGGGGAAGTATCCCCTCATATTCTACCGTAAAAGAATGGGCCAAACTTTTTCGAATGGTTCGAGAAAACATTGAAGACGAAGAGCGTGCAGGTCGGCCCTTGGAGGTGTTCACTCCTGAAAACATCGCTCCTGTGGAAGGAGAAATTATGAGAGACCGGCGGCTCAAAGTTAAAGAAATAGCAGCAAGGTTGAGCCTTTCTAAAATAACTTCCTTCGAATTATTTATCAACATTTAAACATGAATAAGGTTAGTTCAAGATGGGTGTCTAGTCTTCTTTACTCCGTCCGAAAGCAGCAACGAGTCATCTGTTGTCAGGCATTTTTGGAGCTCTACCGTGGCAACAAGAGAGGAATTCTGTAATCCATTGTTACAGGAGATGAAACTGTGGTCCTCTACTATGATCTCTTGTCCAAAAGAGAGTCGATAGAGTGGCGTAAACCTGGCGAAGCACCGCCGCTAAAGGCCAAGGTCACTCAGTCAACCGAGAAGACTATGGCCACAATCTTTTGGAACAGGAATACTCTTCATTGACTTCATTGACACCACAGTAAATGGGGAGTATTATGCTGGCCTACTGCACAGACTAAGTGCTTCCATCAAAGAGAAAAGGCGACGAAAGCTGAGTGGTGGTGTGCGCCTTCAACGTTTGCAGCTCTGGTTGCAAAGGAAGATGTGAAGAATTGTGGCTTCAAGGAGATCCATCATCTATCCTACAGCCCAGATATAGCTCCCGGTGAATATTTCCTCTTCTCAAAACTCAAGCAGAAAATTCGGGGAAGAAAATTTAAGTGTGATGAAGAAGTAATGGATTCTGTGTATGCCCATTTTGCAGACAGTATAGTTTTTGTATTTATCATACCTATAAAATGGTTAGGCCGGAAACTCGTGGACTTACCCTGGTATATCCCAAAACAATAGTTTATTTCTTTAGAGAGGTATGTGACAATGAATCAATACAGATGCTTATTTACAGAGAGAGCAGCATTCTCAGGCATCTCAACTTGACGTACAGCAGTACGGCGGAGATAACGCTGTCGAGTTGCAATGAAGAATTAAAAGCCGTTGTAAACTCTGTGAGGTAGTTTGTAGCATTCTTCCCATTAACGTTCGTACATTCAATCATGATGTGTTGCAAGTGAGGAACACATTTACAACGATGGCAACTAATTCATGTATGTATGACATGTTTTACAGCATTTTATCCCACCTCTCTTTTTAAAAGACAAATTTTGCTGTCACAAAGCAGAAGCGGAAATGACCCTCCACTTATCTCTAATAGTCTTCATTGTTCCCACTGTTTGAACACTACCCTCATCTGATCTTATAAACTGCACGTATCTCGACAAACTTCAGATAACCACCGCACTTGCCCATTGTAAATTCTGCACTGAACACTTGAATAAACTCCTAACACTCTACCATACGTTTCAAGCACGTTTCATATACTCTGTGACCGTCTCTAGCTCAATACCTAGTTCTTCATTTCCGTTTCTAGATCGAAGAAGGCCACTGGTAAAACACAACTATTATTTTGGGACTGAGGTAGTAGCATTTAAGCTCTCAACTAGTAAACGTTTCTTGTCGTGTCACTTTTATGATCTTAGACATCTCATTTTCTGTCTGAATTCTGCTTTTTTATCTTCTCAGAGAGTGTCCACTTTTCCTTACCATAAAACAATAAAAGCGTTGTAATATTTCAGCAAGGTTTCAATTCTAGCTTTCTTTAAATTCTTTCTAGCGGTAGCACAGATTTATTGAATATTTGTATCTTAAATCCAGCATCGTTTTCTTTCAGATAGATAGTTTTTCTGTCATTCTGTTTTCCAATTCCAATAGCCATTCCCACCTGAAAGCCATAACTTCAGTTTCTTTTCTATTGAGATCGTGAAATTATAGCATTCAGTAATCTATTCAGTTCATTAATGAGCAGATGAGCCACAAATGAGCATATGCCCGCTCGCAAACTTAATTTTGTTTACAAATCGCTTGTCACTAATATTATTAGTATTAAACATATTTAACCGTATTTTCCATACTCTCTTGGCTTCGTAAACGATGCCAAATACTACCTTTGCGTTATTCCTAAATTTATATCTTCAGAAAGGACTACTCACTAGCCCAACGGTCAATGTTCCTGGCTACTTCTCCTAAAGAATATTTTCTTGATTAGGAAGATTGCAATAATGCCCATGGTCTAGTTAGCTTAGGTCTCTTTAGTTTTATGACCCTATGGCGCACCATAATCATCTTTATCTTATTGGACGGTCCGGCTTTAGAACTGTGCTACAATACCGCCAAGGAAAATGCCCAAATTCCACGAAAACAGGACCGGCATTGGTTAAAAAATCTTCAGAAAGAAGCTCGGCATCTTTTGTAGTTAATTTAATCCTAGTTCCTTCAAATACAATACAATTATTAGAGATATAGGGATTAAGATATAAGCGCGGCTGTGTCAAGACCTATAATGCATGTGCCGGCAGCAGCTTGTAATTAGTTTGAGGAAATCTTCGTCAGCGAGTGGTTATGTGTTCGTGTGTTACTCGTTGCTTTCACTGTGTGTAAATTGTGTGCGCTATTGTTTTTCGCTAGTTATGCCGCTAATATTCGTGAAGAACGGGTTATTTTCTTGGGAATAGCACGGAAATAACATGTCAATTCTTCGTCAACTTGTTAAAAAATTACGAGAGACAGGATCTCTCAATGACAACAAAGATATTCCAAGCCGCCGTGTTCTTATGAAAGAAAAACAATGAAATACAGAAATTTCCCATGCACGTGCCTGCAATGTAATGCCGTTGAGGGGCTTCATTTTCACTATCTCTTGTAACACAGGTTAGTGCTTATTGTTATCAATTTTAAATGCAGTATAAATTTATGCTTTTAATAAAGTATAAATATTAAAATAAAAATATTTACTTAACACGAGGGGACTGCATCTCCCTTTGGGGGGGGGGGGTTGCAGTGGCCTCAGTTCCCCAGTAAGCAGCCGTCAACTCAGTTAACCTCACAGTCTTTCTTAAGTAACTTCTATTAGATGCAATGGAATGCAGCTTTGAAACATGATATACCTTAGTAGCTCCCTGGTGATGTCATCGAGCGCTCTTAAATAGTTAATTAGCAGCAAATGTTTTAAAATAACATTTCTCTACAATATTTTCGCTTGATAAATGTTGATTGCGCCTCTAATAGAATAACCTCTGTTATTTTTTGTACCCTTTATTTAATAAAATTATTACTCTATGGTTTTTGTAATTTTTTCAATTTTCTCTTTAAAAACTGTATTTGCTAAGAATTTCTTAAAATTTTCGGTTTAAATCTAGGTTTCCAACAATTATTTACAATTTTATGTGTTTTTCTTAATTTAGTTGCCTCTACAGACTGGAATACAATTTAATGTTGTCACGATTCCCTGCTTCCACTCTCCTAAAATATCATTATTTAACTTATTTAATGAACTGGGTGTGGGACTGAAGACGTAACTACAACGCTAATCTAACAAAAACTAAATCATTAAAGCTATAATCGTGATCAAATTAGGAAAATATCGAAACTAGTGATGACTGAAAACACAAACCTTTAGTTAGTCATGGGAAATCTGCTTTAAAATCATCAATTATGACTTATATACATGATGGATGTTAACATTTCTACTTCATGTTGCGCATGCGCAGACCCTAATTTTGCTTTCGCGGTCTCTACCAACCGTCATTTCCAATTCTTAACTGACTCAATGCTAATATTTCCCTAAATATTGTTAATCTCCATATGCGATATATTGTAACAGTTGAAATGGTATGATGGATTAAAATTTGCTTGCTTAGTTTTGCACTTAATTGAAATACCTTCAGATTCCAAAAAGCAAAACCGCACCAAAATTCAGTTATGGAGCATTTTTTTTTTTTTTTTTTTTTTTTTTACGTTGATATTAGTTTTTCAATAAAACGTAATAGTTACTCCACTAGAGAGCTTCGTTTAGATCTTCGCTCGCCTTCTTCTATGCCAGTCGCAATCGTAGAAATGCTTGTCTACATAGAACACCAAGTGCGGTGCTTTACAGAAAAACGAATATCGTTAATGCACTAGGATTACGTGAGACGAAGAGGGAATTTGAAACACGGAAGTCCAACGAAGGCCTTCTGTATCCTACTGCAATTTCAGGAGGAGAGAGCGAATGAGGGATACGAAGAATGGTCAGGTTTTTGAGCGAGCAGTTACTGATGAAGGTGGAGTCCCTAACGTCTCTACAAACTACCATCATACCAGACGCGGGCAGTTTATTCCGATGAGAAAATCCACTACTGCACACCGCTCACTGTCAACCTATGTCGCCTGGCCTTTCCGTTGAACAAGGAAATTATCGTGCATTCGCCTAAGTGACCAGGGGAAACTACGAAAAAACCAAGGTTAGCATGGCCCCAAGATATCTGAAATGGGGATGAGCGTTACGGCCTGAGCCATGGTGGTCGATATTTCATAGGTAAGAATATATAGTCTATAACTGAACTTATGACGTGAGTTGAGGTTTTGTTTGTTCGAAACCGAACGAAGGGTGGGTAGGAGCGCTCTAGTGAGTAACTTCGGCCTTGTACAGAAAAAAACTAATACCGCTACAGAATTCAGAGGTAAGTAAATTGCGTATAAGGGATTTTTCTGCGATTTTTTTTCTTCGAACCCAAGGATTTGTCCTGTATACAAAATACAAATATCCTTAGACTTTTGTCTTGTACTGTAATATGCTATGGAAGTTTGAGATGTGGAAGGTCGCGCTCGCATTAAAATTTGAACCGCCATATGAGAAAAAGAGAATCATTCTGCTATTAATGAACTTGCTTTCTTTACTGTTTCAGTCCCAACCGGTTGTAAAGTTGCTCTATTTCAAAGTTCTCCGACTTCTAAAGAGAGCTTGTAATTTACTAGGTCGTAAACTGAAAACTCTTCTGTTAATACTAATGGCCTAAGAAACAGCTGTCCAGATGAAACAGAACCGTATGCACAGATACGCCGCCATTGAGTATAAAACAAACGAAAGAGCTATATGAAATAAAACTACACGTCTGTGTATTTAACTGAATGGATAAACAAGACAGTGATTAACAAAATAAACCGTTTTAGCATGACCCATACAAATAAACACTGCTTGGGGCAAATTTAACATATCAGTTGTGTTGCTAATCGAAGGGTTAAAGAATGTATTCTTTGTATTCAAATCTTGAAAGTTCACCAAGGAAATACATTAAGAACAGCTCAGATAGATTTGAACTGATTAGTTTCATCTAGTAGAAGGATTAAAAGGATGAAGAGGAACAGCAGTAATTTTTCTGGTTGATAAAGAATAAGAAAAACTTAAATATATATATATATATATATATATATATATATATATATATATATATCTTTCTCTGCTCTGTCCGCCATTAGTAATTATAGCCACTTGTTGATTTGTTTATCTATAGACGTTCTTCTACATCTCAGGTTGTCAGCGTCCCATTCAATTCAGGGCGGCGGTTAAGTTTTGCTTAGAGGCCTCTTCTTTCAGGCTTGAGGTTCTTTTTCATGCCGTAAATCTACGACACGGACCCACGGCTTTACTTCCTTTCTAAACTTAGGATATTTACGTCCGAAAAAGTCCATCGACCCTGGCTGGGATTGAACTCGCGATCTCCGGTTTAGGAGGCAAGTATGGTTACTATGGACCACTAGTCCGACGTAGGCATCCAAGCAGACATTCCAGCGCAAAGGCAACTTTAGAACAAATATGGATATTTAGTCATAAACGCTGTCCACACAAGTGGTATTTAAGGTCTTGGCTACACCGCTTCTTCCTCTGTAATATATAGAATGTCGCTGGTCTCACGACAGTATACATTCATCCCTTAAGATGCTTAGTAGATTTTAGAGCTATATATTTTTGTGCATAAATGTAATTTTGAATACAAATCAGATCGTCACATGCATACGCAATTTATTCAGAGTTTTCCAGACCACTTTCAAAAAATGTTTTCAAAACTATCATAGCAAGCGAGAGTTTAGGGATGCAATAGAAAACATTAACTACGAAAAGCGAAAAACGTTTTCTCAATGCAGTTATTGTTCAACTGAAGGGGAACGACAACTCCAGAACAATTAAGGTAGTCTCTATTGGAGACACAACTGCAAAGTTGTATGTGTTAAGCATCTCTCTTGATGGGATTTGAATGTAAGCGATAAGAAATGCCCTTTGTTTATACGCTGCTCCCATTTGTTCAGTATTGTGATTTTTTCTCTTCACTCAACACTCGTGCATTTTTCTAATTTAATTTGTCGACTGCTTATTATTTTTCAATTGCAACTGTAGCTTGCTTTGTTACAAATCCTTTGACACCACTGTGAACGTTCTATTGCTCGAGTTAAACTGCCTCGGCTGCCGCGTGACCCGCCAATTCGTCCGACGCTAGATAACATTACCCGCTCCAGCTCAAGTACACATTGTATACATTGTTCCTTCACTTGGTACAATTTACGATGGTCATCCCAAAGTGTAAATATTACCCTTGAACATATAATAAAGCATTTAAATTTTAAATAGTCATTATTCCTGAGTAAAGGTATCAGAATTATAATAATCAGTACTGTAAAATTAAAAAGACCAATATATTACTTAGAAGTATACATAACCGAATTCAAGGGGTTTTTGATAATGTTTAACGCCCGTTTTTACTACTGAGGCGGGCGGCGGCAGGCGGCAATGACGTCATACAACAAACAGTATTTTCTCCCCCTTGTACATTTATGTTGGATGTTGTATCTCTTTACTAATATCATAAAATTATTGTGCATTATTTTGTGAAACAGAGTTAAGTTGCATATTTTTCAATTTTAATAAGTAATAATAATAATAATAATAATAATAATAATAATAATAATAATAATAATAATTGGAATATGTTGTGCATTTTGAAAATTATGGACCTTAAAAAACTGACCTGAAAATGTTTCGGTCGACAGTCTGGAATTGCTCTCTAGTACTGAATAGAATTGTTGGACATATTCACAACCAAATTGACCAAATTTTGGTGGATCATAATTTTTGAATTTTTGTGTTTGGCTATATGTGTAGATGAACTGGCTGCTTTGTCATGCATGATCTGTTTGTTACCCCTTTCCAAATAAAATATTTTCATGCTGAATTATTAATCTAGAATAATAAGAAAAGTATTAAGTTTTTAATAAACAGGTTAAGAACAAGGCGAAAATAACGAGATTACAGAAATTCTGTAACGTAACCCTATTTAAAACGTCTAATATCTTAATGTATAATCTTCATTTGCATCTCGCAAGTAGTTTTGGGTCTGAAGTGCATTACACGTTTAAACAAAACGGCTGAATGTATAATAAAGATATTTTACTGTGATATTTCTAGATGGTAAAATGGACTTGGGAGTAAAGGTACCTGTGAAGTTGCATTAGCGCTAATTGCTGTCAAGTGGAGAGCAGTTAGTTAAAAGCGTAATAGCAAAGTAGCTGTCGCGACAACGCTCCTGTGGCTTTATCTCTCAGTCAACTAATGGCTCACGTCACACACTTTTCGAAACATTCAGGTAGAAATCTACCCAGTCGTTCAAGCAGTAAGGTAGGAAACGGTAATATAACCGGTATGACAGCTACAATATATTCCTATCTACAGTTTCTCTTTTATCAGTGTGTTATTTCACTCTCAATAGTTTCAACCATTACAGTATAATCTTTGAAAGTGGGCATAGGATGTTAAACCATTATATTTGCAATATATATTTTATGAGGTATTTGTCCTGAGTAATTAGAGGCATGCTTCACCAATCAAGTGACGACAAGTCTTTCATTAATTGGGTTTCATATGAAATAAATTAAGTTTTAAATGAAATGAACAATTTTAATTAAATTCAAACGAATTATCTTAAGGTGGCGTTCGGACACGTAAACTCCTAGTGTGTATATATTTAGCTTTAAATCTTCTCCACTCTTGCAAAGTTTTGTCTCTGCTACTGGGCGTATCAAGCCAATGAAACTGTTCTTCTTACTGCGGCCGGTCTCACGACGGTTTACATTCATCGCGAAAATGATTAAACAGCTTTCTCTGGAGCAGCACATTTCTATGTGTAAACGTATTTTAAATATGAATTAGCTCGTCGTAGGCGTAAGAAATTTTATTTAGATCTTTACGTATTCAATTGTCTAATTCCAGAACTGCAGATTACTTCCAAAACTAGTGTAGCAATTGGAGATTTCGGAATGTAAAGAAACACATTAGCAATGAAATCAGAAACTTTTCACTAAACAAGTTTAACTCTATCAATCAGAACTGTTTAGCCGAAGGATACAACTTAATTTTTTTTTTTTTTTTTTTTTAGGTAATATAAGCTTTTAGGAAGTGGAGCTGAAATACAAACCCACCAAGGCCCCTGTTTCGCAAAAGTATGGGGTCTAATACATTTCAAGTATATGGACTTGTAACTTGTAGTTATTGGTAAAATTCTGTTCCACAAAGTTTTCTGCTACTTTACAGATCCGTTTTTACAAATGTACAGGTGATTTTTTGTTGTTCTGATCCACAGAAGTACTAATATTATTCGGACATGGGTAATTTGTATAAATTTCTCTACAAGTGCAGGAATAGTGTAACTTCAAATACTAGCACAAAATTTATTATCTTTTCAATGCTTTAAGTTTGTAGGACTTAAACACTAATATCTGACAAGGAGCTATGAAGTACATATGAAGAGTAAAGACAGCAAAATGGATAGTTGGTTAACGAAAACATGGAATATTTCCTCCCCCCAGATATTGTACTGTTCCACCACCCCTCAGTCCGGTAGATTTTAAAGTAATTAGTGCATGAATGGACTGTTCACGAATTACCTCCTTATTTTCAGTTTTCTATTCATTTTCACACTGTATCAGCCTTACAAAGTATAATTCGCTTGCCACACCCAACAACGCGACGACTATTTATGAAAAAAATTGAATCATTCAACACGTACTTGTAAGCTCCTAGTGACCCATCTATCAAGCGACTGACAAGCATAAGCATAGACTTACCCTTACAGGAAGATCATTTCTAAGCTGCTGGAGTTGCAGTCCCGAGCGGCAGCGGAGAAAGTCAAACTCCTCAGCCCCGAAAGGAATAGTAGGGATGCACATTTTAGCACTTCGCTGTTTGCATGGAATGTGAATAAGGAAGTGCTAGAGATAACGGAATAGTGGGAATGCAAATCCAAAACTGAAGAAATGTCTCAAAAGAAGATTTTTCCACAGAAAAGACTAATTAAAAAAAAAGAGTAACTTTTACAGATATATTTGGATAATAAGGCTTTCAAACACAACGATATAATAGCCCAGATAATTAGAGCGTCATTATATAATTGTGAAGTTAGGAGTTTAGAATCCGTACGTCTTAATGTTTTTATTATTATTATTTGTTTATGCCGGAGTTAAAGGAGATTTGCCACCATTACAATGATTTCACACTAACATAGTATCACGCACACAATTCGCTGTAAATTTATATTACCGATTTTGTTTTCCTGCTGCAGTCAAAGGAGATTTGCCACCGTTATAATATTTTATCCGCATGCTTAGTAGCACACATTTCCCCTATCAATTTATTTTTACGAACGTGGGCCGTCAGCCCTTAGTTCGCAAACCACTGGGTCTACCGGTTTCTAGGATTTACCCTAGGTTAGCGTTAAGGTTAGTGTATATGTGTGTGTATATATATATAGTTTATATGTGTGTGTGAATTAATTGCGAATTCCAATAAGACAACGCGTGGGTAAAAAGTGAAAAACTAAGTTTTGTAATAAAGAACGACACATTGCAGCCAGAAAGCTATGGAGGACAACGCATAGCTTACATCATTACTCTTAAAAAAAAAAAAAAAAAAAAAAAAAAAAAAAAGGAAATGAAATGAAATGAAATGAATGTAAAATAAGTATCTAGGAAAGAATGTCTAGAGTACACCCTGAAAACTTAAATGTAAAAAAATGCAGCAATCGAACGTCTACCACTATGCAATGTGCTACAAGAATTTTAATTATATATTCAACTTTATCAGCGAGATTAGCATGGTGAGGGTTGAGCCAGAAAGAAAAACAATTGTGTGCAGATTATGTAGTCATGAGGCAACATCGGAGTTTCCCCCGCGCTGCTATTCGGGACTGAGAAGTTCGGCTCTCTCCGCTATCGCTCGGGACTGCAGCTCCAGCATCTCTAGCGGCTTAGGAATGATCTTTCTGCAAAGGTAAGTAAGCGACCTGTCCAACTATTCATTTCTCTGTCTGTACACGTGCACATAGAGGGGCTCCCTTAATGGATAGGCAATCCAATATCAGATGACACAGAAAATGCAGACATACACACATAAATGGACGTTTCGTCATGTCTGCAATGTGCCAATGGGCAAGGTGCCGAACGCTCCTATTGTGTACATTTATGTCACCCTATCCTGTCATCAGAAGAATCTCAATTTCTGACTTCGTCTCACAAATATTATTTATGTAGACGCGCTAGTCAATTTTTGTCCCTTCGCATTTCTAATCTCACAACGTTGATCAATAACGGCATGCACACATTACGGTTTTATTTTATAAGATCCTCTACAGTATGGAGAATATCCTGTCCATAGCCTGTAATAACACAAAGATTGACTTCTACGTACTGTCTCTCAACCGCAAACGGAGTTATAACAACGTAAAGAAAGAAATAATGCTTGCTTTCGTAACAGCAAACTGCGACTGTCACATGCAGCCATCAGCGAGGGAAGTGTAAATTTGAGAAGTAAATAGTTTGATTTTGGACGAACATGCATTGCTCTCAGCTGCGTGGAAATACTCCTGTTCTCTAACTGCGTAACGATTGTTACAAAGGTAAGCATTCACATCGGAATTTGCACTGAACTTGAAAATGCACGTCACCTCGGGCAATAAAGTAACTGACGTTATCGCATCACTAACCCAGAGCAGAGTTAGCGGCTGGCGGCGTAAATATAAATTGATCTCTGCCAATTGGGCCTTCAGGTCTGTACAGCCACAATGCTTGTTTTCTCTCTAGCGTTTTCCCAAATCAATCTAGCAGATGTAACAAATTTTCGGATTCTACATACCGGGTGTTTCCGTACTGATGATACAAACTTTCAAGGATTTCAATTTGATTCGGGATTTCGGTCCGGAAACACCTCAATTGCAAGTTATACGCCAACGTCGTAAACAAGTTACGTATACCTATGAAAGTAGAATAAAAAACTTACAAAGCTTTATATATGTAATCATTTTATGATACCTACACTACTTTCACAAGCTGCGAAAACATTTACAATAATTGTTTAAACTGTCATTCCACAACCCTAAAGTCATTCTAACGATGTCATAAGCAGCTAGGATTCTTGTCAAGAAATCCCCTTCAATCTCTACAGGTGTTTCCCTAGGCAAGACATTTCACGTGGCTCCACAGGAAAAAAAGCGAAACACGAAACAGGACCTCCTCTTCCTATCCATATTTCAAGGAACGTCTGATTAAGGTGTTCACAAGCACAATGTGAAAAATGAGCTGTTGCTTATCATGTTGAATTCACATGTCTTGAGGAACAAGTGGCATATGTTCCAATAAAGTTTAAAACTCAAGCGATAAGCGTTGTATTAATGGAATTTCTTTTCTAACTCCATGATGCCGCCTACATATTTTCCTAGATGCTAACCTCTATACTATTGTTATACCTTACAACCTAAGAAAAACGCTTTTGGCTTATAACTTGCGGCCGAAGAGTTTCCGGACCGAAGTTTCCTATCTCCATGATCCCTGAAAGTTTGTATCATAGTCGCGGAAACACTTCAGAGGCACCACAGGCGGTGAACAGTGATGATACATGAGATGAAATGATATATTGGAAAAGGGTTATTTTTAAGGAAAGAAACGTACCAGGCATAAGTTTAGGGTACCTACCCGGCATTTGCCAGTTATGAGGACTGAGGAAAACCTAGAAATAATCTCAGTCAGGGAGGACGGTCCTGGCGGGATTCGAACCCTAGACCTCCCGCTCACAAGCCTGCGCCCAAACGACCTCGGCCACCCGTGGCGGTTCGGAAACACCTGATATATCCATTCCTTGTAGAGCTTTTTAGTGTGAAATATTTAAAAATGTTTTATTTTCAGTTGTTTTAAAACATTTTAATTTATTTATCGACATCATAGCGTCTGCATAGCATTAATGCCTCCCGCTGTATATTTCTCATTATCCATGCTTCGCTACCTTAATACAGTACAAGCCTTTCTAAGATATGAAACCTCAAGTCCGTGTGCCTTATGACTAAATGCGGTTTACAAACTAGTAAGCATATCCTGGTCCTTTTAACTTTCATAATTTTGTCATTTGTATAGAGTACCTGGTAACAGACGATAATTTATAACCCAACGCGCATAAACTCGTCAACAATATACATTTTTTAGTAATGAACTATTTTTTATTTTTGTCCTTCTGAAATGCCTTGTTTTAATTAGGTTTGGCAGGACTAGAAATACTTGGTTCAAGTCATTAAACAATAGGAACGTTATAACTATTTTTTACAAGTTTACTTACAGAAAATGTTGGCGCCGGAAATTTCTCTGAAAAGAAATATTGATGTCGGTCCGAACTTGACGTCATCAAACTGTCATTTGTTTAGACCTTTGAAAAAATATTTGCACTGTCGCAATTCTGTAAATGGATAACATGAATTCGACACCCTCCCACTGATGCAGACAAGATTTAACCTTGTAAATATGCTGAAAGGAACCCCCCCCCCTACCCAGCGTATGGCGGGGGAAAGGCAACTTTCCAATGCGGGAAAAAAATAATTTACAATTGTAATCCCTTTTATTCAACAATAATACTGATGCGTGTTAAATGGAATGCGTTCGTACTTTTGAAAAACTGAATGCAGCAATGCATATTTTAAATAAGCGCAAAACCCCGAAAGCATTGTTACATTTAAATACAGCTATGCATCAAAATCTTAAGAAATAATTACCAGGACCCTGGGGCATTTTATAAGCTCTCAACTTAAGCAAAGAGTAAAAGAGTTTAATACTAGTCATAAAGTACAATAAATTCAACGCATTGACTTTAAATTACAAGTTTGCTTGCTAAATCAGCAAACTATTTAAGGCAATGTATTCAATGCGTAATAATAACATTACAACTAAACATGCCTAGTCTTATATTACCTGGGTCACTGCGTTTAACTATTGGGGAAAACTTCGAACCTAACAATTCAGAATTACAAGCCTAAACGTCTGCTTAGCCCCAGACTCCAAAGTTAACTCGTTCAGACCAGGAGACAGGAACGAAGCCACTCAGGACGGTTATGTCGCCAGCTTCTAGAACATTCCATAGCCTTGCCAGCCAATAGCAAACAAATGGAAAACCTTCTGTCAAGGCAATTTACTCTTGTATGTGATATTTATACAACTACAGTAGAAGCCAAAATATTATATGGGGCAGAAATATGGAGTAAAGAGGATGCATGGAAGGTTGCTGATAAATTAAATAGAAGGTTTTGTAAACAGATCTTAGGCTTACCGATAGCATTATCAAATGCTGTAGTGCAGCTAAAATTAAATAGGTGTTCCACCAATATAAAATTATTACAAGAATTATGAAATACATATACAGAATTATCATATTGGAAGAGAATGATATTATTATAAATGGAAAGGATCATGGTATATTAAAATGCAGGAAGTTTTCCAACAGATAGGTTTAGGAAACTTATGGATAAATAGGAAATATCAAAACAGAGTAGAGAAGAGTTCTCTGGGAACTTCATAGGAAAATAAAAATATTATGGGGTAGGAAAAACACGGAGAACAATGCGATAAGACATGTCGGGAAGGGTTTTCATGGATTAGAACTGAAGTTTAAAGGATTAGGATATAAATGTCCAATGTGTGGAGAAACCGATATGGATTTTCATTGTTTATCATACTATAAACAAACAAAGTTATGCAGAAAATGACTTGGCAAACAAAATGGAAGAATTTAGATAGGTAAATATTAATTAGAAAGATTTTAACTGTAAAAGGAGAGAAGAATATAAAAATTATATTGAACTATTTGGACAAAGTTAGAGAGAAATGGATTAAGAGGAAGATAGAGGGAAACATAATCTTAGAAGTACAGTAGGTCAGATAACCGTAAACAAGGACAGGATTATGCAGCAATAAATATGATAGTCACCAATACACTAACTGGAGTTGGGTGTATTGGGATCAGAATGCAAATGTGCAATTCTAGAAAGAAAATATCTAGAGGAGATTAGTAGCATTAGTGTTATTTTGTTTTTAGGTCTTGTTTTGTAATGAATTGATCAAATATATATATATATATGTTTGAGTGTAGTATATTATGTACTTTGTTGGAATAAATATTCAATAAATTTCAATATAAATGTACTCTTATAGAGCGAGTAAACAGCAATCCATTAGTCTGAAGGTTTGAGTAGCTGATGTCAAAGAACCACACGAAATGCTCCCAAACGAGAGAAAATAGAAAGGGAGGTTTAATGAAAAGTTGTAAAATAACCATACATTGAAGGGCGTTAATAAAGATGGCTTTAAGGGAGAAATGTCCAAGTCTAGTGGCAAACTTTTCTCCTAAACGTACTTTTGTTAGTGAGGGTTAAGAGTGCTTTCACTTACGACTAATCTTTTAGAGGGAGATACAGCGTTATATTCATCGCAGAAGCAAACATTTAAGTAGAAAGGGGTATATAAACAGTTTCTTGAAATTTCAAAGCCTTCTAAATGAAATTAGCTCCAGGTATGAAACGGTATCCACGAGTAAACAAACGAGGAACGTTGCGGTGCAAGTAACCGCTTTTGACTGAAATATTAAGTATCCTTAATATATTTTGCATAGCGAAATACTATTTAACTAAGTTCTAGATAAATCCGCTATAATTATTTTCCATATTAGACTACTTTGTTAAAGTTAAAACAGTTAAAATCTCCTGGGCTGTTTTGCCGTGGTCCATGGTTTAAATTACTACCATAGCTTTCACCAACTACTCCGGTTGGCATCTTCAGTGGACGATGAATAACACCTTACTCTTAACAAGACGACAATATTGATTCGTCTCTGTTTGTTACAGGGGAAAAATAAAAAGAAAAGAAAGAAAGAGAAAACATAAAAAAAAAAAAAAATTGAAATTGACTAGTCTAAGAAAAGCATTTAACTGCTTAAATTTACAGATGAGAGAGTGAAAATCTTATGGCATTTTGTTAAAAATCGCGAACAATAATTTTTCCCACCATTTTCTTGGGTTTAAGCCATGTACAGTTAGATTATTTCAGTTACGGATCAACAGAGCGCGACTACATAGAGGGAGAAGTCATTCGTAATGTTGTGTACTGCATGTTCAGGTACCTCTACGGGTGGCCGAGGTCGTTAAGGCACGGATTCGTGAGCGGGAGGTCTGAGGTTCAAATCCCACCAGGTTCGTCCTCCCAGAAAGGGTTTTTCCAGGTTTTCCTCAGTCCTCATAAATGGCAAATGCCGGGGAGGTACCCTAAACTTAAGCCTGGAACATTTCCTTCCTAAAAAATAAATCCTTTCCTAGTTTATTATTTCATTTCATGTATCACCAGTGTCCATGGCCTGTGATGCTTCTGTAGCAAAACGGGCGTTAAACACCATTCTTCATTTTTTTATTCATGTTCAGGTAGCAGCTTATATTTTGTCACTAGTGGTTGTTCGTCCGTGTGTTACTCGGTGCTTTTATCATGTTTAAATCATGTGCTAATTATTCTTCCTTAGTTATGATGCGTATGTGAAAACGATTCTTGCAGAGAAGTGCTAAGGCGATTCGCAAGAAAGTAATCTGGCAATAGTGTTGCAGATAGAGAAGCTGTTAGCCTTTCAATGACAAGAACGAGTTCCGTGCCGCCGTATTCTTACAGATGCCGGCAATGTGTTGCCGCTGAGGGGCATCATTTTCAACATCTGTTATAACACATGTTAGTGCTTATTATCATCAGTTTTAAACACAATGCCACTTTATGCTTTCAGCTAAAGTGTAAATATTAAACTAAAACAGCTAAGTTTACGCGCGACAACCCTGTTTTCCTTTTTTCGGTTGCGGCAAGGCGCTTCCTTAGTAAAGAACCTGGTCAGGCGGCTCGTAACTCAAGTAACTACACTGTACAAAACAATACCTTGCTTGCATTACTTTGCATTTAGTAATGTACAAGTTTTGTGGTGTTAGTTGTTGAAACAAATTAAAGATTAAGAATTGCTAATGTTAAATAGCACTGTGATAAACTTATAACAACCACACACTCACAAGTTGTTTAGTTCAAAATTCTAGATAAACAAGTTAGGTTGTGCAGTATAAATAAGTGATACAGTCCGTTATATCAAAACGTACATATGTATACATTTATAGTGAATGTGATGGAGTATAAATGTGAATAAAATTAATAACCATCGTCCAAAAAGAAAAAAAGCCCCACATATGTGTAAATAAAGCGGAAGACTCTTTATTGCATAGTAATAAACAGAAAAAATAATCTGTAGTTGCTTAAGGAGAAGTTTCTGAAACTGCATACACTGACAATGACAATAATCACTTAGCATGAAAGAAACACTCAAAGGACATACGTGTTATATTCCTCAGTTTAATATCGCCGCCATTAAAATTGCTCTGAATGCAGAAGTTGTGTGATAAAGTCATGCCCGTATACTAGAGACAGCCAGCCATACAATGAATTTCTGGGCTCTGCACTGTGGTCAAAACCCAAAATACAAATGAAAGTTTACATTGGTCAATTTGGTCATAGTGTCCAAAGTAAGTTTCAAAGAGGAAATTATAATTGCTGTCACTTCTGTCATTTCAAAATTTAATATGCGATGTGAGCTAGTAAAAATCTAAAAGATTGGTGACTGGAATAATTCATATACATACCTACATAAAGGATAAATAACAGTATTGTGAGGGGTAAACGTTGGTTGCAACGAAACAAAATATTTTCACAAGGGAAGAAAGCTGAAAGAGGCAAAGAAGAAAGAAAGAAAAACTGCCAATAAATTTTAGGTCAATAGGATTATTGTAATACACAGTGGGTTTCAAGTTGAATTTTTAGTTTCTTTCAGTATCTTGTAATATTAAAAAAGTCTCTACGATGCAATTTTCGTTGATTTTTATTATTGTATGTAAATAGTGAACAAATAAATTCATGAGGGAAATTTTATATAGTCGATAGTTATTATATATTTAAACATTTTGTATTGCACTCAATTCAAAAGGGAAGAAACATTTTATGTCAATACTTTTATAGACAAACTAATATAGATTACTCTTATGAAGCAAACATTAAATTTTGAGCCTAGAAATCTGTAATCAATCATTGCTTAGAACCTTAAAAGGAATGGCAACTAAAGAGTATTTTAAAATTAATATCTCATTTATGTGTTTCATTTCATCCAGTAAAATCATATTAATTACAAAGTACCTAATATGGCATGGTTATTATTGATTTATTTATGGACACTCTTTAACATCTCAGGTCATCAGCGTCCCATTCAACTCAGGGCTTGAAACGGCCGACAAATTTCGCTCAGAGACCTCTCTTTCAGGCTTGAGGCTCTTTATCGTGCCGTAAATGTACGACATGGGACCCACGGCTTTATTTCCCTTTCGAAGGAAGCCATACTTAGGATTTTTACGCCCGAAAAAATCCATCGATCCTGGCCGGGTTCGAACCCGCGATCTTGGGTTTAGGAGGCAAGTATGGTAACCATTACACCACCACGACCGACATATGGCTGCCAAGTAGCTTAATTAAGATATTAACATTAAAAAAAAATACATACGTACAAATTAGAAATAGGAACATAAATAACATCAAAAATTATAAATTTCAATTCTTTCTACAAGTTTATAATATCTAAGGACTAAGCGAAATAACAACTAGAAAAAAATAACAATATAATAAGGTAACAGTAACATTATGTACGGAATTAAAGGAAATTTGTTACAATTAATATTTCACCGGAGATCGCAAATTTTAACATTGTCTTTCTTTCTATGATTTTGTAACATGAAAACGAACGAACAAAATAAGAGAAGTTGACATAAGAAACAATAAATAAACGGTAATTCTGTATACATTGGTATTCAGACGTAAAGGAAAATTAGTTGATTATTGTTTTTTTTGTTTTTTTTTTAACAGTGTGTATTACTGAGGCACCACAGGCGGTGGACACTGATGATACATGAGATGAAATGATATATTGGGAAAGGATATTTTTTAAGGAAGGAAGCGTTCCAGGCCTAAGTTTAGGGTACTTAGTAGGCATTAGCCATTTATGAGGACTGAAGAAAACCTGGAAGGAAAAAAAAAAAACGCAATCAGGGAGGACGGTCCTGGTGGGAATCGAACGCCAGATTTACCCCTCACGAGTCCGCGCCTAAACGATCTTGGCCGACCTTGGCGGTGACAGTAATTTGTATTCTCTTTTGGTGATATATTATTGTATGGTATAGAAACAGTGATAAAGCAAATAGTCCTTTAGTCCTACTTTAAATATTTTTTTTTTGCGTTTTGTTGATTTTATTGAATAAGGTAATTTATTAAAAAGTGTGACACTGCACGGTCATGATATTTGGAATGTCTTATTCTTATTGCAAGCTGCTGGTCAGAACAAAATTTGAAGTTGCAAGATTAAGAATATAGCTTTTTTTTTTAAACATTATTATTTTTACAGATGCCTTAATTTTGAGCCATAAGGAAAGGTACCCAAATAACGCCACCTTTAAATTCCTACAGTACTGGAAGTAAGGTATCTGCAAACAGGAAAGTTAGAACAAAATTATTTAAAGCATTTCTTCGAATAACATAGTGAGGTCAGTACTCGATCCATCATACAACGAGAAGCTGACATTTTTCAGAAATATTCGAATAACTGAATTCTATTGCTAATGGACAAACGACCCAGGATTTATTCAACAAAGAAAAACAAAAATTATAGTTATTTATAATACAAGTATTTCTATGCATAGCTTTTTACTATTATATTGTAAATGACCTGGGTTTGCAGTAAGTAATGCAACACTAAACCGATTTTTCACTCTTCATTTTCTATTGCCCTTTATTATTGCAGCAATAGTTATGCATTTTTAAGTAAGTTGGTATTTAGCTTTGGTTACTCGGTTTTGGTGAACATTGTGTTTGTTTATCTAGCATGTTTAACTTGAATTGTTACAATTGTTTCAAGCATGCACACAATTTGCTGAAAAAAAAAAAAAAAAGAGTTTCGCTCCTAAATTAAAATTAGAAAAAAATCCTTCTAAATAATTTTATTTAACAATATTTCAGTTAATTTAAAAAGACAAAAGACCTTTACCCTGTATCAAAAAGTCAAAGCTTAGGGAAGACATGAAGAGATCGAGTTACAAGTTGAACAATACAAGTATCGACCACTGGCGCGGAATACGCTCTCACAATCGACAGTGGCACACTCTTGGAGTTTTAATAAGAGCACTCTTCGTACAATTTATGACAATTTTTGTTTGTTCACTGATTTATTTATTATATTTTGGAAGCAACTAAATTCATTTTTGCAGAACTGTTCATTAAAGAATGATCATAGTTTTTACAGGCATAAATTTTCGCGCTAAATTTTAACTTTACTATATTTTGTTAGATATATGTAATGTAAACGGGCACAGTTTCATTGCTGTCACTTCCGGTTCCAGCTTGCGAGAGGTGTACAATTTGAGACATTTTCAGTTCCTCCTACAGCAAAATGGAGGTAACAAGCGACAAACAATATGCTGCTCTGAAATTCTGCTTTCGTCTCAAGTTTTTTCAACTGAGGCTTAAGCAACGCACAGGAGACTTATAGAAAGTTTGTACTTTCTTATAACACAGCGCGAAAGTAGTTTAAACTGTTCAAAGAGAGGAAGCAATCAATTTCACTCGAAGAAACGGATTCTCAAATTCTGAAAATTTTATAGAGTGTCACCCATACGTTTGTAGCTGAAAAGATGCACATGAGAGGTGTTTGTGCTCGGTGGGTTCCAAGACTGCTGATTCCCGAACAAAAGAATGTTCGGTGTAAGTTTGCACACAGTTGAAGGTGAGGTTAAAGGAGTTTATTATTTTGATCCTGAGAGTAAACAGCAAAGCTCTTCTGTGTGGTCATCCCCCCAAAAGTGGAGAAAGATTTGATCATCACATTTTTCGATATTCAAGATTATGTCTTACCTGCGCATACAACTGTAACTGGGCAATTCTACACATATGTCCTGACACATGTCACATACTTGCACATCTCCGTGTAACAAGCCGAATGCTGTACTACGATAATGCATGAACGCACAGCGCAAATGTTGCTGCGTGAAGTTGTCTCCCACCCTCCCTATAGTCTAGATTTAGCCCCGTGTGACTGTCCTTTTCCCCAAATTGAAGAAACACCTTCATCGAAGCAGAGGTGAATGACGCAAAGGCGATTCTGAAGGGACTATTAAAAATTGGTTTCCAGATGTCTTTAAAGATCGACAGAAACGCTGGGACAGTTGCATTGCATCCTACGGTGTCTAATTTGAGAAATGTCATCAAAATTGTGAGGATAGTAAAGATATATTATCAAAGAAATATATGATCATTCTATATTAAACATCCCTCGTAAAAAGAACAGTTGTAATAATTATACCATTTAACTTAAATAGACCGTTTCTAAGTATTTTTAATAAGAGATTTTGATGGCATTCAAATGTTTTTAATGCAAACGTGAGCAAATGATCTTATCCGTTGTCGGTACAATTTTCTTTTCTCGTTTTCTAACCTTTTCGTTGTGATGTTCAAAATTATATGAAGGTGTATCTTCTAATGGAAGCTCTGTGGGTGCAGAAGGTCAACAGGACGGTGTAGAACTTAAAAGTTGACTACTTCGCGTGACTACGGCAGTTGCAAATGTTATCGCTTGCAACGTTTTTGTATTTAGAACTCAGGGGTTTATCCACTGTGGAAGTGTGTGCTACGATTGGTGAAAAGCCGTTCTTTCCAGTAATTAACAGCACGTTCAGGCCACTTCCCTTTAAGCTTCTTACTTTCCTGAAACCAATTTCCTAAAGCGTCTGCAATCAGGTCCTTTAGAGTTCAGTTTTTGTAGCATTTCTCGTGGGTCAAGAGCGTGGATGCCTGGAATCAATAGCGAAACAAAGTTTGAGTGTAAGAAAGATTTACAAAATGTGTAAGTTTGTTCGAAAAGTAATGACTCAATATTAATGACAAGTATAAAAAGTCTGTCAAGCAGGAGCTACGTGAACTAAGAGAATTCCTCAGCAAATAGAATAACTTCAAAAAACAATTTAAAACCAAATTATGGTTTTATTAATTAATGAATTAAGTTATGACATTACTGCATGTTAATCAGATGACAAAATTTAAAGCTAACCAATAAAAGAAAAACTGAACTTAATGCATTATTTAAAAATAAATGTCTATAGTGAAATTACTGTAATTTTCAAAAGTAAAGGGAGCAAAATTAGAATTCTTTCAATCTATAAGCATTATAAAATAGAAACTACCATTTTAGAAGTATTATTATTATTATTATTATTATTATTATTATTATTATTATTATTATTATTATTGAGATTAAACCACAAAAATTAATGATATACTATTAATTAAAACAAATATATGACCAGTGACAGATAAACCTATACTGTATAGGTATTTTATAACATTGTTAAATGTAACCATGTGAGTACTTGATATTATCTTTACATTCACTACAATAGAGAAAAATAGCAGAAGGGTTCGACATACCTTTTGTTTTTAAGAGGAAAATGCTCATATGTTTCAATTGTTGTTATTCAAAAACAATTTCAATGTACTAAGCAAATATATACAAACAACAATATAGATTATACAATCGAAAGTTCCATCAATTTTCATTGACTTTGAAAAGTAATTTAAATGTTATTGTAGTGAAAACAAGTAAGGCAAACATTTTCTGAAGGTTATTACAGAGCGCTCTTACATACAAATATAAGGCATATTAGATTAATATTTCACGTTTGCTATGTTCACGACGATGTTTTGGTTAAATATGGTTAAAATACAGTTTATGTGCTGAGTTAACCTTTCCTTTTATTTTGAAACAATTAAGAGAAAATCGCTAGTGTGTTTTATAAATGTCGGTTTTTAGATATACCTTACACCTAACGGTCCGATTTCCCTAATTTTCATTTTTCTTAATTTATTTAAATGGTATATATCGAATTTCGTTGCGAAAGAACACATATTGGTGCTCCTAGAGTGCTTTTTAATTTTTTTGGTTTCAGGTAAATCCGGACACCTAATAGTTTATTTCGCTGATTTTCAGAAAATATTTTTCTCATTTTATTTCAATGGCTGACATTTTGTTGAGAAAAATAAAATATTGTGGCCGCTACAGTGATCTTTAAGTTTTCGCTTTAGATTAACCCCCATTGCCAATGGATCAATTTCCCTAGTTAATGAACTTGATTAATCGTTTGTTAATTGATCGTTATATGCCGAACTTCAGTGAGAAAAAACAAAAATCCCCTAGAGGTTTAACATACATAGTTATTTTTGGTGCCTTGCAGGTAGGATCGATGAATATTAACAAAAAAGCATCGTAGTGAACATAGCAAATGTGAAATATTATCCTAATATATTTTTGAGAATTATATTTGTATGTAAGATCGCTCTGTATTAATACAATAACATTTAAATTAAATTTCAAAGGCAATGAAAAGCGATGAAACTTTCGATTGTTTATTGTTGATTCTGTAGGTTCGCTTAGTACATCGAAATTGTTTTTAAATAGCAAAATATTTTTGTTTTATTGAAACATTTGAACATCATCTTTAATACACAATGTAGCTCGAAAGTTTCTGTAATTTTTCTCTATTTTGAGGAATGTAAAGATATCAAGGAGTAAGTTTATAAACATAGTTATATTTAAAAATGTTTAAAAATACTCACAAAGTATATCTTTGTCTATCATTGGTCATTATTTCATTTAATTAATAGTATATCATTAATTTTTTTGGTTTAATCTTAGTATAAATAATTATACTTTAAAAGGTGACTTCTCTTTTGTAAAACTTATAGTTGCAAGAATTCTAAGTTTGTTCTCCCTATACCACACAGTAATGCCATAACTTATTTCATTTTATTAGTTAATAACGCTTAATTTTGATTTTTTATTGGTTTCTATTAAAAGTTATACAACTCAGTGAGAAATTCGCCTAGGTTACGCAGCTCTTGCGTGACGGACTTCTTTATTTTAATAATGTAATAGCATTTCGTGTTTAAGAAAGGTTGTTTCTGCACTCCAGTATCTTTTGTTGTTTGTCACTGCATGGCAATTTAAATGGAATCATGCTATGTGCGTAAATACCATTAAATGTGCGTAAATAAAGTAGTTCCTAGCATTATCGAACACCCAGTTGCAGTCATTTACTTATCTACATACATTATCACGTGGCTGCAATTCCTGAACAACGATTATCTTATACAATTTTCGTTTTTAAGTCTGGCGGCATTTTAAAGTTTGTGAAAGTTCTGTTTCCTCTGTAAGCCTTCGCACAGATTTCTTTGGACTTCGTTCAAATAGTTAAGTTTCCTCTTGGTAAGTGGACTGTAGTTTTCTTTGGGTATAATAGCGTTCTCTTACCCTAAATATAGGGAACAGTATATCCGCGATATGCAGAATCACCGAGAAATATTCTTATTACTCGCCGTCTTAATTTTCTGCTAAAGTTTTTTACATGAAAACTCTGTATTGTAAAGAATACACACTCTTTGGCAATACTAACGCTCATTTAACACTTCAAACTCACAAAACACTTCATTTTAACGTTTATGTTCTTAAGAACGTCCGTACGGTACGAAGACAACGCTACAACTGCTCAAGGTATAGACGCTGATGCTTGGAGGAACCAGCGAGCAGCACTCCCGCGCTGTACTGGTGAACTACCTGTTGAAAGCACTGTTCAAAAGTATGAATAACGTTCGGTTAAGTTAACCTTGATACTTTAGGCATGCCCGTTAAGAAGTAATAAAAATAGTGCGGAAGTGAATAACATAGCAAAAATAAAGGAGCTGTAACGATCTGATAACATATATAAAACTGGAAAAAATCATTAAAAGCTGTTTAAAATTGCATTAAAATGACACAAAATTCCATATCTGGGAGTTTAATGTATACGATTTTTAGTAATTAAGACGGCACATTGGTAACATTTGAAATAATTGACATATGATCAGAGTCAGTGATTGGTTCGAGTATAATTGAATCACAACTGAAAAACGTATGAACATTTTAGGAGCCTTTATTTCTTCCTGCAGAAGGTAAAACTCAGGTAACGTCTTTATTCTTTTTTCCAGTCCTGCTGCCTTCATTTCTTACTCATTGCTTGGTTTTTCTTTTGCTTTCATTTTTGTCTCATTCATAATATACCTGTTCTTTTTTGTACACAGTTTTCAGAAACTTTGCTGCTCTCTCTTTCATTTCTCATCATTCTAGTTACTGTTGCTTTATAATCTGTCCTTCCTTTGCGTCCTCCATTCTGTTCGACTTGCTTCAGACTTTTATCTCTTTCAAAATGAGGACCTTGCTGATCGAGGACTAATAAAGCAAACTCGACAAACCGGCAAAATCGCTGTTTCCAAATCCTTTGTTAGAACTCAGTCTCGACTCGTCCCATGGTCGATGTCGATAGCGCCCTCCCGCTGCTGGGGTCTGTGTATACCCATAGATAGGAAATTAATCACAAACCACTCATGGATTAGAGCAGGGATATTTTGTATGTCATTCTCGCATATAAAAAGTTTTATAATAAAACACAAGAAGAGTTAACCAGCTCATAGTGAAGATACCTCTTGATTAACATAAACTTAAAGGAAACGTTTTGAAAAATCTCCCGAACAGTTCACTTCTTTTATTTAGAAAGTATATCCAAATCTTTAAACGAATTTGACATCTTTCTAAAATTCAAGGTGGAAACAAATTAAACCGACAGACTTTCAGACTTTTTCACCATATCTTAAATAAACGTAAACAATTTCTTGCCTTGACAGACTTACAAAACATTTAAACTCGCTTCATCATACAAAAAAGGTTCAGAATTGCCTCCGTTGACCTCTTTACAAAGGTTATGTCGGCAGCACTTGGCAATCACCTGGGTTCTCGTAAACAAGAACACTCCTTCGACCCCACATAAGAAAGTTCAAAGAATACAAATCAGGAGATACGGGGGCATCTTATATGACCACCTCTACCAATCCATTGTAAATCACTTATTTATTTATGCACACACATGAGCAGTAAAATGTGTCGGTGTTCAATCGTGCTGGTACAACAACAATTGAGGTAACACTGTCGTGAAACAATGTAGTAATTAGATTGTTGCCAAATACGGCCCAATGGGACGGTCGTCAATTGTTCTGACACCTCTCTTGATGTGCTTGCTAAATGTAGCAGGAGCATGTTAAAGATTCCACATATTCTTCATAAACTGTACAGAGGACGGGAATGTAGAATGCATATGACACTATTTCAGGCCAAATAATTGCGAAATAGTTGTAGATCATGCACGCGTTACCTGTGAAATGAATGCAATCGCTGTTCATGAAGGACGTTCAAAATATTTTGTGACTTGTTCCCATTTTATCCGCAATTACCTACACAAGTACAAATGCAGGGATTTTGCTCTCCTTGCAGCAGGAAATTTTGTGCCAAGCACAAGGGGAGCGGTCAACTTTCTGAGACTGCTAGTCAAAACATTAAAAACTTGTATGAGGCAATGGTTAGGTCCTCATTGTTATATGGAGTGAGATATGGGGATGGAAATAAAATAGACGGTCTAAATAAATTACAATATTATTTCTGGAAGCGAAAATTAGGGGTGGAGGCAACATTGAACTATGGTGTACTACGGGAGATGAGTTGCTGGGAAGATGCAATCTACAGCAAAATAAACATAATTAGATACTTTCTATGAAGAATTAAAGGACAACAAACAACCCTGAGGGCAATATGCTAACGGCACCAATTAAACAACATACATTATCCCAAATGGTGGATGGCGTTGTACAGCGGGAATTGTCAAAAATCGGTTTAAACGATATTTGGCAGAAGGATAGTGAAAACAAGTATGGCGTAGTGAAAAAAGTCAAAAGACGCTTGTTGGACATAAACCGGCGCGAAATGGAGGCGCGATGCATGCAGATGTCATCTCTGGACCTGCAGAGCGAAATTAAAACTAGATTGGGCATAGAGACCTATCTCATGGGGCTAGGTATGAAAGAGAGGTCGGCTTAGACTGGAAGGCTGGAAGGGACGTAAGGTTGATGAAGGCAGAAGGATTTGCCCATTATGCTCGGAAGACAGAAGATGTTAGAATAAAATTTCTCCCCGATTCATTTTTGATTTGGGGGGCGGGGCTGGCTTACTTCAGAAAGGAAGTAAAGCCGTGGTTCCCGTATGGTAGATATACGGCATGAAAAAGAACCTCAAGCCTGAAAGAAGACACCTCTGAGCAAAATTTATCGACCGTTTCATACCCTGAATTGAATGGGACCCTGATGACCCGGGATGTTAAAGAGCGTCCGTAAATAAACAAAATAAATAAATCCCAAAATTTTTTCTTAATTTATGATTTCATCTCATTTAATATCAATGTCCACCGACTGTGATGCCACAGTAATGAAAACGGGCATTTATCACTATTAAAATTTCTTCAAGCATAAAAAGGCACTCGGTTTTTTGCTCATAAATGAAAAGGAAATACAAAATCTATATCTACTTATACACTCCCATGGAAATGCGATGGCGAAAGAGTACAATTATGGGTCAGACTTTATTGGAGTGTGTCTTAATCTCGAGGAAAAAAAGAAAACCCGATGCCAATGTGTATATTCAGCACACTGAGCAGGTTTCCAGTTGGATTCCTTTGAATAGCAAGGGCAAATAAAAAACGAAAAGCAATCCTGTGAGAAAAAAACAGACAAGAATTGCACGTTATTAGCTACCGGAATAATCTTCGTTCTGCTAACTGAGGACAGGAACATTTCTCGCTGATTGTATCTTTCCATGTTAGAACGGTCCAAATATATTCATCTCATGCTTAAGCACGATAATTCTCTTGCATTAAAGAAAGCGAGATAGAAGAAAAGAGAATTTCAATGTTTAAAAGAATGAAGTGTTTTGGGTGAAAATGTGCAGTAAATGTAACGTAAGCATACTTTTAGAGTCTATACTGTACTAATAGTACTCCAACCTCCAAGCTTATATGTGGAATTTCCCATCAGCAAACCCAACAGCTGTTACCGTGACAACAAGTAAATATTTTCTCCAATTTGGTGATTGTAAGTGTTGCTGATTTTTTATTGTGAATTTGTGAGTAAATATAGCTAAAAAGAATATGAATTATAAGTAATTTAGTTTTGTTCGGTAACAAAGTATTTATTTTTGAAAAGCTTGTACGAGAAGGAAATTGTGGTGGATATATTGAAGTATCGTTGTCCTTGTATGCCACAATAAAAAAAGTTGGGTTGCGGAGTTTTAAACCTAGCAAATAATGCAGCGCTGTACATTTTGCACTGTATCTAGAAATTTCTTGCCATAGAAGGACTCCACGAGTCCGAAATATAGCGATCTCAAGTGTGACTTTTTCTTAGTGTTTTATCCTTTTCTACTATTATAATTACTGTTAACTTGTTACATTGTTAATAGTGTTACTTTATTTTTATTTTTCTTTTATATTATATATATATATATATATATATATATTTGTGCAAGACAGTGTACCTCTCACAAGCCCCTTATTGAAAGGCCAGACAATTAATTAAAATGACTGTAAATTTATTGGCCAGATTAACTTTTTCAGATCCATAATGAGGTTCAATAGCATGTTTCCCCTGTATCTATTACGAAAGTTTCAATCTCCGAAAAGTTTAGAAAAAGAAACAGCATATAATTAGGTTGATCCATTTTGTGACATTTTATATGGATCACTCTGTACATTCCATTGTTTTCTATACATAGCAAAGCTATTAATTTGAATCAGTACCATCTGCTCATATTGGAATATGGAATTTGAAAATCCCCTCATTTTCCGTTACTAGGCTCCTCGGTCTATGCTCAGAGATAACTGCTTCATCTCAAAAGTCGAAACCTTCATTCTTGCAAGCAAGCCAATCATGTAAGCAGTAGTAAAAACTCAACTTCCATTCCAAAAGCGGCATTTTCTACCAAGCTACCGTAATATAATTAACTTCCGCGACTCTTTTTTTTTTTTTTTTTTTTTTTTTCCTACGGTGTAGTTGGAACGCAAGGGATTTTAGCAAGAGTATGATGTTAACAGGTTTTCCCGTGGGGGAGCTTAATGTTGGATAGTTTTAGATGCCATAACCATTTAGCTAGACAGTGTGAGGCCGTAATAACGGGTACAGTTGTTTAGCTCAGACTATAAACATTCCAAAGCTCTTTAATGCTTAATAGTAATGCAGGATGCTTTTCGTATAAAAAGGGACCACGAAATTCGGCATAACATGGTAGTTATTTACAACAAAGGAACAAATGAAGGGGAAAAAATGCGTCACACAGGAGCTGCGTACACTCACCTCTGTTCATTTACCTTCCCTAGTAGAAGACGGGCCAAGCCAGTGATTTTTTTTTTTTTTTTTTTTTTTACCGCAACCTTTGATAATATGCGGATAGATTTTCTCTGTTTTTCCGCACTAATAACATTTTAACTACAGCCAATGGTAGTACAGGATTTAACAGGAGACAAACTCCACCTGCAGTGATGTTGAATGGCAGCCTATAGTCGCCACAAGCCTTTGAGAACAATAGGCTAGCGATGAGTTTCTCTGTCTTGCCGCACTAATAATATTTCAGCTTCAGCCAATAACAGTCTAGGACTTAACAGCAAACAAACTCCAAGTGGAGTGATGTAATAGCTTCAGCCAACAGCAGACAAACGTACAGCTGCGGGAGTGTTTATCAGTGTTATTTTTGGAATATCGAATAACGGCTATATATTATATCAAACGTTTGCCATCTATTTTCATACCGGCTGGTATACGACGAGCGTGGTAGCAATAGATTAATATTCCACATTTGCTATTTTCACGACAGTGCTTTTGTCAAAAATAAAATATAAGTATCGTTATAAATTATGCGTTAATTGTCCTTTAAAAAGACACATTTGAGAGAAAAACGCTAGAGCTCAGTTTTCAGGTATATCCCTACTCCTAATGATCCGATTTCCCTAATTTTCAGAAACTATTTTTCTAATTTTGTTTAAATACCGAGTTTTGTTGCGAAAAAGTAAATATTGGTGCAACTAGAGGGACTTGCAAAATTTGGATTTCAGGTAAATTTCCACTCCTAAATATTTATAATTTGTTTTTTCATGACACATACCGATTTTCGTTGAGGGGGGAGGAAATTCGGCCGCTAGAGCGATTTTTAAATGTTCGCTTTAGGTTAACTCCCCACCGCCAATGATAAAGTTTGCTGGTTAACAATCTCGATAAATCTTTTTTAATTTATGGCTATAAGCCGAGTTTCATTGAGGAAAAAATGTCTCTCACTAGAGCGTTAAGACATACAAATACACACACTTATTTATAAAATTACATATTTAACTTTTTTTTTGTCATCGATTGGTTCTTAATAAATAGGATCGATGGAGATTTGAAGAAACTCTTCAAAAGTCTTTTCATGAGCACAACAACAATAGCTACCCACTTTCCTTTGAAGTTCGCTAAAACACATAAATTACTGTGCAATTCAAAGATGATTTGAACTGTACCAACCAGCATGTCCCGTATTTCAGTAATAGAAAGCATGTATCACATCGCAATTATCCTTTTGAAATGTAACTATTTTTATCCTTGTTGATTCATTCTCTTTTGGAGGTGGGTAGCGCTGACAGTGAAATTCGCTCCAGAACCGCTTCTATAAGGAACTTTGCAATGCTTTAAAGAAATGATCCAAAGATTCTTCCCACACTGAAAATATTCCTTTGGAAAATTTTCATGGAGCATGCAAAACGATGTCTAGCAGTATAGGACGCGTTTCGGTAACGTTATGATAGTGGAAGATGCGCCATGTACAAATCACTATGGCACTGCAGCACACTACGTGGAGTCATCTTTTTTTTTTTTTTTTTTAAATTTTAGCTGCTCATTCCGCAATTGTTTCTTCAGTTCCCATTTTATAACTGGATAAATGCACGGGGCGCAAAAGTTTAAGGCTGTGATACGTTGGGTTAGACATAAAATTTTGTCGGTGATAGAGCTAGGATAATGTTTCCAATATGTCGGGTTGTTACTCAAGACTTAAAACTAGAATAAAAAAACCACGATTTGCTAGTTGGATATCTTTTACTGAAGCAGCAATTGTTTTTAAACTTAATTCAGAAGCTGTATAATTTTTTCTCAGTATCAAGTCATAGACAGAATTTTCTGGAGTGTATCTTGGTCAAAAGGATACCCCTGTATTGAAATCACTATCCGAAATTCGCTGATCTGCCGGAGCAGATGGCACTAAAAATGTGATAGGTGCTTTATAGGAATTATCTGAATATCCTTTCTAGACTGCAAAGGTTTAGTCAGAGGCTCAAGGCATGGAGCTCGTTTCATAAATTTAAAATTGTCTTTCTTTTTCTTCTGAGATGATATGTTAGAGAGGATCAATAAGTGCAAAAAAGACTCTTCAGTCTTGTAGCAAATACTAAGCAGCTTCAAAGTTTATAAGGGTCCTTGAATGAAAAAAAGGAACAAAAGCGAATTCGAGAGGTCGCTGTTTAATTTTAAAAATTTGAAGAAATTAATAGAAACAAAAGTTTTCTGTTGTCAGCAATTGAAAGAGCGTGTTTTTATTACTAACTATAACGTAAATTAGCGCGCGGCACCATTGTAGCAGTTGCAACAAAATGTTAACTGTAGTTATGCGCGTCACCATCTGAATTTTTAAGATGGAGGTGAATCTAGAGCATTTTCATGCTATGACAGAATCATTTCCAAACTCTACTCCTTCACGTACAAAAGTCTGTAACTGGTTTACAGAGTTTAAACGAGGAAAAACGATCTTGAAAGACAAGAAGCAAACGGATAGTTCAGTAACATGTAGAAGCCCTAGTGAAGAACGATCCGCAAGTGACTTACAGGGGTTTAGAGCAGTTTCCAAATATTCATTCGCCGCAAGTGTCAGATATCCTGCACAAATATCTTCGTGAAAGTAAACTTTGTTATCGTTGGGTATTCCACTATCTCACAGAAGAACAAAAGGCATTAACAATGGTGCTATGCTGTGAAAGATTCGTCGTTTCCACAATGACAGATCCAGGTATGTCGACTATTTCATAGGCGACTCGAAGATATTTGCCTTTTTCTTCTCAGCAAGTGGTCATTTTGCAATCACTCCATTCCAGGAACAACAAACAGTCACTGTTAACTAGTACAGCATAGTTTGCCTCCCTAGGGTCTTCAGAATACTAGCAGAAAGACAGTACCCCTGAGCACTACGTGTTGATAACAATGGAGTTTCTGCAGGAACAAAGAATGACAATGGTCACCCACCGTACAGTCCAGTTCTGGCTTCCAGTGACCTTTTTATGTTTCCAGTTTTGAAGGAAAAACTGAAAGGCATCAATTTTGGAGTCCGGAAGAAGCTGCTACGTCCTTCAAAGAGGGGATTGCCAAAATCTCCTTATTAGCTTGTTCTGGCTGCATTCATGACTGGTTCCTGATGATTCAACTTTGTGTCGAGAGTGCGAGAGACTGCCATGAAAAGAAAGGGTAGAATTGATGAGTTATCTACTTCCTTACATACCAGACGACGGTTAGAATTGCAAGCCAGCGTCACACCGTAAACATCACCATCCCCCTTGCCTGGCACTTTCGATTGTGTAACTAACAGAATGAAATGAGATGAATTGGAGAATATAAAGTTCGTAGAAGGTAAAGATCCGTCCCAGAATTTGTCTAAGCGACCAAGGAAAATCAGGAAAATAACATGGTCAAAATGGCCGGCCCCAAGAAATTTGAACTGTGTACATCCCGAATGCAACTCCCTAAGACTGAATAGCTTTTTCACAGTGCATATAGCATGTTGGTGTTAACGAATGCCCCCAGCTAAATGGCAAGTGTACAGTTGAAACTGGTTTGCTAAACTTCCCACAGAAGGTGCTATGTCAGCCAAGGCCTTTTAAAATTGGCTTCAATTTTATATGTCAGGGGGCAGTATATCGCGTACATGGTATTCTTTCAACCAAGAACTTTATCAGTCATATTCGTTCTTATTATCTTCACATTTGTCCCTTAGGCTCATCTTTTCTTCTTTTCTATCAGCGCTCTGTTTCGTTGTTACTTTTGGTGATCTGCTGCAAAAAATAAAGTAAATAATAGTGCACCTGTCTTTATCAATTAGCAACTTTTTAACATTTATATAAGTTTAGCAGTGGACATTCATTAAGTTAATTATAATGTATGGGGTTTCCATAGGGCTAGTGTACTCAAATGCAGAAGTAGATAATGCTTTACATATACTCGTACATGAAGTAATATTTCCTCTGTTTTATTACCATATATACTTGATGGTGTAATATCGAACGTGTTATTAAGTTATAAACTTTGTGTGAATATGGACCACATTGAGAGAAGTTTTTAGTGAATGCATCTATAAGTTCCGTTCAGTTCCAAAGGTGGACCGTCACCTTTTCAAGCTAGTTTTTTCGTGCCTATTTTTTCTGATTTACATGATACATTTCATTGAAAAAAACGGCAAAGGATCGATATATACAAAGTGATCTTGAGCGGCAGATGTCATCTACTGATAGAGGGGTAATTTGAAATGCGAAATGGCGGGTTGCGCGGCAGCCGAGGCAGTGTACCTCTAAAATGCAAACGTTTGTATGTGGTCAAATGATTCGTAAAGAGCCAAGATACAATCTAAACTGAGCAAAAAACGGCAGTTGACAAGTAAGGGGGGAAATTCTGGAGTGGATATGAGAGAAAAGAAGAAAAATCGCGATTTCGGGCAAATGCGAGCAGGCGTATTGAGCATTCCACATCCCATCTTGATAGGTGTTCACGCATAAAAGTTGCAGCTTGTGTCCGATACAGCCTATCTCAATATTTTTCATGATAGGTATCCAAACATTGAACCATCCACCAGGCAATGTTGGAAGTTGAAGGTTTGAGAAAAAACAGGCTCAATACGAGATTTACCTCGATCAGAAGTACACGACAATATTCAGACAGTGAATTAAACCCTAGCTATTAGCTCACATAAGTCGTCAAGGTGGGCTTCAGTTGAATATGGCGTAGGTAGAAGCATTTCCTTGCAAGTAATTGATTGATTGATTGATTGATTTAAGGACGCTCTTTAACAGCTCAGGTCATCAGCGTCCCATTCAACTCAGGGCGTGAAACGGCCGACAAATTTTGCTCAGAGGCCTCTCTTTCAGGCTTGAGGTTCTTTTTCGTGCCGCAAATGTACGACACGGGACCCACGGCTTTACTTCCCTTCCGAAGGAAGCCATACTTAGGATTTTTACGCCCGAAAAAAATCCATCGGTCCTGGCCGGGTTCGAACCCGCGTTTCCTTGCAAGTAAAACTGAATAAGAGACTCAAATTGTTACAACTGGATATGATCTTGAGCCGCACATTGCGTTTTTGTAATGGTTATTTATTCATAATGATGCAAGTATTCAGTTTTTGAAGGTTATTGTTTTGTCAAACGAGGTAGCTTTAAAATAAATGCCACAACTGTGTTTACCGCGCATTTGCAGTAACAAGTTCAGGAGGAAACTGCCAGAAATTTTTGGAAGAAAATTGGAATGTCAAAAGTATTTATTTAATTTGGCAACATGACGGTGCTCTTCCACATTACATTAGCAATGTTAAAGACCTCCTTTTTTCTAATTATGTAGGAAGTTAGCTAAAGCCTTTAAGATGCCCATGGGAACAATCAGCTTTGTAAAAGCATCTGAAAAAGTAACATAGCTTAGGTCATTTTCATTATGTTCCGTAAAAGTCAGTCTGAATAAATTATAACTGTGAAATGGTTAACAGACTTTTGGGCTATCTTGTGCATCTGTAGCCAGACAAACTGTCTAACGATAAAAACATAAAGAAATAAATGGATAGAGTTTATGACGTGGCTTTTATAATTACTTGCTGGAATATTAAGAGCAAGGAAAAAAAATATATAAGGACTAAGATGTTATTTAATTAATCGAAACAAACAATGGGTTTATTTTCCTCTCATAAATTCTGTTGCATGACTGGACAGATCTTCTCTTCACTGCCACTTCCACTTTTATTACCCCCCTCCTTAGCAGTTCCAAGGTTTATTGAGGCTTCAAACATGCTCCAGCGCTACCTCAATGCATTCAGATAATACAGCTAATTTTAATAAGCCAGTTTTTCTGTCTCTCTCATATTGCATTTATGAATTCCATCGTTTTATCCTTGTTTCACTCACACTAATATGAAACGTGAAGTGAAATGAAAAGACTTGGCATTTAGTAACAACTGGACGTTGGGTGTTAAGACACTAAATATTTATGTTTTAGGCATCTAAAAAGACAGTAACAATATTAAAAATAGGAAAGGTTGAGGGGAAAGGCGCAAAAGTCTGAAAATTGCAGGGAAAAGGTAATAATATATTTTATTATATTTGCATCTGCGGTTAGGAAAATCATACGAAACACAAAATGCAATCATTCTTCTCCTTTTGGCAATGAAGCCCAATGCGGGCTTTCGCCGCTCGCAGCGGCTGCTGCGTCCTCTACCTCCATCTTGCGACATCGTTGGTACGGACAGTATTGCAGGGAGGTGTGAGCAATATGCCGACGCATCGCCGTTATCTACACGCGGCTTCCGATATCGATGAACCCTACCTCTCTATCAGGCAGCTCCCCAATTGTCCTCACTCCATTTCAGACCTTTAAACTTTTCTAAGTAGGTACCGGGAATTGAACCGGGACCTCCCGACCAGTCGTTATCAACGCTAACCGTTAGAAGAAGGTAATCGTCACACATTGCACATTGGGGGAACTAAATAAAATCTTAGTTTTGTTTGCTGAACCATTGATGGAAACGCATACCTAACATAATTAAATTAGTTACAAAATAAGTCATGTATTTTTTGTACTGAAAACACTGTCAATGACCTCCATAATTGTATTTCAGTAAATCATTAACACTTTCTCAAGACTGGAACACTCAAATTTGTATTTGTACGTCGATAAAGGTATTTCAACATCAACTGAGGTCAATTAGATAGTCTTAAAGACTCTCATTCTAGTCACAGCAAATTCCTTTGGAAGCTCAGCAGTATTTTCACTTAGTACATTATAGAGATAGTTTCATAGTTAATAGTGGTTATCTTGGTATTTGTTGACTCTTAAGATTTTCTTCATGAAGACAAGTTTTTACTTTCTGAGATAAGAAGCATATCTTCTCTACGCCAATGTATCAAGAAGTAGAGTACAATCAATTATTGTTTCGGTAATGCCAAATATACGTAAATAAAATGACTAATTGTCAGTTCTCATATAAAAATAAATTCATATTACGAACTGATAAAATTAGCGGGGAACCCAAATTCTAAGACATACTATAAAATAAATTTCAGGGGATTTCTTTTAAATATAAATTTTAATGAATCATTGGTGATTAGTTAATAATTCCCATATTTTATACAAAATCTGTTTTTGATTGAAAAGGCAAAAGAGTAAAATTAAATACAATTATGCATTTAAAAATAAACTCTTCTATATAAATAAACAGGCAATTTTTTTTACCAATATAATTTTTATTATTCTTCCTCTTTCACTATGTTAGCCTTTTCATTTCCTACTTACACAATAATGCCCGAGCCAATCGCTTGCCAGAGAGCCAGTTACTCTAGACGCACGTAGGGCACACTTGCACACTGAATTGATCGTCAGCCCTATTGCATTCTATTAGGATTATTTTAAATTGTTTATTCTTTAAATCAGCACTATAACCTTCTTAGGCTATAACAAACACAGAAGACGCAGACATACTTACACAGCATAATATATTTTCATTGTAATAGCATTATTTAGTATTAAAAGTTAACTGTACCGATATGAGGAGGGGAAATTTTTTTGTAAAATTAAAATCAATTAGAAATAAAACAAAAGGATTAAATGAAGATGAATTAAAAAAGTAGAGTGAATTTATGGCAGAAAAACACTAACTCGGTATTAATTCTTTCATAAATTAACTGAGTAAAACAATGAAAAACCTCAGTTTACGGATAGAACAACAAATTGCAACAGAGAAAGGCTCAGATATTTTGCGTGACATAATATCTGTCGACTTTGGTATATGAATGATGTAGACAGCCAACTTGGTCCAACCGGGATAGGAACCCAGGTTCAGCGGGAGAGACAAGGATCTAAGTTCAAGTCCTTCAGAATGCAAGTCCCAAGAGCTGCCGTCTGAGGCAACCCGGTCAAATATTTATATTTTTTATATGTTTTACTTACTGCTGTACTGCTGATGTGTTGCATTATTATAGCTCCATCTATACTGAAACCCTATCCAAAGTCATTTTATAGAGTTTAACGACCATGTGCATCATCCTCCATCAATGTTTGAAGGCGGTCAAATCGGTATTTGACCGCATTTGGTGGGATTTTTCGGTGCATCGACAATGATCGTGAGGGGGTTGATTATGGTCAACTTAGACCGCGATTACAATTCCGTTGATTGTGGTCAAATTAGACAAAATGACTGGCCGTTTCCATTTTCTTGAAGGTATTAAGTATTTTTAATAATGTTTAAAGCCCGTTTTTATTACTGAGGCACCACAGGCAGTGGACACTAATTATGCATGAAATGAAATTTTGGGAAAGGATTTTTTTAAGGAAAGAAACGTTCCAGGACTAAGTTTAGGGTACCTACCCGGCATTTGCCATTTATGAGAACTGAGGAAAAAATCTCAGTCAGAAAGAATGGACCTGGTGGGATTCGAACCCCATACCTCTCGCTCACGGGTACTGAGGATAAGATAATATGCCTGGATTACTTAAGTCGAGACCAGTGTCAAAATTGGATCATTGTGGAAAGAGGTGACCATTTTGAAGAGTATGGGAACAAGAATTTTGAAGAAAGAATCCGGGCATCAAAGTAGTGGCTAGTAAATGAAATTACTGAGATGTTAGAATTTCCTACTAATCGCAATCACTCTTGTTTCACCCATGAATAGGATTTTACATTTAGTGACTAACGCTGTTTTAAATAATAGCGATTTATTTATTTATTTGGTAATTAGAAATCCTCTGGTTCATATTGAAATGCATAGCTAAATCATTCCATGCCCCCTTCTTTTCCTTTAAAGAACATAAACCAGTCTTTTTGTTTTGCAGTTTATTGGAATATGAGATACTAGTTCCAACATGATGTTTATCTAATGTTGAGAAAAATTTGGAGATCTTTATTTGTTTTCCATTTTCGTTTACTATATGGTAATCAAACACAAAACAAAAACAAAGCAAAATATGGACAAGGGGATTGCAATTGCATTATAACCTTTTTGGTTATGGAGTTAGACACTTTTCTTTGAATGATTATCGTAGAATCGTGATCCAGTCAGCTGATGGCGGTTCGTTGAACGTGAATGAACTATGATGCACTACAACTGCAGTTTAACCACGGTCAAAGTTTGATCACGTTTCAGTAACCCGCGATCAGCACGGATTTGATTGAGAATGGTGCACATGACCGTAAATGTTGGCATTTGTCATGGCGCTAGTCAGAATGGCAACCAGCCGGTAAGAACATGAAAGAAGAGAATCTTGGAAACTGAAAACACGTTGGCAATTGATTGTTCTACCTGTAAACAGCCAGTTGACTTTTCTTTATTTGTGCACCCTTCTTATACTTCGACGACGCTTCTGTATCATTTGTGCCAGTGATGTTGAAAATGAATAGTTCGGTGAATAACAAACGTGCAGTATATGAAGCAGTGTATGGAAATAACGATCACGTTGCTTTTTTATTGGGAATGTTTCGATATTTATTCTGAAATATTTCTTGAATAATTTAATAGGTTACAAGTCGCAGTGAGACAAGACCCAACTAAATTACGTGTCAAATCATAAAACATGTGATGCATATTCAATACATCACCCTGTTAGAAACCATTTGAAATAACCTAGCAACGTATTTTTTTGTCTGTTTTCTAGTGCCCATTTTCTGTAACCAACTCGCAAACTTTTCACCTGAATTTCCGAAAAAGCATCTACAGTTTATTTAAATTCAGTTCAATTTTTGTATTTGAATTTTGCTTCAGCTCAGCATGTTACAACTTCAATATCTCCTTCCATGATGACACTACAAGCTTGTATGTATTCCTGTAGTTTATCCCTTATCAACAGATTGTGTCATTATTCCATGGGGATGGTGTGCAATCTATTGTAACAAATTCAAACGTTTTTAACTTATGAAAAAATATGTCTTCACCAGCCTATATGGTAGTTCTATATGGTAGTCTCTGGTGTGAACTGTTGCTCTCCATCGCAAACTTGCACTGCAACAGTTGGTGCGAAGTAAAGTGATTCATTTTATTCCACCTCTCTTGGCAAGCTTTCTTAGATCGTTTACAGCTCGCTGTCTTATACATCCAAAGGCAAAAAAACCCAATGGCGATGCTCAGGTGATTTAACAGGGATGACTCCTAAACCCATGATCGCGGGTTCGAACCCGGCTAGGACCGATGGATTTTTTCGGGCGTAAAAATCCTAAGTATGGCTTCCTTCGGAAGGGAAGTAAAGCCGTGGGTCCCGTGTCGTACATTTACGGCACGAAAAAGAACCTCAAGCCTGAAAGAGAGGCCTCTGAGCAAAATTTTTCGGCCGTTTCACGCCCTGAGTTGAATGGGACGCTGATGACCTGAGCTGTTAAAGAGCGTTCATAAATAAATCATTAAAAAAAACAGGGATGTCGCTATAAGGGATGGAGTGCATCCCTGTTTCTCTCTCTTCATATTCTCCAAAAATGGTGTAATGAAGCAGACACACATGTGGCTTAAAGCGTAATTCTGATGCAGCCAGCAGCTTTTTAGAGACCCTGGTTGATATTTTCAGAGTTGTGAGAGAGATCCCATTTTCAACGAAATGACTTTGTGTTGCTGGATTCGAACCAGAGGCAAGAGCCTTAACCTTCTGAATTATCTCTGGGTTACTACGAGTGGCTCGTAGTGGATTTGCCTGTTTCTTGCCTCTGGAATAAGTACTATTCTAGCATTAAAATATTTACTAAGATGTCTTTCTTGGACCTGGTGAAACTATGCGTCTTAGATCCCATGATAATCTTGGAATAAGGGCAATAATGTATCATTTCCAGATTGTTCTATTGTTCTGTTTTCAACGCCATTTTGAGTGGTAGGAATGAATGAATGGTGTTTAATGCCCGTTTTTGCTACAGAGGCACCACAGGCGATGGACACTGGTGATACATGAGATGAAATGATATATTAGAAAAGGATTTATTTTTAAGGAAGGAATAGTTCCAGGCCTAGGTTTAGGATTCCTCCCCGGCATTTGCTATTTATGAGGACTGACCGTCAGGGAGGACGGTCCTGGCGGGACTCGAACCCCAGACCTCCCGCTCACAAGTCCGCGTCTTAACGACCTCGGCCACCCCTGGTGGTCATTTTGAGTGGTAGGCATGAAAACTAATTCCCATACATTGGCCTTTTACTTCTTACACTGCCAAAGCTAGATTCGCTTCCGTAGGTATACAACATTGAAACTTCTTGCAAGATGACTAAAGATTTAGTAATTATGGGAAAACGAGTTAAAATAGTTATAGACTGAGCGGAATTCAATTACTTGGAATCGATGTCAGCTATAGGAACTACTGTAGATATGGAAGAGAATAAAATAAAATATAATAGTGTTTTAAACGAACTTTCAATAAAAGTATGAGAAAAGGTGTTGAATCGCATTTATAGTGTTATATCCAAGCCTGTTTTAATGTATTCGAGCAAAGAATGGGTTCTCAGAATAGCAGACAAAAAGAGATTAGAAGCCGCACAGATGAAGTTCTTAAGATCGCTGCAAGGTATTACAAGAAATGCAAACACAAGGGAACAACTGCAGCGGAGAGATGAAGTTCTTCGAATGAAACTCCCAAGATATCCTCAGCAGATCTTATTTTATAAATCAACAGGCACGGGACAAAAAGTAGACAAAGTAAACGTTAAAGTTGAAAGATGTTAGTTAAACAAATTGAAAGGCATAACACAGGATCACTAAGGTTTGAATATAACATTTTTAAAAGTTTCAAAACAGATGAGAGACATAACATACAAATAAATCCAAGAATTAAACACAGATGATAAGGAAACGATAAATACAGAGACCACTATTGTAAATAGTGCAATTGAGTTAATGAAAATTGAAGATTAGTAAAATCAATAAACAGGAAAAGTGAAAGAGTGTATAACACCAATATGGAGGCAATAAACTAAAGGACAGAATGCTCCGACTTTTTAATAAAATTTTATTAGACGAAAATATACCAGACGAATGGAAGACAGCCATTACAATAAATATGCATAAAAAAACACGAGAAAAAGTAAAAAAAAAAAAAATACAGAGGAGTGGCATTATGTACAACATCAAAACTATTGCAAATATTGTACGAAACAGACTAAATAAAGCAAGAGGAAGGAAGGACAACGTGGGTTTCGGAAAGGGAGAGCCACAAACGGTGCTATTTATAATCTAAAACATATTACTGAAAAGGTTGGAACTTAACCTGCTCACATATTATTTATTGACTATGAAAAGGTATATAGAAATAATTGTCTCAAGTTTTAGAAATTGGACAAGTTGATTTAAATATATATTAAATGATAAAGGGAGACCATGCTTTTTAATCTCTCAAACATACGTATAAGATGATTATATAAATTATAAATATTGTAAATAAGTAAAATAAAAGTGTGCAAAAATGATGTAACAAAGTATAAATATATACATGACACATGAGTTGAGGTTGCAACCCAGCGGCTGTCCTCATTACAATGTGCTAAATGTTAATCTTGCAATAAATCTGAATGTCGTATTCGTTTCAGTCCTCGAAGCTGCCGCGATGGTGTAAGTGTGTCGGAATGTTGCTCAGAAGTTCATTTAAAAAGACTGTAGCAGGAGTGAAAGACAATGTTTACGTTCGAATATGTAAATCTTTATGTGGAGATAATGTTTACTTTTCAATACAATGAATTATTACAGTACTCCTATAAAACTTTTCTGTTTTCACACACTCCCACATCTTTCCATTGATAAATAACAATAATTTATTTTCAGTATTTAAAAATAAAACGATGTATTGATAAATTCCCTGTCATATAATCCTCTCTATATAAAATAACTAAGGACGAAATTAGTAATGCAAAACACAAAAATAAAATTATATTTAATCTAATAGAAAATATAATATTTTAAGAATTTAATCTAATCAATTCTCAGTACGTTTTCGTGAAACTTTACCATGGTATCGTTACGTAACGTTAATATATTTGGCTTGAAAGAGAATTTTACCTTTATCATAGAATTTTTAATTTTTTAATACTTTTAAGTTGCATTTTTCAGTAATAATTAAGATGAATAAGATTTTATTAATCCTTCCATTATGATTTCAAGAAGTAAGCTTAAATATAAGCTTATATTTGTTGATCGTAGTTTGTGATTCGGTATTTAATTTTAACTAATTCCCGATGGAATGTAGTAGGTAGCTATTGCGGTTATGCCAATGAAAAGATTGTTAAAAATTTTCTTCAAATCTTCTTAGATCCTACCTACTAGGCACCAAAAATGACAATAAATGTGTGTGTGTGTGTGTGTGTGTGTGTTAACGCTCTGTCGGTCGCAATATTTTTTCTCAACAAAACTCGGCATATAGCCATCAATTAACAAACGATTCGCCCAGTTCCTTAACCAAAAAAATTGAACCATTGAAGGTGGGGGTTAAACTAAAGCGACATTTTATTAAAAAAAAATTCAAATCCGCTCATTTTTTTTTTTTTTTACCTCAACAAAATCTGGTATATCTGTTGAAAATAATTTGATAAAATTAGTTTCGAAAATCAGGGCAATCGGACCATTAAAGAATGGGGTATACCTAATAAACGAGTGGGGGGTTAAAGCGAAATTTAAAAATCGCTCTAGTGACCGCAATTTTATTACTTTTTTTAAAGGAAACTGGGCATATACCATTGTAATAAAATAAGAAAGATCAGTGAATTCAGACTATTAGAAGATGGGAGGTTTACCTGAAACTCAAAATTTAAAAATTGCTCTAGCGGCTTTAACATTTATTTTTCGCAACGAAACTCCATGTATACCGTTTAAATAGAAATAAGAGAAATAGTTTCTGAAAATCATGGAAACTGGGCTATTAAGAATGGCGGTTTACTTGAAATCCAAAATTTAAAAAATACTTGTTTTATCACAACAAATTTCGATATTTACAACTTAAATCAAATAAGACAAATAGTTTATGAAAATTAGTGAAATTAGGCTATTAGGAGTAGGGGTTTACCCGAAACCCAACATTTAAAAATTACTCTAGCAGCATCAATATTTGTTTTTTTACAACTCGTATATTCCATTTAAATAAAATAAGAAAAATAGTTTCTGAACATTAGGGAAATTGGATAGTTAGAAATGTTGAAAATAGCTCCTCGTTTCAAATGTTTTTCTTGCATTTTTCTTCATCATGCTTTTCTCTTCTTTTATTTTAAAACAATATAGAGAAAATTAAGCGCAAGAGCTCTACAACTATTAGTGGTCCTATATTTCTCTTAATTATTAGTGTACCATTAATTTTTGAGGTTTGATCTCAACAACAACAACAACAACAACAATAATAATAATAATAATAATAATAATAATAGTAATAATAATAATAATAACAACAACAATGTGGTTTCTCTTTTGTGATACTTATAGATTGCAAGAATTCTTCCCTCTAATATCCTACAGTAATGCAATAACCTATTTTATTTCATTAATTAATAAGACCATTTAGATTAAAGTTACGCTACTAGGTGAGGAATACGCATAGTTTACGGCTCCTGTGTGACGAGCTGTTTAGTCTTTTCGATTTCTTTCTTTATATTCTCTAAGTACACATCGCTACCATTTCTAGGCTCATCTAACCTGTCTCTAAAGCAGTTTTTCTTGTGATATGACTAATATGCTAAACTCATTTTGTGAACTAGATGTTTCCGTATGCAGTCGGCCTTGCAAGTTTAAATGATAGTAAATCACGAAGTTGGTGATGGGGATAAAGAAATTATCTCACTGGGGCATTTCCGGAAGGATGTAACATTCATCAGAGAGCTCGCCTAGTTTCTGCTTTTCTCACAGACGTAAAGCCCTCCGCACTCTCATGGAAAGGGAGACAGGTAGCGTCTCACCCCTCCACCTTCCACTGCCGTTATTATCATTACTTTTGCTATTAATTGGACGTATGATGTGACTACAATAGGCGAAGTGAGGGTGTTTACAAGTGCACTGTGTGGATGGTGCAGGCTATTGTGTGGGACAATATCTCATTGCTTCCTGCCGCTGTTGTCATAATTAACACGTGACAAGACATCACACGCTTGTCTCAAGGGGATCAAGATGGGAGACGAAGTTCGAATACTGCATGCATTTTGCATCTCGATTTCGTCGTGTGCCACAAATATCACTTCTCACCCCATATGTATAACGCTGTCCAGGAGAAAATAACATCTCCTTTCAAGTGTTTTTCTCACATTTTTCTTTATCATGTATATATCTTTTTTCATACAAAGTAAATTTATATGGTTATGGTATAGCTCCGGTATGTTTATTTCTCCTTTCACGTTTTATCTCCAGAATCTCGTACCAATCTAAGTGTGGAATAAGATGGTATGAAGGAACCAATATCCTGACAAGGCATCCTCACATCCTTCCTAGCATCATAACTGTCACGAGTGGCCGAGGTCGTTAAGGCGCGGATTCTTGAGTGGAAGATCTGGGGTTCGAATACCACAAGGACCGTCCTCCCTGACTGAGGTTTTTTTTTTTTCCTTCCAGGTTTTCCTCAGTCCTCTTAACTAGCAAATGCCGGGAAGGTACCCTAAACTTAGGCCTGGAATGTTTGCTTCCTTAAAAAAAATCCTTTCCCAATATATCATTTCATCTCACGCACCATCAGTGTCTGCCGCCTGTGGTGCCTCAGTAGTAAAATGGGCGTTAAACACTATTAAAAAATTCCTTCCCATCAGTTCCCATTGTTAACATTAAATTCGGTATCGTTATCTCTCTCTGCTAGCCCGAAAGTCCAGGGCAATATAACACCCACTCCAGCCCTGAGGTTCCGATGCTGACAAGATCAGAAAGGTGGATGTAATGAAGCCTTGACAGCTCATGAATAATAAGACATAATCAGGGGAAAAATGCAACACATACATTCTTATAAATCAAAAACTCCAAGAGAAATCCTGAAATTAACAGCGCTAAATTAGGAAACAATTTTCACAATTTAATATTTGTGAACGTAAATAAAAATACTTCTTTGAAAGAATATTTTGAAAATATTCACAGTTTGCTGCGATATAATTGTACCGTCAATAAAAAAAGTTTATTTACACATCGCAGTTCTGTTTCTGAATTGTTGGCCGCCATTCCTTATATCATCAAATGTTTGCGACTTTGGTTTTAGAGAGAATTATTTGATATTTGGACGATTTATTGTTTATTACAACCTACAAAATAAATTCCAAATTTATATAAAGTCCTGTTGTACAAATAAGGTAAGGCGCTTAAATTACATCCATCAGGAACGGAACTTCAATAGTTTTAGTTTCAGATATAAATTTACTGTAGATAGTTGTGTAGTTGCAGATTTTATCTCCTTTTTCTTAGGCTACTGTCTACGATAGATCCCATAAGCAAAATCCAACACGTTGTTTACAAATCAGCTATGCTAAAGGTGTCCAAGCTACACCAAAGAAGAACCACGCAATCACAATTGAATCCTTGAGTGTATCTCGCTTAGGAATATGTTATCTCAATAAGTAAATTACTGATACTTTCAATATCCATTTTGCGTCACGCATTTCAAACTCACGAAAGTGCCGTTGCAAAAAATGCTGAAACCATAGCCTCCTAAAACTGAAACATACGAGTTAATATCATCATTCTCCCACTTAGACCCTTTTGTCACCCAATAAGACTGTTGTATTTTAATTTTTGTTTACCCTGTACTGTTGAGCAGCAAATAAGGAAATGAGGTGTGAAACCTAATTCTCCTATCATCAATGTTCGTGCTGGTATCTCAGAGTCTTGTTTCAAACACAAGAATGGTAATACTTTTCTTCAGACACCCCTATATGTTTCGTATGTAAACAGGAAGGTCATATTTCCAATCATTGCAAGGATGTTCACTGTACTGTGCACGAAATAATCACTTCTCACGTTCCTGAAATAAATTAATTTAATATCTGAGGGTACAAGTGTAAATACTGACAAATGTACTCTATTGAATACCACCTCCAGCGTCTCCTTACTTGACCCAAACAATGCTGAAGGAAAAGAGAATCTAAATCCATCTTTACCAATACCCAACCTATCATCTCTAATGTGAACACTGCTCCAGAAAAAAAATTCTTCGCCTACTAAAGGCCTTCTTTCATCCTCCAGCCAAAGCAGCGTGCTACCACATGTAATAACAAAATTGAAACGATATCTGATGATGACAACACTGATGAGCATGACATCATCACCACAACATGTCACAAAGGAAATTGAATCTCTGTCTATCTCAGATCAAATAACGCCAGTGAAACCTCTTATGGAGGCACAGCCAGAAATTTTCACTCACCTTCTCACAAATTTAGAGCTCCCCCCTTTTCTGAGGTCTTTGCTGTAGTTCCAGAATATACCAAAAATGCAGTCACTATTAGCAACCATGAAGAAAATGTATACTCATTATTCCAATAGGAACATTAAAAATAAATAAAAGAAACACTGCATCACAATTAATAGAATTAAAAATATGCAAGAATCCTCCAAGGAGAAAAAACTGCAACTTCTCTGAAGACATAAAATAAAAACGTTCCCAGATTTCTGCAACAATTCAAAATGAGCCACTGTAAACTCAATCGCTCTTTCATTCTAAATAAAGAACCACCCAAGGTGACACTTGCAACACAATCCTTACTACATAATAAATATTAGTGCATTTGCCAAAATTCAATAGATGGAAACTACAGGCGCCTTCACTTACCTTTTAGGTGTCTTGAACAACAAAAGGAAAATCAAGAAGACTGTAAATATTCTTAAATACACATATCATGTGTGACGGCTGGAAAGAAAATTGTGGCAACACTGTCGCCACTCTGTAAATGGACATGTGAAGGTGCTTTGTTCTCAGCATGTCTAAGAGGAATGGCAAAGCTTTTCAGCACACTCAGCATCTCTATCTTTAGCTGTAGAATAACAATGTAAATTTGAATCCCCCTAAAGTGATGTTTTCTAAAAGTGAGCAGTGTATACGAGTTAAAATTGAGATGGCACGTGTTAGGAACATGAGGGAATGTCATCCAGGTCTGAGAGAAGCCTAAGGCAATGAAACTTTGCTATATTGAACGGTGGTTCGTGGGGTGCCAGATTTTCGACAAGGTTGCAATAGATGGAAGATGCACTATATTTAAACTGTCTTGTCATTGAAGCGCATGAGGTTTATTTGACTCAATGATTGCTAAAAGTGAGTCATTGATGGACAGTGAGGGAGTTACCCGCTGAAAACCAGAACAATCCACAACAGTGTTGCAGTAGGACACTCCTTCTCAAATATCTTAGCTACGAATGTCTAGTGTCTCCCAGAAGTGTGACAGCGGATGATAAATGTGGCAGGGGATTACACTGAAGAAATGGAAAAGTCTCCAGGTTCTAGAATAATTGGTTTAATACTAAAGAATATAATGTCATTACTTTCTTTCCTGATCTCGTATACTTTAATCTGAAATTTAATTGTACACCATTGTGTATAGTTCTATATTTTATTACACAAATGACCACCATGTTAAAGCGACCAAAATGAACTAAAATAATAGAAGAAGATTTTTGTGTTAAATTTTTTTCAGTTAGTATCGACCACGTGGTTTTGAATTTGTTGATTTTTTACGAAATTTATTCTGATTAGGTGGATCAGCTCAAGGAAAGTATGCTGAAATTATCTAAAACACTAAATAGTTTATTCGTTTTCGATAAATATAAATTTACGGACTTCATGCGGTTATAGTCGATTTTAGTGAGCAAATATTTTATTTAAATTATAATATGCAGCTTTTAACACAAATTGCAATCAGATTAACTTCTACTTCTTAAAATACTACATGTATAAGCCTCCATTGCATGACTGCGTCTAAGTCTGCACAAGGAGGTAGAATAGTAGTAAAGTGGTAATTGCCCGAAATCTCCGCGAAGTGGAGGATAAGTGTTAATTACTGCTCTCTTGAAGGATATGACATGTGTCTATACATATCCCTAATCCTGCATGTGATTCTATATTCCATTCCACCATTCTTGTTCCCTTATTCTAATTGTGGCCACATTTTCTTAATGTTTCCAAATATCCCTTAACACATGTCCATCGAGCAGCCTACATTTGAGTATACCTTCCTTTATAACGTTAACACGGTTTTCATCATTTTAATATCTTTCTATTTCTTACCTTCTCTTTTCTTCTCCTTATTTTCCTCGTCTTCTCTTTATGACATAATTGCTATTTCTGTATGCTCCTCGTATTCAACTTTCATGTTCTACCTCAGTTCATTTTCATCTACATTTATTCTGGTCTTATTTACCCCCTTTTCGCCCTTGGTACCTGTTTTTGGTTCATGTCATCTTTGTTTACTTCTAACGCGTTTTCTCATTCTTTTCACGTCTGCTTACCTCGGAAGTGCGGCCTGCCAAGGAAGCGGAATCAGGATCGAATTTCTTAATCCCTACCGGGAATGGGTTGTACCGTTAGCTTATCAGTAGCTCGGCTCGGAGAATAAAGTCCATTGGTATTGATGACTCTGCTATCCCTATAGTTAAAGGAAACTTAATGACATATGAAGGAAGAATATTATAAGGGTTCTGTCGAATAATATTTATTCCTTACCCACCACTTGTTCCTTACCGAAACTATGTGTTCTTTGCACTTATAATATTTATCAAATCTATCACTCTTACAAAATGATAATACTTCTTTTATAGGCATAATTTCTCACGCTAAAATGTTTACAATATTTTATCAGCTTAATGCGTAATGTATGAGTTATTAGTTTCAATGTTGTCACTTCCGGGTACCGCCTGTGAGAAGTGTGCAAGTTGAGACATGTTCAGTTCCGCCTACAGTAAAATGGAGGTGACACACGATGAACAATTTTTCTGCCCTGAAATTCTGCTTTCATCTCAGCAGATCTTCAGCTCAGGCATGTAAAATATTCAAGAGACCTATGGAAAGTTTGTTCTTCCCTATAGCACAGCTCGAAGATGGTTTAAAAGGTTTAAAGAGAGAAGGCAATCAATTTCAAAAGGAAGATGAACCCAACGCTCTGGTAACAGAAGAAAATAATTTGCGGCCGTCGTTGTGAAACAGAATTGTCGAATAACATTAAAAACACTTTCAGAAATTCTGGAAATTTTGCTGAATGGCACCCACACGTTGGTAACTGAAAAGTTGCATATGAGACGTGTTTGTGCACCGTGTGTTCCAAAAGGTCTGCATGCACTTGAGGATGATGTTAACGGAAGATGCTGTGTTTCTTACTGCTGATGAATCTTGACTACGTCATGATCCTGAGAGCATACAGCAAAGCTGTTCATGGAAATCTTCATCATCACCAGTGCCAAACAAAAGCAAAAGTGCTGGTACATTACAGTCATCTAATTTTTCGATATTCAAGGAATGGTTTACCAGCGTGTCGTTTTTTTTAATAGCGTTTAATGCCCGGTTTAGCTACTAGGGTATCACAGACAATGGGCACTAATGATACATGAGATTAAATGATAATTGGCAAAGCTTTTTTTATTTATTTATGTTTAAGGAAGAAAAATGTGCAGGCCTAAGTTTAGGGTGTCTCCCCGGCATTTCCCATTTATGAGGATGGAGGAAAACCTAGAAAAAAACTCAGTCAGGGAGAACGGTCCTGGTGAGAATCGAACCCCAAATCTCCCGCAGAAGAGACCGCGCCTTAACGACCTGGGCCACTCGTGGCGGTCAGCATGTCGTACCTGCATGCACAACTGTATCTAGGTCTACTACAGAGATGTCCTGGAAACTCTGCAAAGCCCATGCCACACACAAAAGACCGCATTTCCATGCAACAAGCTGAATGCTGCACCACAATGATGCACTGCTGCACATCTCAAATGTTGTTGCTGAATATCTGAAGAAACACTTTCTTGGTAGGCATTTTCTGTAATCAGAAGTAGTGGTGAAACCTGAAGAGGCGATTCTGAAGGATGTGTTAAAAATGGTTTCCAGCATGTCTTTGATTAAAGGGAGACTACTTTGAGAAATATCATAAAATAAATTATGATCATTACAACTCTCGTAATATTAAATTCATATTTCGTGCTACATTTTCATCTTTTGATAATTCAATAATTAAAATTATATTTCCCTTGGCTTTAATTGAAATCGTGATTAGTAAGTTTTATTATACATATTTGTACAAATTATAGAAATAATTTTAAGTAATATATATAAGCATAAATTTAAGTATATATTTTGTGTCCTCATTTTTCAAACATTGCCTTATATTATTAAGATTTTTGTTATATTTTAATCAAGATTATTCAGTTTATTAAAAATGCTTGGAATTACCGAAATATACATTTATCACACCGTAGAAAGATACAGAGACATAGCACCATCCAGCCCAGGACGACCTCGCTCATTTCGAACTGCTACAGAACGCAAAGGATAGAATAAAGTGAAATGCCGTTCATAAATAAAAAAGAATTGTCCAGCAGTTAAATATTTCAAGCTTAAATGTGTGAGTTAGCAAAGTCTGAGGCCTTACTGCCGAAATGCTGGTCACCTGTTTTAGGAAGGCAGGAGTTAAGAACATCTTCTCTTACTGGCATGCTTAGAATCAACCCACAATATTTTATTTGTAGATTAAAACTTTTCAGAGGAAGAATATCATTTTAAAAAACGATATGAGTATTTAAGAGCTTTAAAGATGGCAAGCAACATGCTTGGTGGGTTAATTAGAACGTCGTATCAGGTGTTTATCGAAGTGCACCAAAAGGCGTTAAAATGTATACCTGTGATTGAATAAAGTGTCTTCTATACAAAGCTTTCCATGATGTTCCAAAACAAAAGTATTCCTTCTAGCAGGACTGTACAGGGTCGTGCTTGACGAGGCGAATTGGTGTTGTGTATGGCGTGGCGGTGGAAGCAGCCCTTCTGAATGGCTCAGATTGTTTGAAGTGGCGTCTTGGTGCACAATATGGAAACGTTATTAATTACCTCGTGTACTCCATCCCAGCCTCCATTTCCCTCCGTCAGCTCCTGTCGCCCTTGAAAGGCGTAAACACAAAAGCCCCCTAGTTTGACTGAAAGTTTTGTTCTTCATCCCCATTCATCCAATGCAATATTATATTTCTAAGATCGCATTTGCTTCCTGGTATCTAGGAAAAAGGCGAAGTAATATAATGAAATATTATCTGTAAAGTACAATATTATCACTTTAGTGTTAGTATTTTGAATGGAATTAAACTGGGGTTTAAGTAAAAGAAGCAAATGTAATTAAGGGACGGACATTAGAGAGCTTGTTTCCGGAAGGAAGGTGTAAAACTAAACCGAGAACATCCTTTGCGTGCTTCCTTCGTCTTCTTAATCAAGGTTTTCCCACCTCTCCTTGACCACTTCCCGGTGGACGCGCTTGATTCCCTCAGCCAACGTCCAGGGTCATATATTCTACTCATCACCAAAGATTGTTCATTCACACAATGCGTCAAGGCCGAGTTGAATACGCAGCAATGTTACCTGAGTACACCATGTAATGCTAGTATGCTTTAGTCGCGTTCGTTATGCTGTTGACAAGGATGGCCTAGTAGCTAGGTATGGAAGTCTGCAGTTTCAATTGTCCTTCTGAGAAATGTTTCATATTTATCTGGCTCCTCATTAATGGCATATCCCGGAAAGGTACACAGGCGCTTATTATTTTCCCATTTTATCCTTTCATCTTAAGTGTCGCTATAGTACCTTTGATTTACTTCTCAGGTCATCAGCGTCACATTCAATTCAGGGCGTGAAACGGCAGACAAATTTTTTTCAATACGCACGTGACCTCCATTCCTGACCCATGTCACTCACCTACTGGAATTTGGGGAGTGCTGAGACAGGCAGTTCTGCTAACACACAACATCTGGTGACTTCGTTCGAAAGTTCATTCCATGCATTTTCAATTGTATATCGTAATCAAAAAAAAAATAGTTGAGATGACTTATACCTTGTATATAGTGAATAAAATGGTTAGACAAAGTTGTCATAAAATTATATTTTAGTACCTAGTTTCTTTCATACTTATATTGATGAATTATTAAAGACTTTTCTGCACTGCTTTTAATTCTTTTAAAACATTCTTTGGTTGGTCGTTAAATCAGGATATTATATTACCTTAACTTCTTCATCGCTTTAAGAACCATCATGAAGAATTTTCTTCTGCAACGCAAATGGGGGGGGGGAGATTTATAGTTATAGTCAGGCAGGGCACGGTAGCTCTAATGGTTAGAGCGTCGTATGCGGCAAGACGAAAATTCTTGGTTCGAATTCTGACCGTGATCTCGAATATTTTCTATTCGACTGATTCTAAACCATTGATATTATATTCATTATAGGACAACTCATAGAGTAAAGGCGGACATTTAATTTTAAATCATATATTGCTTTCATAGATATAGAAAAGGCATATGACAGTGTGGAAAAAAAATTATGGAGTGTATCAAAGAAGAACACAAATACCATTGCTGAAAAAATTGAAATTTTATGTGGTAAAACAAATATTATAATAAACTTTGAAAATGGAAATTGATTATAGTTGGAAAGGAGGTGTTTTCGGTACTTCAGCATGGTTCAAGGGCTGGTCATTTGCACCTACACCCCAATAGAAGTATTTCCGAGAGGAAGGGATTAAGTGAGGGAGACACCGGGCCGGCCAGAATCCAGGGGAGATGAAGTATGGGTATAAACATAGACCCAGCCCCTAACAATGTTTCCTGATAGAACATCCCGACATAGTGGAATACCTTTTAAGGAGGTAGAACGCCTCAGAAGGTACTCATCCACTCCAGACACAAGGCAGAAACCCTTCTAAAGCGCGAGCCACATCACACCGCACGCCGCAACAGCCCACATCGCCTGGAACTTTAGGCACTGTAACCGAACCAATGGAATGAAATGACATGAAATGGGAGAGCAAAAAGTTCGTGGAAAGAAAAAACTCATCCCAACATTCGCCTAAGATACCAGGGAAAACCACGAAAAGAAGACCGGAATGACCTATGAACCCAGGACTTCAGAATTCCAATTCCAAGTTTCTCCGCCTGAGCCACCCCGCTCTGTAATTTATACAGAAGAAATGGATACAAATCGAAGGGTGTTGCTTCCTTTCCCCAACTTGTTTAATTACTTTTTAGAAGGAAAGAACACCCAGTAAGCAAAAATTAACGTAAAAGTTAAATCAAATTACTACTTTGTGGGTGATTTATTAACCCTGTAAAAACTTGTAAATAAACGATAAAATATTTTATATGAATGAAATAAAATTAGCAGATACTGCAATCTGAAAATTAATACAGAGAAATGTAATATGTTAGTCTTTCAATCTGCTCCAGGAATGTTATAAATAATGAAATTCTGAAAAAATAGTATTTATAAATATGACTATGTGACAATAAAAGTAAAAATAATATGAAAGAATATTTATAAGGAAAGGTGATGGGGTGAACCACATTTGAAATATTATAAGATTTCAGCAGTACCAAATTTAGTATTTGGTAGCAACATCTGGACCGAAAATAACAAGGTAGGAAATAATATTTTTGATAGCGATAGAATATGGTTGCATTTGAGATAACTGCGCTAGGATGTTCTGTTTGCAATGTAAATTTCTTTAAATTAGACCTCGCACCATTAAGGGATTTCCTTTTGTGTTAAATGTTCAGACGGAATAATTTTAATACCCTGATTTGTTTAAATGCACTGGCATGTGTTTTATTTCACTGTGTATGAGCGGAGACTTTTTAACGCTAGTGTGTGTCGATTTCTTGAAACATGGGATATACGTTAGTACTAACTGATGAAAAATGCCATTCGGGCAGAATGGGTCGTGTGAAGTCGGTGCAGTGAAAATAAATCTGCTGTACAAACGGAGTGTTGACAGCGTGAACCATTACAAATGGGAATTCGACAGCTGTTTGTACTTTCCCTCAGTGATGCTGCCATTAACAGTAAAAGTAGCAACGCTTTTGAAAGCACTGTGTCCAGCATTGATAAATTTGACAGGCTGCTTCAAGATATAATAGATGTCACATTATTTCCTTAAAGTGTGCGACAGTATTTTCTGCATTTTTACTAGGTTCGGATAAAACGTTTGGTAAAAATACGAGTTAAAGACTTTTATAAAATATTACTTTATTTTTCAACACAGGCTGTTTCAAAAGCTATACATATAATCGAGTGAGTTTCTAAATTTTTCATCTCAGTGAAAAATTCAAAGATTGGAAAGCAAGTATGGCTCATATTCATAAGAAATAAAACATTAATCTAAAACTTGGAGACATTTACATTCTTTAAATATAACCCCCCCCCCCCCAATCACATTTATCATTCGTTGGCATACATCTGGAAGAGGCTGGACATTCGTAGCTAAGCCGTTTATGTTTATGTTTGGGAAAGAACG